>JANAVB010027000.1:1555994-1873494 GCA_029216955.1 Iris pallida | reverse complement strand
GCGCTTATGCGGCTCAGGAAGGATGCGCGCTTATGCGGCTGCGGCAAGCAGGGCCTTATGCGGCTGGGTCGAGCAGTCTTATGCGGCTTCAAAGGGATGCGTGCTCATGCGGCTGGGTTTAAGTGCGCTCATGCGGCTGCGAAAACATTAGTGCTTATGCGGCTGCGGAAATGCTGAGCTTAAGCGGCCGAGTGAGCTATGGATTTCATGCGGCTAACAGGCAAGGAGTTCATGCGGCTAGAAATGCTGTCAATGGCCTATGCGGCTAGGAATGGTTGCCGCATGAAGACTCATGCGGTCAAGTATCGCCATGCGGCCAGAACAGCTATGCTGCACTATTCTTCTTCTTTCCTGATCCGAGATGAAGAACACCATGAGTCCAAGCTTCCAAGCTCCATAACCCTTCATCCGGACCCCAAATCCGAACTTCCATAGGTCAAAATGGGGTAGAACGAAAGTCTCTACAACATGGAACCATCAAAACTAAGAAATAACAATGTTAAGTAGATCAAAACCCAAGAAATCCAAAATACTATAAACTTAGATCTAGAAGAATTTAGCCATGGAAATTGAAAATGCAAAGCACTAAAGAGTGTTAGAATCTCAAGAGGAGGAGAATGGAACAATAAAAAAATAAAGTTCCTCCATGAAGCAAGATGCACTTGCCTAAGCCCTCTCTCTCTCCCTCTCTGGTAGGTGAAGAAGTAATGATGGAGAAGAAGAAGATTAATGAGGAGAGAGAAAGGAGTGGGGTTAATAAATGGGGATGGTGGTGGTAGGTAAGGGTTCTCCTCCTTGGTTCATGATGAACCAAGGCAACCCAAGCCTAGCCAAACCAACCCAAAATAAACCAAGCCACGAAATGCCAAGATAAGCCAAGCAAGGAATCATGTAATACAAGATAAAATACGTACACGTATTCCAAAATACGTAATACGAACCACAGGCATTACAACTCTACCCACCTTAAAAGAATTTTGTCCTCAGAATTTAATTAAGAGGCTAGAGGGATAAAAACAAGCTATACTATTCACAGGCAAGTTATATTAATCAAGCAATCAAGTAATTATTCATGCAAACAAGGAATCGAAGACATGAGGCATAAGAAAGATATTATACCTCACGAGTCAAACAGGTCGGGATATCACGATCGGATATCATCCTCACGCTCCCACGTTGACTCACCCAAAGAGTGATGACCCCAAGCAACTCGGACTAACTTGATAGTCTTGTTCTTGAGTGTCTTCTCTCTTCGGTCCAATATAGACACGGGCCTCTCCTCATACGAAAGGTTGGTACCAACAACCAATTTCGAATGATCCAGGATGTGGCTCGGGTCCGAGATATACCGGCGCAGTTGGGATACATGGAATACGTCATACACCTCACGTAGTGATGGTGAAAGAGCGAGACGATAGGATACATCTCCTACTCACTCCAGAATGTTAAATGGCCCTATATACCTAGGACTAAGCTTTCCCCGCACGCCGAAACGAATGACGCCACGGTTAGGTGAATTCCTCAGAAATACATGGTCGCCGACAGAAAACTCAAGAGGGCGCCGATGAGAATCGGCCTAATGACGCTGGCGATCTTGGGCAACTCGAAGATGATCTCTGACTCTTCTGACCACCTCAACGGTCTGAGCAATCATTTCTGGACCGAGCATCTACCTTTCTCCGACATCGCCCCATGCTAGCGGGGATCGGCACTTCCTACCATACAGTGCCTCGAACGGTGCCATCTGGATACTAGCCTGGAAACTATTATTGTACAAGAACTCTACCAGGTGCAGGTGATCTTCCCACGAACCACCAAAGTCGAGTGTACAAGATCTCAATATATCTTCAAGAGTCTGGATCGTCCGTTCTGACTGGCCATCTGTCTGTGGGTGATATGCTGAGCTGAACTGGAGGCGAGTCCCCAAACTCCCTTGCAGGCTACGCCAAAAGTGCGACGTAAATCTTGAATCTCTGTCTGAAGTGATACTGACTGGTACACCGTGCAATCTGACAATCTGTCGGAGATACATCTCCGCTAGCTGTGCCGTCGACTGACCAACTCTGAACGGGAAAAAGTGAGCCACCTTCGTGAGCCTGTCTATGATAACCCAAATAGCATCTCTTCCAGCCGAGGATCTAGGCAATCCAGTCACAAAATCCATGGTTATATGCTTCCATTTCCACTCGAGAATTGGCAATGGTTGAAGTAGTCCAGCTGGTCTCTGATGTTCAGCTTTAACTTGTTGGCAGACTAAACAACGAGAGACAAACCGGGCTATCTACCTCTTCATGCCATTCCACCAAAAGTGCTGGCGGATATCACGGTATATCTTCGTGCCACCGGGATGAATAAAATACTGCGAACTGTGGGCCTCTACCATGATCTCCTATCTGATATCTCTACTGGGTGCACAAAGACGCGTACCATATCGAAGTGTACCATCTTCATGGATACATAACTCTGGTCTCCGTCCTGCCTCACACTCTGTTCTGAGTCGCTGAAGCTTAGAATCTGCCGACTACGCCACCCGTATCCTCTCGACTATGCTGGACTGAATCTGTATGCTGGCCATCAATGCCATATTGGAAGGAAGGACAACTTCTATACCCATCTTCTGAAGATCGGCTAATAACTCCGGCTGCGCCGTTAGGAAATAAACTTTGGACCTCCTGCTTAATGCATCTGCAACAACGTTGGCCTTTCCAGGATGATACTGTAAGTTGATGTCATAATTCACAAGCAGCTCTAGCCATCTCCTCTGACGCATGTTGAGATCCTTCTGGGTGAACACATACTTCAGACTCTTGTGGTCGGTGAAAATCTCTACTCTATCTCCATACAAATAGTGCCTCCAAAGCTTAAGTGCATACACTACTGCTGCCAGCTCCAAGTCATGGGTTTGATAATTCCTCTCATGATCACGAAGTTGTCGTGACGCATAAGCTATTACCTTCCCATGCTGCATCAGAACACATCCTAAACCTCTGCCTGAAGCATCACAATACACTGAGAATCCTCCGGTTCCATCTGGAAGTGTGAGAATAGGAGCCGTCATCAAGCCTCGCTTCAACCTCTCAAAAGAATCCTGGCACTCTGATGTCCAAGCAAACTGCACATCCTTGCGGGTCAACTGGGTCAATGGCACTAAAATTCGAGCAAAGTCTGAAACAAATTGCCGGTAGTAGTCGGCCAAGCCCAGAAAATTATGAATTTCTGCCACTGTGCTAGGTACCGGCCACGTTTTAATGGCCACGATCTTCTGGAGATCCATTCCACTCTGCCTCGGGTGATAATATGACCCAAGTACGAAATGCGATCGAGCCAGAACACGTATTTACTGAACTTGGCATACAATTGGTGCTCTCTAAGAATCTGAAGAACCACATGGAGATGCTGTTCATGCTCCGCCTCACTCTTGCTGTAGACTAGGATGTCGTCTAGAAACACAATCACGAACTGATCCAAATAAGGAATAAAGATACGATTCATGAGGTCCATGAATACTGCCGGTGCATTGGTTGCTCCAAATGGCATCATAAGGAACTTCCAATGCCCATATCTCGATCTAAAAGCTATCTTCGGGATGTCCTGCTCTCTGACTCTGATCTGATGGTATCCTGACCGTAAGTCGATCTTTGAGAATACTGCTGCCCCCTTGAGTTGATCAAACAAGTCATATATCCTCGGGAGAGGGTATCTGTTCTTGATTGTCATCGAGTTCAAGGTACGATAATCTACACATAATCTTGACGTACCATCCTTCTTTTTCACAAGAAGCATCGGGGCTCCCCAAGGCGATCCACTAGCACGAATGAATTCCTTATTTCTGAGTTCTTCAATCATCTTGTATAATATCTCTAGCTCTGACGGCGCCATCTTGTAGACTCTATCTGACACTGGAGCTGTCCCGGGAATCAAGTCGATGGTAAACTCGATCTCTCGCTCTGGCGGAATCCCTGGAAGCACTTCTGGGAAAACATCTGGAAACTCTTTGACTATCCGAGGTAACTGCATTGTTGCTACTGCCATCCGCAACACTGGAGGAGAAGGTTCAACTGCGCCTCGGGAGAAGGAAAACTCCGGCTCGCCTGGAATGCTAAAAATATCCCTGCCAATGTGGCAGTCTATCCTAGCATACTGGTCCCTCAACCAATCCATCCCTAAGACTACATCATAATCGGCCATCGGGAACTCTATTAATCTAGCGAGGAATTCTCTACCGCTAACTACGATCCGACACGAAGAAAACACTCTATCTACTCCCACAACTCCGTTACCAGTAAGTATATTGAGCCTCACTGATAATGACTCGGGCACCAATCCTATCCGTGTCGCGAATCGTGCAGACATAAATGAATGCGAGGCACCAGAATCAAATAATACTGAAGCTAGAAATGTGTTGACGAGAATAGTACCTGCCACTACCTCTTCTGGTGCTAATCCTTCTTCTTCCATGGTCAAGGCCAGCACTTGACCATGTCCTCTGGGTGCAGGTCCCCTCTGCTGAAAATTCCTCTGCCTGCTCTGGATCAGGGCTTGGGCTTGGGCATACTGCTACGGTCTCTGCTGCTGGAATGCCTGGTCCTGCGTCGACAATGTCCTCGGGAACGGGTATTGCAGCTGCTGCTGCTGCTGGACTGGTGCTGGTCCTCTAACTGAAGAACTAGAGAAGGCCGATGAACTCCTCCTGTTCAGGTAGTTCCCAACCCTGTGGTCCAGGGCACCACAAACCAGGCACAAACCCTGTGCTCTACGACACTCTGATACCACATGCCCTAGCTTTCCGCAGTGTGAACATCCCACTGCGGAAGACTAATTCTGCTTCTGCTGCTGATGGTGCATCGGGGTTGAATGCTGAACCGAAGTCACTGAGGCCGCCCGCCTCGGAGCTCCAATGGTCAAAGCCCTGGCTGCCGGGGCTGGTGCTGATGACTGATTCATCTGACTGTGGGATCGCTTTCGACCTCCGGTCCTATCCACGATCCTCTGGGAGGTATACTCATGCCTTCGGGCTGTCCTCAATACTGTATCAAAAGTCTCATGCTCAAACTGCTCCACCGCCAACAAAATTTCTAGGTGGAGCCCCTGCTGAAATTGCTGGGCTCTATCGAACTCGGTCGCCACCAAGGTGGGAGCGAACCGACTAAGCCTGGAGAACTCGACCGCATATCCGTCGACCATCCTGTCCATCTGCTTCAGATTAGTGAATCTCGTCTGTAGATCATACCGAGCCACAACATCAAAATACTTGGTCTGGAATCTCTCCCTGAATACTGCCCATGAAATAGGGGCCACTAATCCATCGACTTGCGCTGCCCACTAGCTGCGGGCAAGATCCAATAGCTGTAGGTGCACCACGGCCACCTTCTCATTCTCTGGAGTCCTGGCTGCTTCTAGAATTACCCCTGTGTTCTGAAGCCATGTATCTGCAGCGATCGCATCTTCACTGCCATCGAAGAAGGGAGGGTTCAAGCGCTTGAAGCTGTTGGCCGTGCTATTACCCTGATGACCTCCTCTGGTCAAAGCGTCTGCCACTGCCTGGTACCAGGCATCACATCGATGATCCTTGGAGGCTAATAGTGACATGATGAGACCCACCAAAGTGCCATCATCAGGCTCTGAAGGCTGGACGGGCTGAACTGGTGGCTCTCCTCTAGTAGGCATAACTCTGGAGGCTACTCCTGAATGCTGGGCTTGATCCCCATGTTGCTGCTGGTCCGCGGGAGGTGCTCCGCCTTGCTGATCGGTAGGTCCAGGAACAATATCGCTGAAGAAGACGACATAGGGAACAATAAGGAAGGACCATGATAGATCAATTATACAAGCATGTGATCCGGTCAAGATTCTCAGAGATTTGAAGATACGAGCAGAGATCAAGGGCGAATACTGATTGAGACATCTATTCGGTAAACTCTCACATATCTTGATATACAAGACCTACATGGGCCACTACTTAAACCATGTCACGCCCAGAACCAGAATACTGGAGAGCGGAAGCGTACATAGCCAGCTACGTATATTGAAGTGCAACCCACCTCGCTATACGGTTACGGCTGTCTAGATACGTGAGGGTTTAACTACAAGCCTACAGTCTCCTATGGTCATGAACAAGCCTATTGTCTCAATCACAAGCAAGTAGTAACAGTTACAAGATGTCAGAGCACCAAATATACAATAGTAAGGCGTCACAAATATTACATATTCGGATGATCATGAAGCTAGTCGTACAAAATATCAAGACTAGCAAGAGTTTTAGTCAATACATGATCAACCCTAGGATTTGTCAATCATGTTACAGCCAGTAGGCAGACAATAAGTAAAGGTGCAACCGAGCTAACACGTGCTCGCCGGCTAAATGCCTCAAAAGAATAATTTTTACAATAAAGTGGAAGGACAAAAAGAAACCCACTCGTTGCCAGGGTTACGCCTGGTGGTCGCCATCTGGCTGGAAGGTAGGTAGATCCTCTAGATCTGCTCCGAAATCTGGCCATACAAAACCAGCTGGGTCAGACCCCAAAAAGAGTAAGTGCCACAAATGAGGCTTCACTTAGGAACTAAAACTAGCATAACACAATAGAATATAAAAGATAATAAATAAAGAACTGATGATAATAGGGATAACTACAGTAAACTGAGTACGAGGAAACCATTCAAGTAGCCAGGTCACAATCCTTAAACCAAACAAAGATCGGGGTTGTAACCCTTCACCTGAATAGAAACCCACCTCAAATATTATTGGTATAATAAAGACAATAAACGAAGAGAGGACACAGAACTGCTTCGGGAGCTAGGTTATAACCCTTAAACCAAACAAGGACCGGGGTTGTAACCCTTCGCCTGAACAGAACTGGACCCCTGATCTCTATTGCTAAGGCCAGCATAAGTAATAAATTATACTGTTGAAGTGAAGTAAAACATGACGAGCATGGCATGGGGTACAATAAGACAATAAACGAAGAGAGGACACAGAATTGCTCCGGGAGCCAGGTTACAACCCTTAAACCAAACAAGGACCGGGGTTGTAACCCTTCGCCTGAACAGAACTGGACCCCTGATCGTTTATTGTTGAGACAGACACAATCAATCGTGTTATGTCCCAGTCTTGTACAGGATCAAGATAAAAATTAAGCTAGAATAAACTCCATCCAATTAATCATGGCCAATCAAAAAGTACGGCTTGATACTCTTAACTAACTAGGGTTATCACAGACCTAGTTACTAGCAAGATGCAATAAAATTATTCCAACAGCCACAAGCCCTGTAGGCCATCCGGTTATCCAGGTCGGATGTCCGTTTTATGAGGGGTGTACCACATGACCGTGCGCTGGAAATATGCCCTACTCATCGGTAGGCTACAAGTCCACTTAATGTGCCCAGATAACGGGATTGCCTGTAGCTGGAAATCTCTTCATGTCTACTGAATTATTCTAGTTTATTAGCCTTAGTCAATTACTGTAGGTATCCCTGACCGTGGTACTCAGGGATCCCTATCCTAGACATGATGCAAGACAGTACTGATTTAATTGTACAAACGCAATCGCCTACGGTGTCTAGGTCATTCATACTTGTCATGTCAGGCCAGCTTTCGTAACAGCATGCCGGGATATATCATGTCAAGTTTTTTTGTCGAGAGTGCACCACAACGGGCCATTATCAGGTTCATGGACATATGTACAAGGTTCACATATTACAATCCTTCACAGAGTGTTAGGAAACAGGAGCATAAATATAACAGTACAGTATATATATATAATATAACAAAAGAGTACTTATGAAAGGAGCCATGCGGCTAAGGATGCGGGTCTCACGCGACAGGGATACTTGGATTCATGGAGCAGCAAGGGGGCGCGCTCATGCGGCTGAAAAAGTGGGCGCTTATGCGGTTGCGAAAACATGCGCACTTATACGGCTCAGGAAGGATGCGCGCTTATGCGGCTACGGCAAGCAGGGCCTTATGCGGCTGGGTTGAGCAGTCTTATGCGGCTTCAGAGGGATATGCGCTCATGCGGCTGCGGAAACATGCACATTTATGCGGCTCAGGAAGGATGTGCGCTTATGCGGCTGCGGCAAGAAGGGCCTTATGCGGCTGGGTCGAGTAGTCTTATGCGGCTTCAAAGGGATACGCGCTCATGCGGCTAGGTTCATGTGCGCTCATGCGGCTGCGGAAACATCAGTGCTTATGCGGCTGCGGAAAAGCCAAGCTTAAGCGGCCGAGTGAGCTATGGATTTCATGCGGCTAACAGGCAAGGAGTTCATGCGGCTGGAAATGCTGTCCATGGCCTATACGGCTAGAAATGGTTGCCGCATGAAGACTCATGCGGTAAAGTATTGCCATGCGGCCAGAACAGCTATGCTGCACTATTCTTCTTCTTTCCTGATCCGAGAAGAAGAACACCATGAGTCCAAGCTTCCAAGCTCCATAAACCCTTCATCCGGAGCCCAAATCCGAACTTCCATAGGTCAAAATGGGGTAGAACGAAAGTCTCTACAACATGGAACCATCAAAACTAGGAAATAACAATGTTAAGTAGATCAAAACCCAAGAAATCCAAAAATACTATAAACTTAGATCTAGAAGAATTTAGCCATGGAAATTGAAAATGTCAAGCACTAAAGAGTGTTAGAATCTCAAGAGGAAGAGAATGGAACAATAAAAAAATAAAGTTCCTCCATGAAGCAAGATGCACTTGCCTAAGCCCTCTCTCTCTCCCTCTCTGGTAAGTGAAGAAGTAATGGTGGAGAAGAAGAAGATTAATAAGGAGAGAAAAATAAGTGGGGGTTAATAAATGGGGATGGTGGTGGTAGGTAAGGGTTCTCTCCCTTGGTTCATGATGAACCAAGGCAACCCAAGCCTAGTCGAACCAACCCAAAATAAACCAAGCCACGAAATGCCAAGATAAGCCAAGCAAGGAATCATGTAATACAAGATAAAATACGTACACGTATTCCAAAATACATAATACGAACCACAGTCATTACAGTTTCCTTTCAATTCATTTGAAATCTAGAGGACCAAAACCTTAGGAAAGTCGAGACAAACCTCGACGAAAACAGTGCCAATGTACTCTATTTTTGGCTGTCAGATCACCGACTTCGAAGACTGATTCTAATTGCTTATTAATGTTTTTAAAACTAATTAAAAATAGTTAGATACAACCTATAGGGCTTTGCAAACAATTTTGTAGAATCGAATTTCGTCGATCGTGCGTCGAGAAATTCGTCTCCCAAAATTGATAAAAAATAGTTTTCGAAAATAGTGAATTTCAATAAAACTCTTCGATACGACATGTGTTCCACCAAACCGGGCAACGTGGTTGCGAAACGAAAGCATCAAAAGGTGCGTATCAACTTTGCGGACGTGTGGGCTTTGACGGAATTAAAATTGGTCGCGTGTGCGTGACGAATTTGATGCGTATCCGTCGAAATTCACTATATATCGACCTCTTTACAAATTTCTAAATTACTTTGTGCACATTCGTCAAATTGAGACAAAACTTGTGTCAATAGGACCATATTATTTTTCTGGTCCTGTATGCCAAGTTTTGGTCCGATTCTGAGATAGTTGATAGGATCGCCATTTATGGGCCCCAAGATCCGATTCAACGGGCAATTTTTTGCACGATCCATCGAAATCCAACTTTAGACATATGGTTGGATTCGTATCGAAAAACTGGACCCGTCAACATATAGTTTGATGACTTTAGAGACCATAGATGTTGGCACGCTTTTCGGTGCAAAGGGGGTCCAACGACGGATATCGTTTTGACCCAAAATGACCGTTTTGCCCATGTGTCCAGAATTGGACTTATAGGTGGGCTATCCTAGCTAATTTGACTATTCTGAAAATGTTGACAATGTCTGTTTTAGCATCTGGAGTCGTTTGTAGGAGTTGGAGTTTTGTGGTTCATTGGTTGACGAGTTGCTATTTAGATATGATCGATTCTATGCCAGGCAAGTATACCTTGCCTCCCTCTACATTTATTGCATGCTTATTTCTTTATCTAGTAGTTATATGCCATCAGTTAGTTTTATTGGATTGATTTGATTGGTATGCTTTTCTTCATATCATGTATATCACGTATTGTCTCGTTTATATACCGTCATGGTCCAGAGTTTGACATTATAGACTATACGAGACTTGTCCTTACATGTATCTTGACTGAGTTGTACCGGGTCGTCACAAGTACCTTGACTGAGTCATATGGTGTCATGGAGTGAGTGCGTGTAACTGAACTGCAAATTCTCGTTTCGTTTTCTCAACCCGCGAGTCCACAATCTGGGCGAGGGTTGACCGTTTGCACCTGCGAGTCCACACTCGGGGCGAGGGTGTTTGTCTTGATCTGTTTGCACCTGTGAGTCCACACTCGGGGAGAGGGTATTTTTCTTGAAATAACCTGCGAGTCCACATTCGGGACGAGGGTTAGTTATTAGTTCAAACCTGCGAGTCCACTCGGGGCGAGGGTTTGGTATCCGTTGAACTCTAGTTCACTTGTTACTTCCAGCAATTCATGTATGCGTAGTTGTTCTCGTATCCATGTTCGTAGTCACTTGTCAGTAATCACTTGTCAGTAGTCACTTATCAGTTTCTGTCTCGTTCCTGTTTATTTTCTTATGCATGATAAACTATTAGATAGGCATGTTTTATATATCTTGCTACCTGATGATCTCTTCAGGTTTAGCGAATGCATGGAGTTAGTTAGCAGAGCAGGATGGTAGATGTTTGTGATATACTTGCAGGATCCAGGTATTGATATTATGTTTATTATCCATTCGTGCTTTCATTCCTTATCATTATAGACTCATTTTATTTCTTCGAGTCTAATCGAACATGTATGCTAGTAGACTGCAGACCACGACCCATAGTGTTCATTCATGTTTTATACTCTTATTGTGGATTGAGATATAGTTTGCCTTGCCATGATTAAGCACATTACCATAGTCTAGACAATGTTTACGTATTTAAGTTGGACTGGAGTCCGCTTGATGCGTAGCTGGCTTATTCATGCGCTCGCGTCCCGAAAAGTAGGTGCGGGTCGTGACAACAACTACCAAGAGAGTAAGTAATCAGATAGTAATGCATAAATAAATAGAGATCAGAAGAGCATACGCAAACACAGTAATTTAACCTGGTTTTCCTCGTGGAGGACTAGTCTAGGCCTGAGAACTCTCGCTCAGGATTGAAATCCACTATTTATGAAACAGGGTACAACCACGTACCTTTACTCAGAAGAGCATGCCAACTTCTTATAACTTAGCATAGACGAAACTTGGAATTGTCCAAGTGACTTTTCTTTCACTCTTGCACACAACTTCTAGCTGATATCACACTGAGCACCTTAGGCTAAGTAGAGTTGTGGCTTAGGAGATATGGAAGAGTGGGGCTTGGAGTAGTAGAGCTTAGAAGGCATGAATATTTGAAGGTAAGAGATGATTTGAAATAAGAGAATTCAAGCTCTATTTATACTAGTCTGAGGAGGCAGAATTTAGCTAGAATTCTGTCCCAAGAATTCGAAAATTCGAACGTTGGACAGCTAGTATCAAGCAGGCCCTAAAAATCAGCATCCTAAAATTAGAAGGCAGAGTTTGGCCCGAACTCTGCTTGGGGCAGAATTCGGCCCGAATTCGGTTTCTATGGGACCAGAATATACAATGGGCTATGAGAGGATTGGTTTGGTTTGGTGATTGTCTTGTTTTGTATGGTAGAGTGCGCCTTGGAGCGTCAAGTAAACGTACATGTTCCTAGACTCAAAAAAATGAAAAGTACAAACTCAATACATGTACAATTGCAATGATCAACTTGTTGACGACGTTTGTCTTGAGCTTGATATGTTGTAGAAGATGTTCTTGACTTTGAACTCAATGTGTCATATTGGATCATATCAAATATTATTTTGTTAATTCTCTAAATTAGGTTGACTGCGATCCAATTTGGGTCAACAATCTCTCCCATTTTGATAGTTGACAAAAATGATATTTGTATGTCGCAACATTCATTCCTGGACACATGTTGAAGGGAGTAGTTCGTATTGAGTAGCTCCCCCGTAAATAGATATGTCGGCTCCACCGTAATTAACTATTTCGGTCATGCCCTGATACAAAAAACTTTTTCCCAGCGCAACATAATATCCAAGATCATATAATATCCAACAACATATAAGAATCACAGCAAATATCCATACTTCTCCCCCTTTGTCATTTAGTAAGTTGAACCATAGCTCCCCCGTAAAGAAAGATAAATGTGACAACATAAGGATAGCAAACACACAACTTATAACCATAGCCAATCATCATAAGCGTCAACTAAGCAGTTTAATAATCCAAAATAAACTGAAAGTCATACATGACAAACTAAAGTCATAAAACTAAAAACATGGTGCAAAGAGTGCTAAAACATAAAAATAATAAAAACACAAAGTGATCATCAGCAGCAACAGCAGGTAGAAGACCACCACCATCATGGAGCATGGGAATGGAATGGACCGGCTGAATTGCTGGCAGAGCGACGAGGATCAATAAACGTCGCATCAGAATCCAAATACCGCAAGGCCCAGGGGTCGTCAATCTGGTAGCCTTCGCGAGAAGGGTCCCGACCCATAGAAAATGGCATAGTGGGATGCCGGGCCATGTTGTACTAGATATCATGCAGGGTGTTGCTGATGGCTCTCATCTACAAAGTGGTTCGGTAGTCCAGCTGGGTGTAGTGATCGTCTTCCAAACGGAAGTGGTCGCACAACATGTCGCGAATGGAGTCGAGAGTGGCAGAAGGCTCATGCTGAGGTACATCTAAGTCAAAAGATTCCTCCTTAACTAGAGCAGGAGCAGGGGCAGTCCTACATGACTTGGACAGAAAGGCAGAAGCAGGTAGAAACTGACACTCGTCCAAAGGGACGTTGAAATTATGAAAGATCATCGGAAGATACATTGCATAGACAAGCGATTTGGGTTTCTTCCTTGCATGAATCATCCAATCCATCATCGTGTAAGAAAAGTTAAATGGAATGGTAAAGTGAAGGAAATAAAGGTCAGCAATCTCAAAATAGGTAACCTCATCGGTAGATCCTTCTTTGGACAGGATGGAAAAGAAAATAATCTGGTAAAGTTCGTAAAAATGATTGTTGAGAAATTTAGCCCGAAGCTTGCGAGATCTAGTACCATCCATGTTGCATCTGTTCTTGTTGTGACCCAATTGATGACAATTACCACACCTTCTTTGCTTCCTTGGAGCGGGTTTATCTACATCCCTTCTCCTAGCCATCCTTGGTCTGCCTGGTGGTCTCTTTGTTATAGGAGGTAGCACCTCCCTATCATGCTGCAAGTACAAGTAACATTTATAATTAAAAATAATTAATTTTAATTTTAATAAGATGTTTTGTGTAGTTTTTTATAAATATAAAAAAGACATGATCACACTTACATCCCCCTAATCAACAATGTCCTCCAAAGGGCTTATAGCACCAGCATACGATCTTCTATAAGCTATCACAGTATAACATTCATGGCAAAAGCTACAATACATATAATCTCATAGTTAATCAGTTCAAACAAACATTTATATTAATAAATTTATAATCCAACTAGAACTTATTTAATAGAGAAGAAGACACTTACTCAGGCCAAGTAACTCTCAAAGAATACAGTATAACAAATGCATGCATGTATGGGAACCCACTTAATTGCCATTGTACAAATGAACAGGTTCTCGCTACCACATCAACAATCCATATTGAGTTAAAACAATTCTCTATTTCCCATTTGATACCATCTGAACCACGATAAACAAATTCTTTCATTTTACCTCTCATTTTATCTAGCCACCCCACGGCAATAGGAACCAATTCATTCTCATCCCATGAATTTCCAAGATTTCTTCTTTTGTGGAATATTGTCATCATCATAGTGTGATATTTTTTAGCCAATATGAGAATTGGTTTGTCCCTTAACTTGATGATCCAATTATTGAATGACTCACTCAAATTGTTATTGATATGTTCAAATTTTGTGGTATGGTCAAAGTGAGCCCTTGCCCAGGTACAAACATCCTTATTCATCAAATAATCATATGCATCCTTGTTTTGCAGATGCAACTCCTCTATGTGGTTTCTAAAATCATTGATCCTGTAAGCTTTTGCTGCCTTCCACACAATGCTCTCAACCATCTTTCCAGAATATATTTTTTTAAATTTTTTAAACATGTGCCTGGAGCAAAATCGATGATTGATTTCTGGAAACACATTTGACACAGCTTGGATAAGACATTTTTGTCTATCAGATATGAATATCAACCTAAGTGGGTGTCAAATCAAGTGTCCACTGAGCTTTTCTAAAAAAATGGTCCAATTATTTGTGTCCTCAGACCTGCATATGTAGATAGCCAACGGGAACAATCCATTCCTGGCATCTAAACTAGTTGTTGCAAGTAGACAACCGCCATATTTTCCTTTAAGGAAATATCCATCTAAACCTATAATTGGCCTATATCCACTAATAAACGCATCCATGGATGCTTTGTATGCAATACATAAATTGTTAAATGTATCTATAGATCAACATCCCTAGAACAAGTATCAATGTTTTGTCTGTAGAGAGAAGTATTTGATTGCACAATTATGGGATCTTACCATAACTTTTTGCATAACTCCCATTGACTTTCTCAATGACCTTAAATCTTCCTGCCCATGCAACATGGTAAGAAATTTTTACCTGAAAATTGTGCCAAATCTTATTTATGATAGCAGTTGGTGTCCATGTATTCTCATTCTGTCTGATCTTTAAATCCATCACATCAGCAACCCAATTTGCATCAACCAGATGATTCTTGAACTCATGATCTGCTTGGCACCTGTGTTTATTCTTCAAGGTTTTGATTCTAAATGTAGGTTCATCTTGGAGTTTGCTCGCAAAAATAAGCCAAGGACCACCTTCTTTATGGTTCTTGCACTTGGCCTGTATCTTTTTTCTCAGCCTTCTCAGTTGTATATTCGAACTTATTTTTGATTGCATAAGTCTTCAAGTATCTCTTAAAATGAATACTTGCAAGATAAATGAAATTAGAAAAACTTGCTTTCAAAAAAATACAATGAGAAAAACTACTAATAACAATGAAATTTAATTGCCATACTTGATTCGAACTCCATGCCAACTCGAAGTGTCCATGGTTCCTCCTGGATATCTTCTAGGTTATTATACAATTCCTCTGTCTCATTTACAAAATTAGCGAACTTAGTTGTTGGAGATTTCTCAGTATTGGTATTTGATGGTGGTATCAAAATGTCACAACCACATCATTATCAACATCACCTTCAGAAACTTCAGGATGCACACTTTCGAATTCATCAAGATTCTTCCATACTAGTTCTCTATCACTACTTGCTACGCTATGATAATCTTCTTCAGGACTAACTTGCCCAGGTTCAGGTTCATCCTCAACATCAACATCATCAAGACCAACATTCCTATGAAACTACTTAGCAAGATTTTCATATGTACTAACATTAGCTTGACTAGTATGGACCATTTCATTCTCAACCAAATTGGCATGTGTTGTTGTAGCTAGCTATCCAGAAGTCATCATCAGTATAAACATTTTCATTATTGCTGTAAAAAATGAATTATTAAAGCCATTAACTAAATAGATTATACAAATCGATGAAGAGTTCTAGAAGATGTTAATTCATATTCGTGACCATGTGTATATAAAAAAGAATTAATTAAGAAGATAAAGAAAAAATAAAAATGTATGTCGTCAACAAGAAAAAAATAGGACACAATAGTCTGCACTACTTCCAAACTATATGTGTCTTACAATAGTCTACACTACTATTTGTTTTTTTTTCTTCTCCTTCTATGATAAATAACTAGCTAGGGAGGATCATAAAGGGAACAAAAATGCATGTCAACAAGAAAAATAAAAAAGGTATAGGCTTCCATCACATGTATTGACAACTTTAAAAACTCCTAAGAGAATCAGTATGCAGGCACAAAATTTATAGCATCATTTCGTCAGAAGAGAATATCATTGAATTTTTTGTACTTCTTTTCTAGCTAGTGTCGGCCTCTTCATCGACCGTTCCATGGGACCCCCCTCCTAAACCCTAAAGAAAGCCCTAATTTTCAAAAGAGCAATCTATAGATCGATGACGAGGCCGGTGATTCGAAGCCACAGCCTTTTACGGCGGGACTCCGACCACCCCCATTGGCACCATAGTGCCTTCTACGATGTCCAGGACATCGTCCATGTCGACATCCGCCATGATAAAGTTTGCCACCATGATAAAGTTTTACCATGTTTAATATAAGAAAACCCTAAAAAAAACCCTAACATGTACAATATAAGAAAACTAAAGAATATATACTTACTGATTTTTTGCCACCATGATAAAGCTTCACCGCTCTCCTCTCTCTCAGTTGCGAAAGAAGACCAAGAGATAGTGGCTTCTCCCTCTCAATTGAAAAAGAAGAATAAAAGATGGAGGTTAGGTTGGATTAAATGAAGAGGTAGTTAACTAATTTAACTGGTCACATATTTTCTTAAAAAAATTATGTATCTAGATTAACAGATAGATGACGGTCCATCCCAATTATGGTTCTCTTAAATTATAATCAAAGTGGGGTTATCACTTAAATACAAGTTATTTATAGGGATATTGGCCCCAAAAGCCCTATTATTATTGTTACTATAGTCATTAGTTTTGTTATTAATATTATTGATATGGTTATCAAATTTATATAATTAATATTTCAAAATTATATTGTACTAAAATATTGTTGGGCTTGACCTACATCTATTCTGAAATTTTGATTTAAAAATCCTACAAATATATTATAGTAATTTTTATATCTATTTAAAAGATAAGTTTTGCTCTAAAATTATATTTTTACAAATAGAGACTTTTAGTTTTAAATTGATCCTCTAGATTTAAAAGTATTTCCTTTTCAAACTATTTTGACAAATAAAAATACATTTTTTAAAAACATGATAAATATTTTCAAAAATAGATATATAGTATTTATTTACAATTTTCCTACGATTATCATCTTGATAATGACTAATCATATTCCTATTTTTCATGCGAACCCAAACTTCATCACATCAACGCTAGCCAAATGAACTATTCTGGACCCAACGGGATTATCGATTTCACCAGCTAAGGACCTTAGGCGAGTATACTTCTTATTTGTTTCCAATATTATTAATTACTCTATTTGCATGATTAGTGATGCATATTTGATTCCTGACACGTTCGTTACATGGAATAGTGGCATATGGATTTAGTCATGATACCATATTTTATTATGTTTGTTTAACTCATTTTCGTGACTTATTGTCGAGACTTTATCTATGTTTAGTAGTCGAACGGGAAAGTACCAAGTAAATATGTGATCAGACCATAGACCTTGTCATATTGCATTACATATTGCGTGGTAGACCTTATAGACCGTGCAGTGTAACTATCCCAGACCAATCACATATTGAAAGGTGTACTTCAAATCACGTAGATGGTTATGTTTTCTTCTTCCATAATTTACTTGTCCTTATAGTTCATGACTAACTGTTTCACCATATTTTTCGTGCCATGTTTTATAGTTATTTCTTTCATTATATATGCCCTGATTTTAGTTCAGTTATTTCATCATGTATACCATTCCTATTCACTATTGTTATAGTCGTTATCATATATTTAGAACTGCATGCTTTAATTGTACGTTCCATTCCTGACTGAAAACTATTTTTTCGATCAGTCGTAGCTACTCTATGCATTGGATCCTTGGGGGTGATACGAGTATATTGTAAGGCCGAACCTAAAGACTAGTTAGATAGTTGAGTAATCATAAAGTTTCATTTAGTTGTTTTTCTATTTTGGTGAGGCATTTTATTCTTATAATCAAATATAATATTTAAATATTATGATTTGATTTAGTGTTATGAATGAGCAAATAAAAAGATTATTTTATGAGCAAATATTATGACTTTGTTTATTGCGGGCTAGATAACGTTCTACTGTCGACACTGCGGCGTAGGCTTGACTTGCGCACACACTCGCATCCCGATGAGTGGGTGCGGGTCGTGACAAAAATAGTCCAAACCATAACAAGGCCCAATATCCCATCAACGAAACTGTAAACCACCTAAAATTTCACAACTTTTTATTAATTTAATTTAAGTATATCTTTTTAAAGATTTTGGTATATGATAAATTGATTTTCAGATCTAAAAAAAACACAAATATTTTTACACAAAAATGATTTTTAGTTTATTTTAGAATTAATTTATTTTTATTTTTATCCTTGTCTTTGTTATAGAATTTTAAGAATTATTTTTGGAACTTTAAGGACTCTATTTATCAAATAATTATAACTAGAAAATGTTGCTTATATTATATAAATGGGTAATTGTTACAAATATATATACCTATAGATTGTTATAAACATTATGTAAGACTTTTGAAATATATATATACATATATTATTAAGATTTTCAAGGTTTTATTATCTATATATATATATTAATGAAAGAGAGAAGAAAAAAAAAATCCTTTTTCCCAAACCATGAACAGTGTTCACTGTTCACTCATCTTCCCTCCACCCCCGAACTGGATGTTATAGAACCAACGTTCTGTTGGAAAAAAAAACGATGGAGATAAATTCGAATTAAATTCAAATCTCGATCATATATTATTAAAATCTCCTCCGGCCTAACCTAATCCCATTCAAATTCTCCTCCTCCTCCAGGATTATCCTTATTTAGTTTTCGATCACATATTATTCAAACTCGATTGGGAAGTAGAATTTAAACCCATACCAGGACCTTGTTTTCAAAATTCTCCAATCCTCCAATATAGCCGATAACTCGAAATCCTTCCAGAGCCTCGCCATCCATCTACATCTAACACTGCACTGTCGTACCATACGCCAAAGCACCGCTGGCCGACGTCCCAATCTGTGCAGCAGCAGAAACTGGGCGGGAAAACAAAGCATGTTCTGTTTTGGAAGAACAACGAGGTAACCACCTTCTTGACGTCTTTATATGCCTGATCGATTCTGAATCTATAAATTGCTAGGTGCAGCCTTTATAACCAGGATCAGATTCAAACAAGTAGTTTCATTTACTAACCTACAAATCCTTAGGAAAATTTTCATGAAAATTATGAAAAACTATCACAAACAGGACAGAAATTCAGTTCCTTGAACCCTATTTGGAATACTGATTCATAATGGCTTATTTAGAATTTTTCTAAATCCAAATTGCCATGATCATAGACAACCTAAATAGCATCACAACGATGCTGTTATTTCTCGAAATTCCCAGGTATTCAACCTTGTAATTAATTTCTCAAAATAGGAAAAATTGGTTTTTAAAAATAGTAAAATTTAGAAATTTTCACCGATACGTCATGTGCCTCGACAAACCGGGCCACATGGTCACAAATCGAAGACATCGAAAGATGCGTATCGACTTCACGGTCGTATAGGATTTGATGGAACTCGATTTCGTTGTGTGTGCGCAAGGAAATTGAAGCATATCCGACGAGACATTCCGTATCGGCCCTTTTGCAAACTAGCCCATAGCTTTGTGCACGTTCGTTATCTCGAGACGAAACTTATGCCAACAGGACCGTATTGTTTTTTTGGTCATGTATGCCAAATTTGGTCCGATTTTGAGAAGGTCAATCGGAACGCTATTTTGGCAGGCCGTGACCTGATCCAATAGGCAAATTTGTGCACGGCCCACCAGAATCCAAATTTGGACATACAGCTGGGTTCGTATCGTCAAACTGGACCTGTAAACAAATATTTTGACAACTTTAGAGATCGTAGGTACTGACACACTTTTCGGTACAAAACGGGTCGAACGGTGGACATAGTTTTGACCCAAAATTACGATTTTGCCCCTGTGTCTAGAATGGGACTTTTGGGTAGGTCTTTTTAGACATATCTTTTATACAAAATATGTTTGTGATGTTTATTTCAACATCCGAGGATGTTTGTGGCAGTTGGCTTTCTTTGCTACACTAGACCATTATCAGCAATTCAGGACACCAGGCGAGTACAGTTTATGTTTTGTTTCTAGTATTGTTAATTACTATAATTGCATGATTAGTGATACATATTTGATTCTTGATATGCTCGGTACACGAGTTAGTGTCATATGGATTTTAGTCATGATATCATATTTTATTTTACCGTGTTTCGTGATTTTTTTGTCGTGACTAATCTATGTATAGTAGTCGGGTGGGGAAGTACGTACTAAGTAGATATGTGATCAAACCCGTCAACCATGCTTTATTTCATTCAATGTAGATAGTGTATCCCATGCGGTGTAGTGGACCAGCCTGATCAACTATTGAAAGGTGTACTTCAAATCACGTAGATGGTTATGTTTTTTTTCATGTTTTACTTGTCCCTGTAGTCTCACCATATTTTCCGTGCCATATTTTATAGTTATTTTTTTCATCATATATCATTTTTAATTCACTATTTTTATAGTCGTTATCATATATTGGAACTTCATGCTTGGATTGTACTCATTACATTCCTGACTGAAAACCAATATTTTTCAGGTTAGCCGCGACTACTATTAGCATTGGGAAGATGGATGTACTTGCAGGCCAAAACCTAGAGATTAGTTAAATAGATGTGTTGTAGACGTTTTTAACATTTGTAAGAACATTGTACTTTCTTTAAATGTAAAACTTATGAATATTGTTAGTTTAATTTAGTTATTGTGAATGAGCAGAAAGTTATTATTTTATGTGATATTGAGGATCATATCTTGACAACGTTCTACCGTCGACACTGCGGCGTAGGCTGGCTTGGACACGCACTCGTATCCCAAAAAGCGGGTACGGGTCGTGACAAGTTTTTGTGGTGGCCCAAAAACTGTGCGAACTCGTGATAGTACTTAAGTTAGTCGTACTATTGTGACCCTGTGACTAGGAAGTGCTCATTCACAATTATGGTTGAGTTAATTTTCGAAGAATGGCTAGGACTAGGAAAACCCTATTCAAATTGACAGTTGGGTAGTTAAGGTTAGGAATAGATTTATTGAATCCTAAATCCTATTAGATAACTTGAGGAATTTTCCTAGAAGAATGTACTATTGTATTTTTGCACAATGGTAGGATCAAAGATGGGTGGACGATTCACCTGGTAAATTAGGCCTTCATATGGTTTTATCCCTAATCTTGATCTTATGTTCAAATTTTATTTGCCCTCCTTATATATCATCATCAAATCCGAAATACTTATTTATTTTTCCTTTTTCCATAAGGAACTATTTTTGAAATAATTTCTGATTCAATCACCCATATGCTAAGCTCGAATTAGTTTTGATATGGATTAAAATGTTTTCCTTGTCTTCAGTCATTTCTTCCTAATAAATGTATTATTTTTCAAAATTGATACTTTCACATAAAGGACAGATAATTACCTGTTCTAATCATGATCCGCTAGTTGAACCTCTAAAAACTCCTTTGAAATCCTTACAGATAAAGTAGAATAGTTTTCGAAGACTCATAATGGCAAGACAGCAGCGCACTGTCACCGTTTATTTAAAATATGAAGAGTGCGAGTTCACTGCAGCCAGTAGCGCACTGGCGAGGCACGACCCTAAAATTGAATTATTTCAAGTAAACGTAGGTTATCGAATGTGTTTAAAACTATGTCTTAGTTGTCCACTTCGGATCTTAGTTATCTTTATGTCAATATTGGAGAGAGTTAATAAATATCTGATATTATATCATATTTGAGTCACGAAACCAAAGGTTTACTACAACCAGGTGTACATTGGCGAGAAATAAATTCCCGGTAAAATGACTTCAGACATTATTACAGTTTTCGGATACTATAGAGGTTAAGAAAATATCCTGTATGTCCTATTGATTCAAAGCCAATACTAGTGGAAATTCTATAAGTTGGGTAGCATACCTCCTAACCTAGCATCCCATTGTCCTTGTGACCTATGAATGAGGTAATTGACTAACACTAGTAAGATTACCTAGACTATAGAGTTTAGGGGTCCCTAACCCGTTGGTCGATCAAGGCCTTAGACAACAAGGACAAGTAGGACAACTATAGAGACACCAACAATGGATGAGTCTTAGATTTTGATGAACTTGAACTACTTGTGCCTTCTTTCAATGATAAATTTTGCGTACTCATATTTTGGACTATCTTGACTAACGTCGCTATTATAGCCTAGTTTTTGCAAGCTTATTCTTTATCGAGCTTGTTCAGGACATGTTTATTGGGGACGTCCACTAACATATTGTCTAATTAGAATTGGTATATTATGGTCTGATCAACCTTAGTGCACTTGGTTCCCTCTTTATATGAATATTACACATGGACTGAGATATAGATGCCCTATAAGATCTCACCTACAACTGCCTTGACAACTCTCTTTGAATATTCAATCGCCTTCGGAAGCCGTATTTGTATTTGATTTCCCTCTCTTGAACTCTTTATTATTTTTTGCCTTTACTTATTTTGGAAAAATAAATACTCGTAATTGAGGGAAGATATACACGGAATGTCCCCCTTAGTTCGCCATACGACCTATGACCATGAAGTTATATATACACAATCATTTTCCATCTATTCAAAATCGAAGAAATATCTTCAAACATGATTCGTACCTACCCAAATAAAATTATCTATTACATCATGTAGTATTTTCTTATAAGCAAGAGTCGAGGTACGATATCACATCCTTTAAATTTTTCTACTCTTTTATCCCAAAATCGTGTCTTAGTTTCTGGATTGAATAGATTGTAAGCCCTTCCAAATTTTAGGATTTACTAGGATTATCGATTGGTAATGACAAATTTGTTTCCACTAGGATGAAAAATTAGTACCTCATGAACACCCACTTTTATTTAGATCTTCTGGTGTCCCTTATCGTGACATTGATATTCGGACCGCAAGATCAGTTGTTTCGTTCCAACAAATTTCGTATACAAGATCTAGACGAGTCCATCTTTATCTAGGCATATCATGTCCCACTCGAACATGTCCCTTTGTACTCTACTTTTATGATACGACTTTCAGGTCAAAAAAGCTAAACTATAACCCTCACCATAATACCAATATACTTTCCGACTACAATTAAAAACTCAATCTCGACTCAAACCTTTCAACCCAATATATGGTTATGATCTACTCGTAGTCCACTACGCAAATTCCACTAGTGTGCCACTCAATTGAGTCTTCTTGTACTACTTAAACACAAAAGCCACAGAAGGCACATTTTTGGGCTTTAGGAACCTAGTTAACCAACCCGACTGACAAATAGCCCAACGACTTGAGTTTGAACCTATTCTAGGTTACCCTAACCTAATAGGAATGGTTCACATTGATTTTATGAGATCTTGTCTAGCTAATATAGATTAAAATCCAAGGTTCATTCAATCAAAGATTGATATCGAATTAGGAAACCCATTGAGACCCAATTAAACCCATCCATGCATATCGCTATATTGGGACTATAAAACCAACTTTATGAAATGGGTCCCTACCCCTATTATTTAGTCCGTACTTCTGAGTCTACTAAATCCCCCTTCCATAAATTCCTTAACCGTATCACTTCGTAGCCTATGTTGTGCGAAGAATAGAAGCCCGATGTACCAACTTATTTTCGGTTATGCTTGAGCAAGATCTCTCCTACTGTCTTGATAAAACATGATCAATATATGGGAAATGTTAAATAGGTAATACCTAGGTTTCCTATAGAGTCCACAACTATGATCAAAATTACCACATATCCTTATATTTGTCCTAAAATTGATATTCTTAGAAGTCCTATTACCGTACTTTCCAATTAACCATTTTTTCGTAAGTTTGGTAGAACCATAAACTTAGTATACTATATATATATATATCTTAGAATAGGATTCCATTCGTAACCGTTTTTACAACTGTTTGGAAGTTACGATACGATCTTCGTATTGCCTTTTATACCCCTACGCTCGTGTATTTAAATAACCGCGATAAAAGATCGCAACCTTGATTCTTCAAATCCACTATATCATAGAATCAAGTTTTAAATCTCTGAGATATATAGATTTCAAGCCTCTCTAGAACGTAGGGTTCTTGGATTTAGGATAAGATTGGAAATGATTGGTTCCAATTAGACTAATAATTCAGTGGTTTATAACGTCTACTTCTATCCGTAACGCTGGACACCCTCTACCATGATCTTGATATTGGGAGCAAAACACTAGCAATTTCCTTCCAACAAATTTTGCTTTCATAAACTAGAATAGTCAAGCTGCACACATGACATATATGTCCCACACAAACACACCTTTCTGTGCTCTATTTCAATTACTTCGTATATAGGACATATTTTCCTTAAAATAAATCATAGATGCCTATTCTTGTTCCCTTGATTTTAATCAGGCAATATTGACCCATTTCCTTCAAACATAGCTGTCAAGTGGGCCGGGCTGGCCCGGCACAAATTTGAGTGGGCCGAGCCGGGCTCGGACTGGGCCACTTGAGCCCATAAACTGTAGCGGGCCGGGCCGAGCTATAGATGAAAATTTTAAGCCTAGCTCGGCACATGACCACGACATCGTGTGCTTCGGGCCGTGTTGCACCGGGGGCCATCATTTTAACTCAATTTAGTTCAGTATATACATATATCATTCATGGGTTTTTATTTCATTGATCAATCAATAGTTTTTGTATAAATGGCTCAACATGGTTGGCCATATATATGTTGCAGCAACATGCAACTAATATATATTAAAATTAATTGAATTGAATTGAATTTCAATTCAATTCAGTTCAGTTCAGTTCAAACATTTATTTCATTTAAATTTAATTCACTACTACACTATATAATCATAATAATAACAGAGGCACCACCACTTGCACTTGTTGCTTTAGGAAGTGGTATAAGTCATATTTAGAGGGCAGTGTGTTTGTTGTGTACATAATTTTCTTTTTTTTTTCCTTGTGGAAGTGATGATATTGCTGTTAGCTGGTAGGATTTGGGACAAATCAAAGAGATTGAGCAGGGGATATTGCAATCGGGTCGAGCTTCGGGCCGGGCCGGGCCAATATTATAGGACAATATACGTGGCCCGACATGACTCAATATACGGGGTCGGGTCGGGCCCACGATTAATCGGGCCGGGCCGGCACATGGGCCAATTTTTCGATCCAGGCTCGTGCTGGACTGGGCCGGCCTGGCCCAATTGATAGGTCTACCTTCAAATAAACTAAATACCTATGATCCATACAAGATGCATCACACCTATGATTGATGCATTTCATCCAAGCAAGCGCATGACTCCTACATGACACCAAACACCAACCCGCACGCACTAGTCATTATGACCTAAAGATTTCAACCCTTACCCAATAACAAATCTATAGCAAGGTTCTGCACTATTATAGACTCTCATCTCGTAGTTACCAGGCTTCTGTGAAGGACAATTTCTAGGGAGAGACATAACAATATAACTGATAACTTCGATTTTTACGGTTAGCCAACTTCTATAGGTTGGGTAGAGTCTTGAATAAAGAATATCCCATCTTGTAGAATATGGTGTCAATTGGTTTCCTTTTATAACCAACCCCTCCACCTTTTCGGAAATCAAGTTTCAATTTGAACCTGCTCTCTCTTGGTATTAAATATTGTATTCTTGATACTTAGATTGTTTTTAATTTCGATGACAAAATTTTTATAAGTTGGGTAGGATGCAAACCCCCTAATTTTTCAAAGCTTTTTATTAATTTAATTAGGTATATCTTTTTAAAGATTTTGGTATATGATAAATTAATTTTAAGATTTTTAAAAAAACATAAATATTTTTACATATGATATTTTTACACAAAATGATTTTTAGTTTATTTTAGAATTAATTTTATTTTATTTTTATACTTATCTTTTGTTATAGAATTTTAAGAATTACTTTTAGAACTTTAAGGACTCTATTTATCAAATAATTATAAATAGAAAATATTTCTTATATTATATAAATGGGTAATTGTTACAAATATATATACCTACAGATTATTATAAAAATTATGTAAGACTTTTGATAAATATATATATATATATATATATATATATATATATATATATATATATATATATATATATATATATATATATATATATATATTATTAAGAAAAAAAATACGATGGAGATAAATTTAGATTAAATTCAAATCTCGATCTTATATTATCAAATCTCCTCCAGGATTATCCTTATTTAGATCTCCTCCGGCCTAACTTAATCCCATTTAAATTCTCCTCCTCCTCCAGGATTATCCTTATTTAGTTCTCGATCACATATATTCAAATTTGATTGGGAAGTAGAATTTAGACCCATACCAAGACCTTGTTTTCAAAATTCTCCAATCCTCCAATCTAGTCGATAACTCGAAATCCTTCCAGAGCCATGCCAGCCATCTACATCCAACCTTCCATTGCCGCGCCATGTGCCGAAGCACCGCAATCCAACGTCCCAATTTGCATAGTAGTAGAAACTAGGCGGGAAAATAGAGCACGCTCTGTTTTGGAAAAACGACGAGGTAACCACCTTCTTGATGACTTTTCTCTTTGTATGCTTAATCGACTCTGAATCTATAAATTGCCAGGTGCAACCTGTATAAACAGGATCAGATTCTAACAAGTACTTTGATTTTAGTACCTACAAATCCTGGAGAAAATTTTTATGAAAATCACGAAAAACTGTCACAAACAGGACATAAATTCAGTTCCTTGAACCCTATTTGGAAGACTTATTCATGACGGGTTATTTAGAATTTTTCTAAATCCAAATTACCATGATCATAGACAATGTAAACAACATCACAATGATTCTTTTATTTCTGGAAATCCCCAGGTATTCAATCCTGTAATCAGTTTCGAAAAATAGAAAAAATTGGTTTTCAAAAATAGTAAATTTTAGAAATTTCCACAGATACGACATGAGCCCCAACAAACAGATCGATGTGGTCACGAATAGAAGGCATCAAAATTTGCGTATCGACTTCGTGGACGTGTGTGTGCACGAAGAAATCGAAGCATATCCGTCGATATACCCCGTATTGGCCCTTTTGTAAACTAGCTCATAACTTTGTGCACGTTCGTTGTATCAAGAAGAAATATGCGCCAAGAGGACCGTATCGTTTTTATGGTCCGTTATGCCAAGTTTGATCCGATTCTGAGAAGGTCGATCGAAACGCTATTTTGGCGGGCCGCGACCTGATCTAACGGGCAAAATTGTGCACGGCCCACCGAAATCGAACTTTGGACAAACAATTGGGTTTGTATCATCAAACTAGACTTGTTGACATATAGTTTGACAACTTTAGAGATTGTAGGTACTGACATGCTTTTCGGTGCAAAGCGGGTGCAACGGCGGATATCATTTTGACACGAAATTATAATTTTGCCTCTGTGACCAGAATTAAACTTTTGGGTAGGTATTGTTAAACATATCTTTTATACCAAATACGTGATGTTTATTTCGGCATCCGAGGACGTTTGTGGTAGTTGGCTTTCTTTGTTGCACTAGACCTTTATCAGCAACTCAGGAAACCAGGCGAGTAAAGTTCATTTTGTTTCCAGTATTGTTAATTACTATAATTGCATGATTAGTGATACATATTTGATTCTTGACACGCTCGGTACACGAGTTAGTGTCATATGGATTTTAGTCATAATATCATGTTTTATTTTATCGTGTTTCGTGATTTATTGTCGTAACTAATCCATGTGCAGTAGTCGGGTGGAAAAGTATGTACTAAGTAGATATGTGATCAACCCCGTAGACCGTGCTTTATTTCATGTAATGTAGATAGTGTAGACCATACTTTATTTTATGCAATGTAGACAGTGTAGCCTGTGCGGTGTAGTGGACTAGTCTGATCACATATTGAAAGGTGTACTTTAAATCACGTAGATGGTTATGTTTCTTGTTCCATATTTTACTTGTCCTTGGAGTCTCACCATATTTTCTGTGCCATGTTTTATAGTTATTTCTTTTATCATATATGTCATTTTCTATTCACTGCTTTTATAGTCGTTATCATATATTGGAACTGCATGCTTGAAATGTACTCGTTCTATTCCTGACTGAAACCAACATTTTTTAGGTTAGCCGTGACTACTCTTAGCATTGGGGAGACGGGTGTACTTGCAGGCCAAAACCTAGAGGTTAGTTAAATAGATGTGTTGTAGACATTTTCAACATTTGTAAGAATATTGTCCTTTCTTCAAATATAAAACTTGTGAATATTGTAAGTTTAATTTAGTTATTATGAATGAGCACAAAATTATTATTTTATGTGATATTGAGGAACATGGCCTTGACATCGTTCTACCGTCGACACTACGGCGTAGGCTGGCTCGGACATGCACTCGTATCCGGAAAAGCGGATGCGGGTCTTGACAGAAACAGAGGACTACCCCTATAACCAAACAAGGACAAGGAATGGCACACTATTCCGTGATGTGACATTGTCCCATGCCATGATTGGAACGGAGTGTGACAAGATATACTAAGATCACCTAACCATTCTACTGTAAACATGAAGTTAAGAACAAACCTTCAACGCATAGGGCCTCCGGCTACGTGGGATTGGATATTCCCCAATTGGGCACCAGGGGCCTACATCCGTAACACTTCATAAACGTCAGAGGGAATCAATAGCAGTAGGGTAATCTTACACACGTCTCCGGCGGAGCTTATAGGTTACAATGGATAAGTACATACTTGGCCTATACGTTAAGGAACTCTTCTCCCTACCCTACGCACCTATCTAGATCGTATCCACGACATTGTACCTCTACCAACTACCAAGTCTCCTAATGTGTACTATTTGGTAGTTAGACCTAACGCATGCGCACGGGTGATCAGCCTATACGCAAGTACGTCTATATGCTACTCATAACTAACACTTATCTCATCGCACAGTCATCACAAAGTTTATGAAAAGGAACATGGCCAAAAGAAAAATATGACTAGCACTTACATCATGTATAACTTGGAAGCACATAAAGTAATTATGAACAGTAAATAGTTATGCAACAGGATGAACTAGAAATAACCAACAGTAAATATATAGTAACTGACAATAACGATACAAAATAATTATAAGCAGTAAATATGGCAAGATATCTTGCCTGAGGTGGTGTGCAAAATGGCAGTATCTAGTAACTTCAACCGTCCGATTAGTGAAGCAATAAAAGCCAACTTCCGCAAACGTTATCGAATGCTGAAACAGACATCTTCAATATTTTTTGAATAAAAGAAATGTCTAAGATCGCCTACCCATACGTCCAATTCTTGATACAGAGGAAAACTTATTTTTGGTCAAATTGGTGTCCGTCATTGGACTCGCTTTGCACCAAAAATGTGCTAAATCCTACGGTCTCTAATGTCATCAAGTTATATGTCTACGGGTCTTTGACAATACGAACTCAACCGTATGTCCAAAGTTGGATTTCGGTGAGCCTTGCACAAAATTGCCAGTTAGATCGGGTCATGGCCCACCAAAATAGCGTTCTGGTCGACCTTCTCAGAGTCGGACCAAAATTGGCTCACCGGACCAGAAAACTGACACTTGTCCAGTAGCGCAAGTTTTGTCTCGAGATGATAAAATGCACAAAGCCGTAGGCTAATAAAGGTATGATACGGGGTATCTCGACCGATACACATTAATTTAGTCACGCACATACAACAAAATCGAGTTCCGTCGAATCCCACACGTTCGCGTAGTCGGTTCGCGACCATACTGCCCGGTTTGTCGGAGCGAACGCCGTATCGAATTTTTTTCTAGAAATACATTATTTTAAAAATAGTTTTTCTCAATTTTGGGAGACCAATTTCTCGACGCACAGTCGATGAAATTAAATTCTATAAGATAGGTTTTAAAGCCCTTCTGGTTGTCTAAAAGATTGTTCAAATACAATTATTAAACTGTCAATAAATCGACAAAAATTGATCCCCCAACTGAGTACTTAGACTGTCTGAAAACTGTTTTTGAAACAATTTTAATACGATGTTGGCCTCAACTTCTCGGACAGGTGGGTCGACTATTCCCTGACCAAATTATTGGGATTGAAAGGGGGTCAATTGGTTTATGCGTAGGATTGATTAGCTCGAAATTAGATTTGTCATAGGGTAAGAATTAAAGCGCCAAAGTTGAGTACCTGGAAGTTTAAAACTGTTGAAAAATAGGGGAACCACTCTATTCTGGGCTTCTCCGACGATCACCGGCGATGGTGGTGGTACCCAGGCGGTGACAAGCGACTCGTGAGTTGTGGGTGGTGTAGGCGAACTGGTTATACATTGAAAATTCGACCTCGAATTGGTGTGCAATGATGGAGGAGGGAAGAAAGTTTCGAACGGTTTAATATATATATGCGGATTTTTAATCTGATTCCCAATTCGATTTGCCTCAATTTCGACAATAATTAAAATGCTGATTTGGGTAAATCCGGGGGAGGATCCGGAGTAGTTTTACCTAAGATTTGATTTTTTAATCAATTTGATTCAAACCGGATCTCTTATGGATCCCTTCCTCTTTGGATGACTGTTCTCCCTGCACGGAAGAAATCACTTCTAGTGACTCGCACACACACACACACACACACACACACACACACACACACACACACACACACACACACACACACACACACACACACACACACACACACACACACACATATATGTGTATATATATATACATACTCCATAAATAAAATTCTCAAAAATTTCCTAAAATAAAAAAATTCTAAAATAATTTTTTAAATATTTTCTTGTACAAAATGTCCTATTATATATAACGTAGCATATTTCCTGCTACTCTTTAATAGTTAATAAAAATTCGAAATTAAATACAAACCTTATTTAATTAGTTAAGACAACAATTTAAATTAAAACGAAGATAATTAAAAATTACCCTAAATCATATTAAAGAAAAATAATATATATAATTTTAAAAATTAAAGGGATTTACATCCTACCCAACTTATAAAAATTTTATCCTCAACATTAAAAATAAATCTTAATATCAAAGAATAACGAGGTTTCATACAAAGGGAGAGCAAGTGTATAAAATCGTAACCCAGTTTTCGGAAAGATGGGGGTAGTTATAAAAGGAATCCAAATTGATGCCATATTCTATAAGATAGGACATTCTTAGTTCCGAACTCTACCCGGCTCAAAGAAACTTGGTTGGTCGTAGAATCGCCATTACAAGACTTCTGGACATGTAAAATTCTAAGGAACGACATGTGAATATTAGATATTTTTGTTCTATAGTCACGGACTCCAAAGGATGCCTAAGTATTACTAGGGAGTTCTTGGTCAATCTCTTCAAAGAGAAAATTATTACTAATTTATCATCACTCATGAATTTGTCATACTTTAACAAAATAGTAGGAATCTCTTGTTTGAATATAACTTTAACGTGTCGGTTCAAAGGGATTTCATTCTTTGCCTAACACGGGCCACTAATAGATGAGATTGAAGAACTAAAGGAAGGAAAAATTCATAGGCCAAGGGTTAGGGGTCCATAGTAAGTGTAGAAAAACCTTTTTATAGAATTAGATTAGGCAAGTGTTTGGAATCTTTAAGTTATAATGACTAGTATATGTGGGTTGGTGTTGTAGAGGAGGCATGTGCTTGCTTGAGTGGAATGCATATGTCATTGGTGAGATACGTCTTACATGGATCATGCGTATTCAGTTTGTTCAAGGGAAAGGATTGATATTGCATGGTTAAAACCAAATGGAACAAAAAATGGGCATTTATGGTTTGTTCTAAGGGAAATATGTCATACATGTGGTGTAATTGAAATATAGCACATGAAGATGTGTTTGTGTGGGACATGTATGTCATGTGTAAGGAGTAGCTTGTCTAGTTCGTGCATGTGAAATTTGTTAGAAGGGAAAGGCTTGTGATGTGCTCCAAATATCAAAGTCACGGTATAGGCTATCAAATGATATGGTTTGAAGTGGATGTTATGAACTACTGGTTTATTAGCTAAATTGAAACCAATTTATTCTAATTACTCGCTAATTCAAGAAAACTCGGTTCTTAGAGAGGCTTACAATTTATGCACTTTAGAAATTATGCTCTCGAAATTAAAATTGAGACACGATGCTGTGATGGAATAGAATTTGAGGATTAAAGGTAGCGAATTTGTACCTTGATTGTTGGAATAAATGCATGATAAAATAGAATCGATATGCAATACAGAAGAAAAGTCACGTACGAAGCTCGTACCTTGATTTTGAAAAAATGGAAGAAATAGTTGTATATGTCATTCTTGTACTCCCAAATTTTTACGAGTGTTGCAATAATGGCACACTAACCGAGGATAATGTGTTTAACCTTCCTTATGGCATATGCAAGTTTATAGTCGATGGCAACGACTTCTATGGTCAGTCAAGAATTACCTTCACGACTAAGTCCGAGATTTTTTGCTGGTAACAAGCTTACTCGTCTACGGTTATAAGGCTACTCAAGGTGTCGAAGATAGTACTTCGTGATACTACTTCTAACTAATAATTCCAAATATTTTATAGAAAAGGATGGGTTAACTATTTTAAGCAGGATAACTAAACTATTAAGGGTGTTGTTCTATTATCAACTAGTGTCTCAACAAATAATGGCATATCTAGGACAATACTTGTTGTGTTCCTACTCTCGAGATGATTGTCTATGTGATTACTCTATATAGTTGTGGAGGTTCTTCAGATCGTCTAATCGACCTGCTCCTAGTTATTCTAGCTAGTACTATGGTTGGGTTGATCAAAACATCAATCAAGGTTGGAATCAAGCAAACAGAAAATAATCAAAATATTTTCAAGAACGGTATGAAGCCAAATGGGATGCATATGACGTAGTCTAGATAGAACCAGAGAACCATATAATTTCGTAATCACATTATTCGAAGTTTACCCCGCCAGCACACATCTGGCTGCAAAACTTATGAATCCATAATTAACGGATGGCTGCAGTATGTGTCTGCCACAAGAGTCATTTATAGGTTCTCGGACTTATCTTTTGCCTAATCTATGAAATGTTTTTCGAATTTACTTTTTAACAAAATACATGAGAAGAGTCTAACGCCACAGGATATAGTTTAAGTCGAATTCGAGAAACATATATAGCCATGATGCCATTATATGCAGTCATGCCTCGCCAGTATTTCTTTGGTTATAAAAACTTTGATTCTGTATATAAGGATAGATATAATTTTTCAAACTTTTCCTTGGACCAATCCATGGGACATTCTGTATCCCTTCTCCTAAAAAATTATATATATATGCCAACTATTTGATCGTCCAGTATTCTTAAGTCTTACTACCTACAAGTATCCTTGATGGACTTGAGACGCTTAGAAGCCATAAGACATGCTTAGCCTACTACTCATTTAGGGGCAGGTTAACAACTACTATACTCCCATACAATATAAGCCTCACAATCTCTTAACCAAGATATTTCATCTATAGAATTCCTAATACAGTCATTCCTAATTGATAGGTGGCATGACCTAATTCTCATCTTCGCTCAGGGTAAACTATCAAAAAATAAGTTCACGCAAATCGTGGAAGTATCAAATTATTGGAAGAAGAGAATATTCTCAATCCTAGAATTCAAAGAATATGGTAACTGTGGAGGACGAAGAATTTTGGTCATTGTATGATTTAAGGAATACGTTAATAAATATTAAGGTTTTATGGAAATTCAAGATGAAAACTAATAGGTACTCCTATCGATAGCACAGTTTCTTGAGAAAAGATAGTATACTAGTTTCGAGTTCGTCGTATGATCGGAGAATCGACTCCATTTATTCGCAATTTCCAAACAATTAGAAAGTAATGACATTGGGTCTATGTTTTGGGAAAGGGATAAGTAACTCAAAATAGAAACGCATCGCTAGGCTAATGACTAAATAGTGAGGGTGTGGCTTAGATATCATATCATGTATCAAAAGCTAATGATGTAAGAAATAATGTGTACTATATAGTGATGTACTTAGAGTAATACATGCTATCTTTCTACCCTCAGTATGGGTATCTATCACAACGATGGTGGATGGTTGTCCCTTTTGATGTATGCTGGTATGCTGAGTAGGTACTTGCTCAAGCTGCTACATCCTTGCTATCGCATCCTTGCTCTTTTGCCAATCTTTTGATCGATGTTGGTCAGAGCCGCAATCCCGACACAAGACTAACCTTGTGCGACAATCTCTCTGGATGTGTCCTTATCTTCCAGAAATAGCAGATAAACTTCTCCCAAGCCCTGTACGGTCCTACTTCATGTTGTTTCTGTGTGGTATATTGCGTTCCCGTACAATCTTTGGATTGGTGATAATTAGAACCGCAAATCGTACACTGTCCTAGTCTACGACGACAATCCTTCATAATATGACTCTTGCTATAGCAGAAGCAATATGTAGGGAGCTCCTTGTTTAGATATGGTAATGCTCTATGGTGTGGTTGTTGTGCTTCAAGATGTCTATTCGGCTTATTCTGACTTACTCTAGCTGGTACTAGGGCTAGTGGGGTAGATAGAGACCTGTTCAGGGCTACTGATATAATCTTTCTTGCAATCTCATTATGTTGTTGCTGAACTGGCAATAATGTAAGAAAGAACCTCATTGCCGAAGCCTCATTAGAGTAAGGAAATAGTAGCTGTAGTATGAAGTGAGAAGGTGGTGGCATATATTCCTCCAAGGGACCTGGGGTCTGCTGGTCAGGCTGTCCTATCTGGGGTCCCACAGCTTGAAGGTACTGTTGGGTAGGTGGGGTCGTCTGATCTAATTAAGATGCTTGACCCTGCTGAAGAGGTGTGGTTGGGGTCATTGTTGGAGGCTATGATGGAACTTACTCCTCTTGGGCTATCGAGTCTTCGAAGGTAATGGTAAGAGGGGCAATGTGACTTCTACAAAAATTCATTCTTTTGGCACGAAAGTAAGATCAGCATTAGAACGGATTCAAGCAAGAGGCAGTTCAAGCAATCAATTAAGAGTTCGAAAAAAAGTTGAAGGCCAAAGGAGGTAATGAGTCGATAAAGTTGTGGATGAGATACTATTTCCTAATCCTATATGCAGGATTGCTTGGTACAGTGATGTAACCAAATAATACTTTCGTTGACCTGTATCGGCCATCACAAAAATATGTAACGCCCTAGTCACAAAATACGTAGGACCAGAACGTATATGCAAGCCGTATAATAAATATACGTAAGCTGTGTTTTAGAGTATATAAATAGCTATGACTTTACTAAATCTTATCAACAGAAATAAAAAATAAGGAAAATCAATTTTGAGTTGACATTGTACAAATTGCTGGATGGAGACAAATCCACTACCAGACATTTAAACTAGAAGGAAAAAATGACAAAAGAAAGAATACAAGCAACTAGATGGTCCAAGAGCATGTCCTGTTTGATAGAAAGGAGAAGATCACGATCTTGGCTGAACTCCTGTAAAAAGTCATGAAAACACACACCTAGAGAGATCACGAGGTCCTCAGAGGGATGTAACGAGATACAGAAAACCATGTCATATGAACTGAATATAAAATGTCACAAAGTCACAAGTAAAAATAAAATAGTCCAAATCATAATACGGCCCAGTATCCTATCAACGAAACAGAGAACTACCCCTATAACTAAACAAGGACAAGGGATGGCATACTCTTCTGTGATGTCATACTGCCCCATGCCATGATTCGAACGGAGTATGACAAGTCATGCTAAGGTCACCTAACCATTCTACTGTAAACATGCAGTTAAGAACAAACCTTCAACGCAAGGGCCCTCTAGTTATTTGGGAATGGCATAGTCCCCAATTGGGCACCAGGGGCCTCCGTCCATAATGTTCTGGGAACGTCAGAGGAAATCAGTAACAGTAGGGGGAATCTTACCTGCATCTCCGACGGAGCTCACAGGTTACTGGATAATTGCTTACTTGGCCCATACGTTAAGGAACTATTCTTTCTACCCTATGCACCTACCTAGGTCGTATCTACGATACTGTACCTCTATCAACTGCCAAGCCTCTTAGCATGTATCTATTTGGCAGTTAGATCTAACGCATGCGCACAGGTGATCAACCAATACGCAAGTACGTCTATATGCTACTCACAACTTACATATAACTTGTGGCACGGTCGTGACAAAGTTTATGAAAATGTACTAAATGGTAGTCCGTTAACTCTTGGTCCATATGCTAATTTAAAGACAAGAAGGAAAATATGACTAGCACTTACATCATGTATAACTTGGAAGCACAGTAAAGTAATCATGAACAGTAAATAGTGATGCAACAGGATGAACTAGAAATAACCAACAATAAATATGTATTAACTAACAATAAAGATGTAAAATGATTATAAGTAGTAAATATGGAAAGGTATCTTGCCTGAGGTGGTGTGCAAAATGGTAGTATCCAGTAACTCGAACCATCCGATTAGTGAAGCAATGAAAGCCAACATTCGTAAACATCCTTGGATGCTGAAACAGACATCACCAACATTTCTGGAATAAAAGAAATGGCTAAGATGTCCTACCCATATGTCCAATTTTGGACACAGGGGCAAAATTATAATTTTGTGTCAAATCGGTGTCCGTCGTTGGACTCGCTTTGTACCAAAAAGCGTGACAAATCCTACGGCCTCTAAAGTCATCAAGTTATATGTCTACGGGTTCGGTTTGATGACATAAACTCAGCCATAGGTCCAAAATTAGATTTTGGGGAGCCGTACAAAAAATTGCCCGTTAGATCGGGTTTGGGCCCGCCAAAATAGCGTTATAGTCGACCTTCTCAGAATCGGACCAAACTTGGCTCACAAGACCAGAAAAGTGACAAGAGTCCAGTGGCATAAGTTTCGTCTTGAGATGACGAACATGCACGAAGTTGTGGGAAAGGCCCGATACAGGGTATCTCGACTAATATGCTTCGATTTCGTCGCGCATACACAACGAAATCGAGTTCTGTCGAATTCCACACGTCCACGAATTCGATACGCACCTTTTGATACTTTCAGTTTGCGACCACTTCACCCAATTTATCGGGATGAACGTCGCATCGAGAAAATTTTCTAGAAATTCCCTACTTTAAAAATAAATTTTCTCGATTTTGGGAGTCCGATTTCTTCACGCACAGTCGATGAACTAAATTGTTCATAATAGGTTTTGAAGCCCTTCAGGTTGTCTAAAAGATTGTTCAAACACAATTGTTAAACTGTCAATAAATCGAAAAAAATTATCCTCCAACTAGGGTCCTTAGACTGTCTAAAAACTATTTTTGAAATAGTTTTAATTCGATGTTGGGATCAACTTTTCGGACAGGTGGGTAGACTATTCCTTGACCAAATTACTGGGATTGAAAGGGCTCTATGCGTAGGATTGATTAGCTCAGAATTAGATTGATCATAGGGTGAGAAATATGGAACCTAAGTTGAGTACCTGGAACTTTGAAACTATTAAAAAATGTGACATCCTGCTTCCGGGAGAGCGATCGTCCTCGCTTGGGCATGATACCGTACGAGCCTAGGTTGCGCTCGTGCAAGGCCATGTCCAGAAACGGCCGATTGAAGCTAGGCCACAGATTCGTACGGAATGTTCCCATTTGCAGCGGAAAGTAAATGAGCACAAGTTGAAACAAATTCAAGCTCTTTATTGATATTCAAGAAGTATTACAAGTGGCGTTAGGCCGAGATTACAATTTGCTCAAGCTCTCTCTCCTGAAACACAAAAGGCGTGCCAAGCTGCTTACAATATGGAATGATACTTGGCGATGTTCCATTACATTATGTCCTGTATATGGTGCTTCAGCTCCTTGCAACGTTCCAAGGCTCCAGAGTTAGCTCCGTACCTTAGCAAATTTGAAGGAAGACTTCGCACCTTACGAGGCTCTCCCGTACCTGGAAGCAATCTATGTGGTTATCAGTACATTGCATGCACTAGTGGGGAGGCTAGCTCTCCTACTCGTTATCATTACCAAACACATGCTATTTAATTTTGTGCACCATCAATCAATTTATTGTCTTTCTATTTTGCCTTAGGATCAGTTTCATGACATATTTTGTAAAACCTATCTTGTGTTACGGGTACCAAGTGTCGTATAAGAATAACATACGCAACTTACCATACTTACCTAATGACCTTCCATGTCCAAGGTAAACCAAGTTAGCCAATATATGATACGTAAAGACTTGACAGAGTTGCATAGAAAATTTGAGCGTCATGGGCATGTTTCTTCCTCAGGTGAACGAGGTACTTATGTTGTCAGGATGTGTTATACTCAAATTTTGTTCATATGTTCATTTAATTACTCAATTGTTCAGCTTAATCAGATTACTTGTTTCAATACAAGGCCTCGCACATAGATTGTCACTCCCAAGCCAACTTAATCTATATGCATCGGTCACTAGCAATACAAGCCATTTGGACTCCTGAACATGGTATTCGTAGTATCTATCAGACGGTGATGGTTGGTACACCCTAATAGGCTACGAATACCGGTATTAAGTCATTTGAGTGACCGAGCCCGCACACAAGTCATCCGTAAGCCGTGATTCCTCCTAGGCCGGTACGATCCCTGGTCACCCAAGTAATGCCCCGCACCGCACGGCACATTACGATGAGTCGTTGACTCAAAGAGTTGCGTTGACCTGATGAAGTATCGATGCAAATCGATACAAGAGTTACGTTGGCCCAAAAAAAGCTTTGACTCGATTCGAATAACACAAGGCATAAGTTCGATTCGAAGAAATATTGACTTTAGTTGATTTTGTGTGCAGGTTACACCTTTACACTGAATTATAAGTGCTCGACATTTTGCCTTATTTGCAACAGTATCCGTAAAACCAAAACATTGTCTTGCAACGGACTGAGGCATGGACATGGTAGGCTGAATAAGTCGAGTAGCTCAACGGAATGGTTAAGTCTGAAGAGTTGGCCGTGCAATGAAGCTACGTAATCGAGCTGCATCGGCTCGACGAAACGACAGACGTATCGGCTTAAGGTGGACGGGTTCTTAACCCTTTTCCCTACTCCTTCATGCCTAATAAAAATGTACCCCTTGTATGCGATTTTGGTTATTGAGTTAGCGAGTATGGCGTGAACGATTAAAGGTCTTAGTGCGTGTCGAACATTAAAATAGAACATTGGACATTGAACAATCAACAATCGAGGCGACGTGCATCAAGTACACGAGTCACATTAGAACATTGATGGTAGAATATTGAAAGGCAAACTTGAGATATGCATCAAGTGCACGGCTCCGAGAACATTGAATACTAGGCCTAGAAAATTGATTATGGCGTTAAGCGTGCATTTTGCACAAAAGTTATGCGAATGACTAAGTAAACGAATGGGCTAGTCGTGGTGCAATGCTAAGACCTCTCGTAACATTTAAAGATATACTTCATGCATCGAAGTATGTAGTTGTAGCACAAATGCTAAAGAACTGCTGTTATATAAACAACTTATGAAAGGAACACGTTGATATAAGATCGGGAAATCTAAGCCATTGGGGCGTCGTGCATCAATACGGATGTGTTAGGGCATAATGTCGATGGAACTTGAGATAGAGATGACAGAATATGATTATGGAACTCGAGATTGGTTGGAATGATAGGACTTGCTTGCTCTATGTGCGTATTGTATGGTCAATGGACTCAGATGGCCCATGCACGGGTACGCCTTCCCTCGAATGTTTACAACCGGGGCACCGGAACCGTTCAGCCTAGGACGAAATTATGTTTGGTATTTTTGATGCACTTCATTAGGTCGGGTTACGGCCGGCCAATGTTGTGATAAGCTATGATATCAGTAAGTTTAGGATCCTTCGGATACTGGACTAGCAATTCGTATTGGGACGATCGCTTGCTTATATGTTGAGATACCAAGTCCATTACGGCGTGGAACGTCGTGACCACTTTCATATAGATAGGACAGGTGGGCTGAGATTAGAATAGGGTACAGGCGCAGAGCCTGCCACCCTCATGATTATGCTTAAGATGATTGGTTGGCTGCGTGATTTGTCGTTCGTTTGTAGGCTAGGCTGTCACGTCCTAGAACCTGAATACTGAAGAGCGGGAGACTGACACAGCTAGCTACATACATTGAAGTGCAACCCACCTCGCGATACGGTCATAGCTGTCTAGATATATGAGGGTTTATCTACAAGTCAATAGTCTCTTATTGTCACGCCCCGCTCCCGTAGGACGTTCGTCCTCGCTAACGTGTGATGTAGCACGAGCCTAGATTGTGCTCATACAAGGCGGGTTCCATAATGGTCGATTACAGCGGCTGCGATGGGGTCGTCGCACAGAAGTCCCAAGTAGAGACAATGAATAATAGTAGCAGAATTTAAAGCAAAACACAAGTCATTCAAAATATTCTTTATTGATATTGAAACAAAGATTACAAAGGGGGCACGAGGCCAATATTACAATCATTCAAGCACACTTTTCTCATATTACAAGTCACTCAGCTCTCTTTATCTCATCTCTCAATACATGTATTGAGTAGGCCGGCGGAAGCTTTAGATAGACGATGTCCATATATTATGTTCCATATAAGTCCAGACTCCACGCGGTCGTATGTTTCGAATCGCCATAGAACTCTGTGTCTTAACGCATCCAAGCGAGCTTCACGCCACAAGCTTCTACCTGTTCCGGCACATAAATACTGTGTGGGTGTCAGTACTCAACTGTACTGGTGGCGTGGGCTTCTTGACCACCCATACAAAACCAATATGATCATTTACTTTTGTGTAACATAGATCCTTTATGATTGTCTTTCTACTCTTGCCTTAGGATCAATTTTAGGACAGATGCCATGGCCTATTTTTTGTCTCTAGACCATACCGTGCTTGCAACAACAACACCAACACATACTTTGCCTTTAGACCCTTCACGTACCAATAACGTTAACCTATCATATCGTGCTTGCCTTTCGACACATAATCAGAGATGCGACTACACGATAGTATCCAATTTGTACGTGACTATGCTACAAGTCTATTATGCCGTGCCTCGCAAACTCAGTATGACTTAACCATATTGCCGCCTCGCGGCACTTGCTACTTTAATCACCAACTGACCCAATCAAGACTTGTGGACTAAGTGTTGCTCGACCGACTTTGCCTTGCGGCATTTCCTGACTTAAACTCAAGATGACTCAAATCCAACTTATACAACTTATATGCCGACAACTTAAGACTTGACGCTATATCTCATGCCGAAGCACGGTATCTATGTTACAGCAAAATCTTAGGCCCAAACATTGTCTTCCGATCGTGCACGCATTCGACTCGACTCATTGATTTAGTGCACACAATACTCGACTCAATCCAAAGGCATACACACAGATCGCCGCCCCATGCTGACTCATATATATGAACTAGTCACTAGCGTCCAACGCTATCCTGAACACCATAGCTTTTGTTAGACGGATGTCCCTTGCCAGCACGAGTAGCGAGCTCCGCTGCAAGTCCCCGCCTAACCCGTGCGGTCATCCAGCAATGCTAATTATGTCTCCATCAAAATGGTCCCATTGGCCGCCTGGGTTGCCGTTCGAAAAACATTATCTTACCTTGTATAAGTTGTCCAATGACCATACAAGACTCGAATCGAACTGACGTCTCACACAGTCATTCTACTTCTAGTGTTACCATCTCTTTCAGGGCCAAGTTCAATACTTCTCACATCTGAGACTGCCTCGACGACCCATGGTCGCGAGCCTTCTTCTTTTTTGCCCTATCATTTTATTCAACTGAGGAATGACTATTCGAAAGCCCTTCTTTCCAAACTCCATATGAATCAACCGTGACCCGTACCTTAGAAACACTAAGTCCGTGACATCCTGCCTTATACCAATTGATGTTCTGGATGATACTACAGCCCAAGACATACCTATACAACGGGCCTTATGGTCATGGAACCAAGTAATTTCGACAATCGTAGAATACATGGGATAGTGATTAGAAAAGACTTTGATAGCTTATCATAACTCAGCCTAACTTAATCGTGCAATAACTTGACGAGCAAGGACTCCATCAAGCCTTGGACGACGGGACCGTGTATGCTTTATAAAGCGTTTATGCGGACGACGCTTATGACTTAGGCTAAATCTTAGCTTGTGGCGAAGACCAACTTTTTTTTCTCCCTAGCGATGGGACGAAGGATCGAGTGTCATTTTCAAAGCACGCCGTGCACCAACTCTGAGCCGACCGTTGGACCTTTTCATATTCTAACTCAATTCGATCCGTCAGGATTATTCCTTTATCTATATGGATTCGTCTTTTTTATCATCAAGCCTACTTGTGCAAGTTAAAAACATGTAATTTATTATGTGAAGGCTAAGATGAGGCGAGTTCACCGAAATTACCCTACCTGAGTGAGGAGTCACCTCGACAGAGCGGGCCTTCGAGTAACCTTTGCAAGGCTAAGTCCGAACGCCGTCGGCGTTCCGATTCCTTCGATTGACTGAGCGGGACGGGACACTACATCATACACCACTCAGAAAAAGTATCGTCCTCGAAACTAACTGAGTACACTTATCTACTTATAACTTGATTCTACATCCTACGTTTCTCGCACATATTTCTCCTATGTGTTCCATCAATATGAGCCACGCTCATACTACCATCAATCTTTTCTTTGAAACACTATTTCGAAATCCTCGACACTTTGCCATTTCTCTAGTCTCACATGATTCAACATATCACTTAGTTGGATCGTGCATATATTCCAAGCGTCCCCAAAATACATGCATTTCAGCCAAGCCTCGTGATAGCAAATTCTGCCATTACCACTCGTGTCGGATTATGCACATATTCTAGCATTTCTGATATACATACATGTCAGCCGAGGCTCACGAGTAGTATTTTTATATTCCTGAATCATTCCATTCATCAATACCAATATCCGAACCAATCAATCCTAAAGATCACTCGTACCGATGCTAACTCTCGCAACATGGACGTCTCGTCTAACCACTAGGCTATTTTTTTCTAGGCTAAAGTCAATCCGTCAGTATTGCAATCATAGTTCCCAAACAATAATATCAACACTAACCCCATCCTAAGGTCAAACCAAAGTTGATAATATAGGATTTTCTACCCAAGCTTGTATCACTCTAATTTCTAACATCGAACATAGATTCCTACTCACATCCAGACATTCGTCGCATGGGGTCTGAGTCATTCAGCAAAGCCATCCTATCGAAAGTTTCCTCAACCAAATCTTCGACACATCAATATCGCTCGACCAACAATCCATTTCACATAGTCTGTCTCTTCGAGCACGTTCGACATAATCTACCTAACAATCCTTCTCAAGTCAAGCATGCTATGACACAATTCATCGCTAAACCATAATTCATATTTCATACTCATTAAGTCATTTATCCCAATTCACGTAATCGATCACAAGGTCGTCTTACTTAACAATATGTCACGCCCCGATCTCACGCGAGTCCGATTATCTACGGTGGGTATGAAATCACCATGCAACGCTCCCGCGGGATAATTATCCTCATCGGAACGTAACTTTTGTTTTGTGTATAGACTAATTCACTCTCGATGCGTGGATTATACCTACTGAATCCTCAAGTTTCATTCAATCGTCAATCTCAAGTCCGACTAATCCTCGAATCCACCTTCGCATCGAACTGCCAGTCGAGACAATCCAAATTGCCACGTCCTAATTTTTTGAGTTCGATCATTCCCGTGATATGAATAACCATGTTAGCACTCACGCGGAACGATCACCCCAAATTCGACGTGACGTATGTGCGAGGCTAGATTTGCGCTCGCACAAGACAAGATCATCGACGTTGTGGTTACCAATGCAACCATCAAAACAATTATGTTTTCATCCCAACATCTATTTCAATCAAAATCTTAAGTATAGCATCCATCAGAACGACAACACTTGTACGATCGTCATTCGCCGAGTCAGAGTACCCCCGAGTTATCGCATATTGATCTTTGATACGCCTCAATACCATTGATGACATGCGTAACCTAACGATCTTTCTTTGCAACAAATTCCTAGTTGTGCGACTGATGCTATCATCCAGCTGGATAATCTCATCGACATTTAAAATCAATTTCGATCATTATCCCTCGAATCATTTATATCATCAATTTATTCAAACCCAAAATTACGTATTTTCATCCGTCTAACTTAAGTCATCGACCAACGTATTCCCTCAATTCCCATAATTCCTTTGCTAACTTAAATCATCGAGCAACATTCAATCTAATCCTTAGAGTTATTTATGTAACTTCAGAATTCAACTTTTTTATGCACGCTATCTTCCCATCGTGCTAACTTTTTCTATACGATCCACCTATCGATTTTCTTTATCAAGTCATCCGTTCGCTACACCTTAACTTTTCTTCAATTTGATTTGCCTACTCTATCATTTCCATATTTCATAATTGTGCAATCACAATTCCGTGCTCGTCATTTCTAACTTTTGTTCGAATTAACTTATCAAATCTCAAGACTACAACAACTTAGTCAACAATACTCAATCTAAGGATTTGCGTACATGCGACGCTCGCTGATAGACTCATTGGCACCCCGTATCCTCAATCGATTGACATACCTGAAGCTATCGCATACACCACTCAGGGATGAAGTCATTCGACAAATCCTTAAACTATCGTTCGAATTAAAATTGACTTCTTCAAATTTTTCGTTCGAGCAATTCCTCGAATTCCAAGCACGCTCATTTATATCGCACCAACGTTATCGTTGCTCGATAGCACCCCTATCGATAGTCATCTTACTTTACTCAATCATGTTCAACTCATTCTTGTTCGATACATTTTTAATCCCACATACGACTTTCCTCAGGTCGACACAACTTTTGGTGTATATGTCCAGCCCGACTTAGCCAATCGTGCTTACGCAAACCATCTTTTCGTTTATTGTCAAAAACTGTTCTCCTACGTTTTGCAAATTACATAGACTTATTGTTTGGACATCCCGTGGGACATTTGAGAGAGAGCTCACCAACAATATTAACTTGCGAAAGCAACAGAGTTAAAGAATTCAATCGATATTTCAAGGACGTAAAGCCGTGCTCTGATACCATTATGTCATGCCCCGCTCCCGTAGGAGCGATCTCCCTCGCTAAGGCATGACACCACTTGAGCTTAGATCGCGCTCATACAAGGCGGGTTCTATAACAGCCGATTACATCGGCTGCGATAGGGTCGTCGCATAAAAGTCCCAGGCAGAGACATTGAATAATAGCAGCAGAATTTAAAGCAAAACACAAGCCATTCAAATTACTCTTTATTAATATTGAAAAAATAGATTAGAAAGGGGACACGAGGCCAATATTGCAATCACTCAAGCTCACTCTTCTCACGTTACAAGTCACTTAGCTCTCTCTCTCATCTCTCAATACATGTCTTGAGTAGGCCGATGGAAGCTTTAGATAGACGATCTCCATACATTATGTCCCGTATAAGTCCAGACTCTACGTGGCTGCACGCTTCGAATCTCCAAGGAACTCCGTGCCTCGACGCATCCAAGCGAGCTCCGTGCCATGAGCTTCTACCTGTTCCTGCACATAAACATTGTGTAGGTGTCAGTACTCAACTGTAGTGGTGGAGTGAGCTCCTCGTCTACCCATACAAAATCGATACGATTATTTACTTTTGTGTGACATAGTCCCTTTATGATTGTCTTTCTACGCTCGCCTTAGGATCAGTTTTAGGGCAGACGCCTTGGCCTATTTTGTGTCTCTAGACCATCACGTGCTTGCAACAACAATGCCAACACATACTTTGTATTTAGACCCTTCTCGTACCAAAAACGTTAACCTATCATGTCGTGCTTGCCTTTCAGCACATAATCAGAGACGCGACTAGACGATAGTACCCAATTTCCACGTGGCCGTGCTACAAGTCCATTGTGCCGTGCCTTGCAAACTCAGTGTGACTAAACCATATTGTCGCCTCGCGGCCCTTGCTACTTTAATCACCAACTGACCCAATAAAGGCTTGTGGACTAAGTGTTACTCAACCGACTTTTTCTTGCGGCGTTTCCAGACTGAAACTCAAGATGTCTCAAATCCAACTTATACAACTTATATACCGACAACTTAAGATTTGACGCTACATCTCGTGCCGAAGTACGGTGTCTACGTTACAGCCAAATCTTAGGCCCAAATATTGTCTTCCGATCGTGCATGCATTCGACTCGACTCATTGATATAGTACACATAATACTCGACTCAATCCAAATGCATACACGCAGATCGCCGTCCCATGCCGACTCATCTATATGAAGTAGTCACTAGAGCCCAGCGCTATCCTGGACACCATAGCTTTTATTAGACGGATGCTCCTTGCCAACACGAGTAGCGAGCTCCGCTGCAAGTCCCCGCCTAACCCATGCGATTATCCAGCAGCTAATCATGTCTCCATAGAAACGATCCCATTGGCCACCTGGGTCGTCGTTCGAGAAACATTATCTCACCGTGTACAAGTTGTCCAATGACCATACAAGACTCGACTCGAACTGACATCTCACACAGTTATTCTACTTCTAGTGCTACCATCTCTTTCAGGGTTAAGTTCAATACTTCTCACGTCTGAGACTGCCTCGATGACCCATGGTCGCGAGCCTTCTTCTTTCTTGTCCTATCATTTCATTCAACTGAGGAACGACTATTCGAAAGCCCTTCTTCCAAACTCCAAATGAATCAACCGTGACCCGTGCCTTAGAAACACTAAGTCTGTGACTTCCTGCCTTAAACTAATTAATGTTCTGGATGATACTATCGTCCAAGACATGCCTATACAACGGGCCTTACGGTCGTAGAACCAAGTAATTTAGAAACCGCCGAAAACGTAGGACAGTGCTTAGAAAAGGCTTCGATAGCCTATCATAACTCAGCCTAACTTAATCGTGCAATAACTTGACGAACAAGGACTGCGTCAAGCCTTGGACGATGGGACCGTACATGCTTTATAAAGCGTTTATGCGGGCGATGCCTATGACTTAGGATAACTCTTAGTTTGTGGCGAGGACCAACTTTTTCTTCTCCTAAGCCACGGGACGAAGGATCGAGTGTCATTTTGAAAGCACGCCGTGCACCAACTCTAAGCCGACCGTTTGACCTTTTCGTACTCTAACTCAATTTGATCCGTCGGGATTATTCTCTTATCTATGTTAATTCGTCTCTTTTATTATCAAGCCTACTTGTGCAAGTTGAAAACATGCAATTTATTATGTGAAGGCTAAGATGAGGCGAGTTCACCGAAACTACCCTACCTGAGCGAGGAGTCACCTCGACCGAGCGGGCCTTTGAGTCACAGTTGCAAGCCTAAGTCTGAAGGCTGTCGGCGTTCTGATTCCTCCGATTGACTGAGCGGGACGGGGCACTACATCATACACCACTCAGAAAAAGTTTTGTCCTCGAAACTAACTGAGTACACTTATCGACTTATAACTTGATTCAACATCCTACATTTTTCGCACACATTTCTCCTATGCGTTCCATCAATACGAGCCACGCTCGTACTACCATCAATCTTTTCTTTGAAACACTATTTCAAAATCCTCGACACTTTGCCATTTCTCTAGTCTCACTTGATTCAACGTATCACTTAGTTGGATCGTGCACATATTCCAAGCGTCCCCAAAATATATGTATTTCAGCCAAGCCTCGTGATAGCGAATTTTGCCATTACCACTCGAGTCGGATCGTACACATATTCAAGCGTCCCTGATATACATGCATGTCAGCCGAGGCTCACGAGTGGTATTTTTATATTCCTGAATCATTCCATTCATCAATACCAATATCCCAAACAATCAATCCTAAAGATCACTCGCACCGATGCTAACTCTTGCAACATGGATGTCTAGCCTAACCGCTAGGCCATTTTTTTTCTAGGCTAAAGTCAATCCGTCTGTATTGGAATCATAGTTCCCAAACAATAATATCAATACTGACCCCATCCTAAGGTCAAACCAAAGTTGATAATACAGGGTTTTCTACCTAAGCTTGCATTACTGTAATTTCTATCATCGAGCATAGATTCCTACTCACATCCAGACATTCATCACATGGGGTCTGAGTCATTCAGCAAAGCCATCATATCGAAAGTTCACTCAACCAAATCTTCGACACATCAATATCGCTCGACCAATAAGCTATTTCGCATAGTCTGTCTTTTCGAACACGTTCGACATAATCCACCTGTCAATCCTTCTCAAGTCAAGCATGCTACGACACGATTCAACGCTAAACCATAACTCATATTTCATACTCCCTAGGTCATTTATCCGAATTCACGTAATCGATCACAAGGTCATCTGACTTAACAATATGCCACGCCCCGATCTCATGCGAGTCCGATTATCTACGGTGGGCATGAAATCACCATGCAACGCTCCCACGGGATAATCATACTCATCGGGACATAACTCTTGTCTTGTGTCTAGACTAATTCATTCTCGATGCATAGATTGTACCTACTCAATCCTTAAGTTTCATTCAATCGTCAATCTCAAGTCCGACTAATCCTCGAATCCATCTTCGCATCAAACCGCAAGTCGAGACAATCCAAATTACCACGTCCTGATTTTCTGAGTTCAATCATTCCCGCGACATGAATCTCCATGTTAGCGCTCACACGGAATGATCGTCCCAAATCCGATGTGACGTATGTGCGAGGCTAGAGTTGCGCTCGAGCAAGACAAGATCATCGACGTTGTGGTTATCAATGCAACCATCAAGACAATTATGTTTTCATCCCAACATCCATTTGAATCAAAATCCTAAGTATAGCATCCATCAGAACGATAACACTTGTACGATCGTCATTCGCTAAGTCAGAGTATTTCCGAGTTATCGCATATCGATCTTTGACATGCCTCAATAGCATTGATGACATGCGTAACTTGACGATCTTCCTTTGCAACAAATTTTGAGTCGTATGACTGATGCTATCGTCCAGCTGGATAATTTCCTCGATATTCAAAATCAATTTCGATCATTATCCCTCGAATCATTTACATCATCAATTTATTCAAACCCAAAATTACGTATTTTCATCCGTCTATCTTAAGTCATCAACTAACGTATTCCCTCAATTCGCATCATTGCTTTGCTAACTTAAATCATCGAGCAATATTCAATCTAATCCTTAGAGTTATTTGCGTAACTTCAGAATTCAACTATTTTATGCACGCTATCTTTCCATCGTGCTAACTTTTTCTACATGATCCACCTATCGATTTCCTTTTTCAAGTCATCCGTTCGCTACACCTTAACTTTTCCTCAATTTGATTTGCCTACTCTATATTTTCCACATTTCATACTTGCACAATCTCAATCCCGTGCTCGTCATTTCTATCTTTTGTTCGAATCAACTTATCAAATCTCAAAACTACAACAACTTAATCAATAATACTCAATCTAAGGCTTTACGTACGTGCGACGCTCGCTGATAGACTCATTGGCACCCCGCATTCTCAATCGATTGACATCCCTGAAGCTATCGCATACACCAATCAGGGATGAAGTCATTCGACAAATCCTCAAACTATCATTCAAATCAAAATTGACTTCTTTAAATTTTTTGTTCGAACCATTCCTCGAAATCCATGCACGATCATCTATATCGCACCGACGTTATCGTCGCTCGATAGCACCCCTATCGATAGTCATCTTACTTTACTCAATCGAGTTCAACTCATTCTTGCTCGATATATTTTCAATCCCACATATGACTTTTCTCTGGTCGACACAACTTTTGGTGTATATGCCCATCCCGACTTAGCCAATCATGATTACGTGAACCATCTTTTTGTTTTTTGTCAAAAACTATTCTCCTACGTTTGGCAAATTATATAGACTTATTGTATGGACATCCCGTGGTACATTTGAATGAGAGCTCACAAACGATATCAACTTGCAAAAGCAACAGACTTAAAGAATTCAATCGATATTCCAAGGACGTAAAGCCGTGCTCTGATACCATTATGTCACGCCCCGCTTCCGTAGGAGCGGTCGCCCTCGCTAAGGCATGATGCTGTCACGCTCCGCTTCCGTAGGAGTGATCGTCCTCGCTAACGCGTGATGCCGTACGAGCTTAGATTGTGCTCGTGCAAGGCGGGTTCCATAACGGTCGATTTTAGCGGCTGCGATGGGGTCGTCGCACAGAAGTCCCGAGTTGAGACATTGAACATGTAGCAAAAGTTTAGAACAAAATACAAGTTATTCAAAAGAAGATCTTTATTGATATTAAAACAAAGGTTATAATGGGGGGGCAAGGCCAAGATTACAATCGCTCAGGTTCACTCTTCTCATATTATAAGTCACTCAGTTCTCTCTCATCTCTCGATACAAGTCTTAAACCAGCGAATAATTCGGAGGGGCGATGTCCATACATTATGTCCTGTATAAGTCCAGCCTTCACGCAGAATGCACGCTTCGAATCGCCAAGGAACTCTGTGCCTCGACGCATCCAAGCGAGCTCTATGCCACGAGCTTCTACCTGGGCCTGCACATAAAAACTATGTGGGTGTCAGTACTCAACTGTACTAGTGGAGTGAGTTCCTCGTCCACCCATACAAAACCGAGACGTTCATTTACTTTGTGCAGCTTAAATCCCTTTACGATTGTCTTTCTAGTCTTGCCTTAGGATCAATTTTAAGACGGACGTCTTGGCCTATACTTGGTGACGCGATGACAGGATCGTGCCTTACTCTATTCGTGATTTCATATCTTCGAGACAGTGCCTCGCCGAGGAGCAACTTATGCAACTCGACCATGCCAAGACTTTCACTTGCTTTACGTACCTCAAGACCATTCCCGTGCCAATGACGTCAAGGGACGACTCGTACTGGTCGTGCCAATATACTTGAACGTGCCTTACGATCGAGGCCGTGTCTCCCAAGATCAACCAGACTTAACCAACTTGTCTTACGGTCCTTCCAGACTTGACTCAAAACGTCTTACCCAACTTGTGGAACCGGTGTTGAGAACTCAAGTACGACGCCATATCCCGTGCCGAAACACGTATCTTTACGTATAGCCAAATCTTAGGCTCCTGAATCATGGTGTAAACCGTGTACACATACCTTCTTAACACAACTCGTGCCATGCTTACATTTCCTTAGAATCGGCCGACACCGTGCATACGGATTTGTCGTTTAGCACGCCAATTATCTATATAAAATGCCACTGACATAACAAGCCATCGTGGACATAGCTCGGATAGGCGGCGGGTCCTTCGATGCAAGGTAGCCAGCCCCATGGAAAGCCCCCGACTACCCATGCAGTAAAATCATGCACTGCTATAACGTCTTCCTCCAGGTCGACTGGCCCCGGTGCCCCGACGTAATACTAGTCGAGGAAAAAATCCTTGTCGACAAGTTATCCAATGACCATGCAACTATGAGACATCTGGACAAACGTAAATATATGGCCTAATTTGTCGTATAACTGGAACTATACTAAGCATCATGTGCTCTAAACCATACTTTGCATAATATGCATCGGAACTGTGAGACTCCCAAACGAGGGACCGCCTCATACTTTGGAAAACGTATATAGGAACCATGAGACTCCCAAACGAGGGACCGCCTCAACGACAAACGGTCGTATGAACTTACTTTTTTGAAATCGAGGGAACGACTACTGCTTAGCCTTCCAACTTAACTTGCACCAAATGTGCCTAATACTTGCCATAGCCCGTGGCATTTCTATTATCGAAACAACCGTGTTTCGTGCCTTAAACCTAATATATTCCGTACGACACTGTCGTCCAAGTCATACTCTATGTGACGAGCCTTAAGACCGTGGGAACAAATTGCTATATATAGCCGTATAATCGTGGGACCGTGCATGCGCTTAACTCGAATAACCAAGTTCTTTGGGTACCTAAACTTATGCCATAAGCCGTGCGTTACAACTTAACTCGTGGGACGATCAAAGCTATGCCAAGCCTTGGATGATGGGACCGTGTATGCTTTATCAAGCATTTACATGTGCGACGCCTATGACTTAGGCCAAGTTCGTAGCTTTGTGGCAAACTTAAACAAACATCCTTCTTCCAAGCCACGGGACGAAAGGACGAGTGTCATTTTCAAAGCACGCCGCGCACCAACTCTAAGCCGACCGTTGGTCCTTTCCATATTCTAACTCAATTCGACCCGTCGGGATTATTCCCTTAGCTATGTGGATTTATCTCTTTTATTATCAAGCCTACTTGTGCAAGTTGAAAACATGCGATTTATTATGTGAGGGCTAAGATGAGGTAAGTTCCCCGAAACTACCCCACCTGAGCGAGGAGTCGCCTCGACCTAGCGAGTCTTCGAGCAGCCGTTGCTAGGCTAAGGCCGAACACCGTCGGTATTTTAGTTTTTTCGATTGACTGAGCGGGACGGGGCACTACATCATACACCATTCAGAAAAAGTTTTGTCCTCGAAACTAACTGAGTATTTACTTATCGACTTATCACTTTATTCCACATTCAAGGACTCTCGCACACACTACTCCTATGCGTTCCCTCAATCTGAGCCACGCTTGTGCTTATCGCTAACTTAGTCGTAAGGCACACCAACCGATCAACCAACATTCAAACTCGTCTCACTTCAATGATCGCATTACCATTAACATTTCTTCGAAACTCACGATCTTAAAGTCCTCGACACTTTTTCGTTCCTCAAGTCTCATTTGATTCAACGTATCACTTAGTTGGATCGTGCACATATTTTAGGCATCTCCAAAATACATGCACTTAAGCCAAGCCTCGTGATAGAGAATCCGCCATCACCACTCGAGTCGGATCGTGCACATATTCGAACGTCCCTGATATACGTGCATGTCAACCAAGCCTCGCGAGTGGTGCCTCCACAAATCCTACCACTTCGTACTCGGACGTCTGCCTAACCGCTAGGCTATGTCTTTCCGTCAGTATTGGAATCATAGTTCCTACACAACAATATCAACACTGACCCCATCCTAAGGTCAAACCAAATTGATAGTACGAGGTTTTCTATCCAAGCTCGCATCACACTGACTTCTAACATCGAGCATCGATTCCCTACACACATCACAACATTGGTCGCACGGGGTTTGAGTCATTTAGCAAAGCCATCCTACGATAAGTCATGTTTCAACCAATCTTCGACACATCAACATCGTTCGACTAACAAGCAATTTCGTATAGTCTATCCCTTCGAACACGTTCGACATAATCTACCTATCAATCCTTTTTAAGTCAAGCACGCTTCGACACAACATATTGCTAAACCCTAATTCACATTTCATATTCCCTTAGTCATTTATCCCAATTCACGTAATCGATAACAAGGTCGTCTGAATTAACAATATACCACGCTTCGATCTCACGCGAGTCCGATTATCCACGGTGGGCATGAAATCACCATACAATGCTCCCGCATAATAATCGTCCTCATCGGGATATAACTTTTGTTTTGTGTCTACACTAATTCATTCTTGATACGTAGATTGGATCTATTCAATCCTCAAGTTTACTCAATCAATCGTAAGTCCAAACATCCTCGAATTTTCCTTCGCATCAAACAACCAAGTCGAGACAATCAAAGTTGTCGCGTCCTAATTTTTCGAGTTCGATCATTTCCGCAACATGAATCACCATGTCAGCGCTCACGCGGAACGATTACCCCAAATTCGACGTAACGCATGTACGAGGCTGGAGTTGCGCTCACGCAAGATAAGAATTTCGATGTTGTGGGTATCTACGTAACCATCAAGACACTTCTGTTTTCATCATCATTCATCTCAATCAAAATCCTAAGTATATTATCCAAACGAACAATAACACTTGCACGATCATCATTCGTCGAGTTAGAGTACCCCCGAGTTATCGCATATCATCTTTGATATGCCTCAATACCATCGACGATATATGTAACCTGATGATCTTTGTTTGCAACGAATTTCAAGTCGTACGAATGATGCTAGTGTCCGACTGGATAATCTCCTCGACATTCAAATTCAAATTCGATCATTACCCCTCGAATCGTTCACAACATCAATTTCCTCAAACCCAAATTCATGTATCGTTCATCCGTCTATCTTAAGTCATCAACCCACGTATTTTCTTCAAGTCACATCATTTTTTGCTAACTCAAATCATCTAGCAACATCAATTCCAATCCTCAAAGTCATTTTGTAACTTCAAAATCAAACATTTCATGCACGCTATCTTTTCGTCGTGCTAACTTTTCGTATAAGATTCGTATCAATTTATTCGATCAAGTCATCCATTTATTTTATCGTTTAGAATCTCCATTCAACCATTTTGTAACTCGTATTACCATTCACAAATTGTTCGAACGATATCTCGTTTGCGACTCTCAAATCATGACCAACTAAGCGCTACTCGTTCTAAGGCTTGACGATATCATCGCTTATCGACATATGTAACATCCATATTCTGAATGCGTATTTTGTCAAGCTTGCATATATTTCAGACCTGTATTTATTTTCTCAGATTTTGGCATGTACTTGTAATTGGCTTGACTTACAGATTTTGGTTCTCGTAATTGGGTTTTACATGACTTGGTTTTATTTTGTGGAGGAGAATTGGTTTGATTTGGTTTGGTTTAAAATACATTGGAACACCTTAGCCTATGCTCCACCCTCAACACAACACACCCACCTCCATTAAATCCCACCAAACTTTTCTCTCTCTTCTTTATTTTTCATTTACTTCTCCATCTCCTTCTTCTTTCTTCCTCTACACAACTCACCAATACCCATAGGCAAGTGCACCTTGCCACCATATGAGAACCATATTTTATTTATTCATTAGCTAGATTAGGCCATGGTGATCAATATTAGAACTTGACATTTTATGATTTGGAGTCTCCATTGTTCTAGATCTAGGTTTTAACTATTTTCGGATTTACATGGTTTTGATCTATTTTGGTTGGATTTTTGTAGGTTTTGATGCTTCCATGTGGAAGAGAATTCAATTTTACTCAAGTTAGAACTTTGAAAATCTAGATTTGGCTTTGATTTGACAAAGATATGAAAATTTGAATTCTTGGTATTCTTCTCGGCCCAGAGTAGCAGCCTGCAGCCTGCGCTCTTTAGCGCAGTGCTGGACTGCGCAGCCCCTCTCGGCCTGCGCTCTTTAGCGCAGTGCCGACCGCACAGCTTGCCCTATGGTGAACTGCGCTCAGCCCCATGCGCCAACCATTCCTGCGCACTTCACCCTGCGCAGTTCACTCCTGCGCAGTCTGCTCATGCGCAATCCACCCCTGCGCAGTTCACTCCTGCGCAGTCTGCTCATGCGCAATCCACCCCTGCGCAGTTCACTCCTACGCAGTCTGTTCATGCGCAATCTGACCCATGCGCCATCTGCCCCTGTGCCCTGTGTCTCTGCGCACTTGGCACCCTGCGCAGCTGACACCTGCGCAATCCAACCCCCTGACCCCCTTGCACAATCCATTGGCTCTTGGAGTTTTGGTTTTATTTCTCTAAGCTTGGCTCTTCTATAGCCCTGTATATTGATATTTTATTAGATATTTTACGCCCATTTTATATCCTTACGCCTTTTGTCATGAACTTGATTTTACTTAACATGTTTGGAATGACTATTCTACATGGCATGGTATAACAAAGAACTAGCATAACACGACAGTGACCCGTAGTGGAGCACTCCTGACATGACCAACCTGACATGATAGTGGCCCGTCGTGGCACACTCCTGACAAGTACCCTGACATGATTTACCTTGATAACTTGATAGTGGCCAGTGGCGGCGCACTCCTGACTTGACTTGACTTGTAACTTGTAACTTGACTTGACTTGTAACTTGTAACTTGACTTGAATTGATGCTGTTGCGACAGCTAACTTGACTCGTATAATCAACTTGACACCATGGGTGTTCCTGCTTGCTTGCTTGTGCAATCCACTTGTCTTGTCTTGCATCATGTCTAGGACGTGACTCCCTAGTTCCTACGGTCAGGGATTCATACTGAATATGGATTAGGCTAATGACTAGATCAAACTATAGTTCATGGAGAATTTCCAGTCACAGACATTCTCGTTATCTGGGCGCTCTTAATTGGACTTGTAGCTTGCCGACGAGTAGAGCACATTTCTAGCGCACTGTCATGTGTTGCACCCTCTAAGTCACCTAAGGGTATATCATCTCCGGGGCGATGTACCCAACCATACTCTCAACCGCGGAAGGATAACTGGATGGTCTGCAGGGCTTGGGACTGGGAAATTCTCACTTGCATCTTGTTAGTAATTAGGCTTCTGATAACCCTAGTTAGTTAAAGTAGTAAGCCGTAGTAATTGCTTGGCCGCTTGTGAATGGATGATGTCTAGCCTTATCTAAGTCTTGTCTTGTCCCTGTACCCTGGTACCCCTGAACATGATTGTTTTACTTGCTTCAACAATAATTGGGTAGAGACAAGGAGCTATTCAGGCGAAAGGTTACAACCCCGGTCCTTGTTTGGTTTACGGGTTGTAACCTGGTTTCCCGAATGGTTCCACGTCCCTAGTCGTTTATTGTCCTGACGTGCTCTTTATTACTTGTACTTTTCTTTCGTTTTCTTATGTTCTGATATGCTGGCTTTTGTTCTTATTTCGTGGCCTCCTTTGTGGCACTTGCTCTTTCTGGGGTTTGACCTAGCTGGTTTTGTGTGGCCAGATTTCGGAGCAACACCCGAGGATCTACCGAACCTCCAGCCCGATGGTGGCGACTAGAAGGAACCCGGGCTACGAGTGGGTTTTTTATTTTGTTTCGCTCACTCTATTGTAAAATTATTCTTTTGAGGCGTTTAGCCGACGAGCACCTGTTAGCTCGATGCACTTTTACTTACTGTCTGCCTACGGGCTGTAAACATGATTAACAAATCCTAGGGTTGATCATGTATGACTTAACTCTTGCTAGTCCTAGCATTTTGTACGACTAGCTTCATGATCAGCTGATATGTAATATTTGGGACGCCTTTTATTGTATATTTTGTAGTCAAACATCTTGTAATTATATTATTTGCTTGAGATTGAGACAGTAGGCTTGACCTTAAGAGACTGTTGGCTTGTAGTAAACCATCATATCTAGACAGCCGTGACCGTATAGCGAGATGGACTTCGTTTCAATATACGTAACTGGCTATGTTCGCCCCCGCTCTCCAGTATTCTGGTTCTGGGGCGTGACAACATACTCTTATTATCCGTAAATCCTTTAGTTTCGCTCGAACAATTTCTATAACGTCCATACACCACTCAAGGTTCGAGCCACTCGACAAGTCGTCGACACTCACTCTTATTTTTCTTTGGAGCTATCACATACACCACCCGGGGTCAAGTCATTCTATAATTCCTCAAAAAGGTCATTCGATTCACAATCGACATGTTCAATTGTGCGTTCGGCTGTTCCTCAAGGTCTAAGAACCATTTCTCGTGTTCGCTTTAGCGTTGGTCAAGTAGCGTCTCTATCAACATACGTTCTAAGTCTCATTTAACCTCGTCCGAGCGATAGTCAATCTCGCTCGCAAACTCGTTCACACCAGAAGGTCTACGTGCGCGATACTATGCACAACTTAGCTAAAAGGCTGTGTGCATAACCATCCCGTTCGAACTATACTTCGGTCTCGTGTACTCGTTCGCTATTTTCAGCGTAAGGTTATTCAAGCGCGCACCGCGTTTGCTAACTTTTAGCATCGGTTTTCTTCCAACTCGAGTCTGTTATAGTTTGGCACAAAGGCCTTCGCCTATCGATCCCGTTCAACCGAGTACTCGTACGGGCTTTTAAAAATATTAAACTTATTGTATGGACATTCCGTGGGACAAATGAGAGAGAGCGTACCAACGATACCAACTTGCGAAAGTAACACTTCAGAGTTTGCGGTAACAACAGAGTTAAAGAATTCAATCGATAGTCAAAGGACGTAAAGCCGTGCTCTGATACCATTATTTCACGCCCCACTCCCGTAGGAGCGATCGTCCTCGCTAAGGCGTGATACGCACGAGCCTAGAATGCACTCGTGCAAGGCGGGTTCCATAACGACCGATTACAGCGGCTGCGACGGGGTCGTCGCACAGAAGTCCCAAGTAGAGACATTGAATATGCAGCGGAAGTTTAGAACAAAATACAAGTTATTCAAAAGAAGCACTTTATTGATATTAAAATAAAGGTTACATGGGGGCGCAAGGCCAAGATTATAATTGCTCTGGTCCACTCTTCTCACATTACAAGTCACTCAGCTCTCTCTCATCTCTCGATACAAGTCTTGAACCAGCGGATGCTTCGGAGGGGAGATGTCCATACATTACGTCCCGTATAAGTCCAGTCTTCATACAGAATGCACGCTTCGAATCGCCAAAGAACTCCGTGCCTCGACGCATCCAAGCGAGCTCTGCGCCACGAGTTTCTACCTAGGCTTGCACATGAAAACTATGTGGGAGTCAGTACTCAATAGTACTGGTGGAGTATGCTCCTCACCCACCCATACAAAACCGACACGTTCATTTACTTTGTGCAGCTTAAATCCCTTTACGATTGTCTTTCTAGTCTTGACTTAGGATCAACTTTAAGACGGACGTCTTGGCCTATACTTGGAGACGCGATGACAGGATCGTGCCATACTCTATTCGTTATTCATATCTTCGAGACAGTGCCTCGCCGAGGAGCAACTTATGCAACTCGACCGTGCTAAGACTTTCACTTGCTTCACGTAGCTGAAGACTATTCCCGTGCCAATGACGTCAAGGGATGACTCATCCTGGTCGTGCCAATATACTTGAACGTACCTTGCGATCGAGGCCGTGCCTCCCAAGATCAACCAGACTTAACCAACTTGCCTTACGGTCCTTCTAGACTTGACTCGAAATGTCTAACCCAACTTGTGGAACCAGTGTTGAGAACTCAAGCACGACGCCATATCTCGTGCCAAAATACGTGTCTTTACGTATAGACAAATCTTAGGCACCTAAATTATGGTACAGACCGTGCACACATACCTTCTTAACAAAACTCGTGCCATGCTTACATTTCCTTAGAATCGGCCGACACCGTGCATGCGGATCGCCGCTTAGCACGCCAATTATCTATATGAAAGGCCACTGGCATGACAAGCCATCATAGACATAGCTCGAGTAGGCGGCGGGTCCTTCGATGCAAGGTAGCTAGCCCCATGGAAAGCCCCCAACTATCCACGCAGTAAAATCATGCGCTGCTATAACATCTTTTCCCTAGGTCGACTGGCCCCGGTGCCCCGGCGTAATACCAGTCGAGAAAGAAATCCTTGTCGTCAAGTTATCCAAAGACCATGCACGTACGAGACATCTAGACTCACGTAAATGTATGGCCTAATTTATCGTATAACTGGAACTATATAGCATCACGTGCTCTAAGCCATACTTTGCATAACGCGCATCAGAACCGTGAGACTCCCAACCGAGGGACCGCCTCATACTTTGGAAAAAGTGTATAGGAACCGTGAGACTCCCAAACGAGGGACCGCCTCAACGACAAACGGTCGCGTGAACTTACCTCTTTGAAATCGAGGGAACGACTACTACATAGCCTTCCAACATAACTTGCACCAAACGTGCCTAATACTTGCCATAGCCCATGGCATTTCTATTATCGAAACAACCGTGTTTCGTGCCTTAAACTTAGTATATTTTGTGCGACAATATTGTCTAAGTCATACTCCATGTGATGAGTCTTAAGACCGAAGAAACAAATGGCTATATGCAGCCGTAGAACTGTGGGACCGTGCATGCGCTAAACTCGAACAACCAAGTTCTTTGGGTACCTAAACTTATGCCATAAGCCGTGCTTTACAACTTAGCTCGTGGGACGATCAAGGCAATGCCAAGCCTTGGACGATAGGACCGTGTATGCTTTATCAAGCATTTATATGTGCGACGCCTATGACTTAGGCCAAGTTCATAGCTTTGTGGCAAATATAAACCAACATCCTTCTCCCAAGCCATGGGACGAAGGGATGAGTGACATTTTCAAAGCACGCTGTGCACCAACTCTAAGCCGACCGTTGGACCTTTCTATATTCTAACTCAATTCGACCCGTCGGATTTATTTCCTTAGCTATGTGGATTCGTCTCTTTTATTATCAAGCCTACTTGTGCAAGTTGAAAACACGTAATTTATTATGTGAGGGCTAAGATAATGCAAGTTCACCGAAACTACCCCAACTGAGCGAGGAGTCGCCTCGACCGAGCGTGTCTTCGAACAGCCGTTGCTAGGCTAAGGCCGAACGTCGTCAGCATTTCAGTTCTTCCGATTGACTGAGCGGGACAGGGCACTACAGATGTCGCATGAGCCTAGATTGTGCTCATGCAAGGCGGGTTCCATAACGGCCGATTACAGCGGTTGCGATGGGGTCGTCGCACAGATGTGCCAAGCAGAGACATTGAATAATAGCAGCAAAATTTAAAGCAAAACACAAGTCATTCAAAATACTCTTTATTGATATTGAAACAAAGATTACAAAGGGGGCACGAGGCCAATATTGCAATCACTAAAGCTCACTCTTGTCATATTACAAGTCACTCAGCTCTCTCTCTCATTTTTCAATACATGTCTTGATTAGGCTGATGGAAGCTTTAGATAGAATATGTCCATATATTATGTCCCCTATAAGTCCAGACTCCATGCGGCTGCATGCCTCAAATCGCCAAGGAACTCCGTGCCTCGATGCATATCTGCGCCATGAGCTTCTACCTATTCCTGCATATAAATATTGTATGGATGTAAGTATTCAAGTGTACTGCTGGAGTGAGCTCCTCGTCCATCCAAACAAAACCGACACGTTCATTTACTTTTGTGTAACATAGTCCCTTTATGATTGGCTTTCTACTCTTGCCTTAGGATCAGTTTTAGGACAAACGCCTTGGCCTATTTTGTATCTCTAGACCATCCCGTACTTGCAACAACAATGCCAACATATACTTTGCCTTTAGACCCTTCTCGTACCAAAAATGTTAACGTATCATGTCGTGCTTGCCTTTCAGCACAAAATCAGAGATATGACTACACGATAGTACCTAATTTCTACGTGACCGTGCTACAAGTCCATTGTGCCGTACCTCACAAACTCAGAATGACTTAACCATATTGTCGTCTCACGGCCCTTGCTATTTAATCAACAACTGACCCAATCAAGACTTGTGGACTAAGTGTTGCTCAACCAACTTTGCCTTACGATGTTTCCAGACTGAAACTAAAGATGACTCAAATCCAACTTATGCAACTTATATACCGACAACTTAAGACATGACGTTACATCTTGTGCTGAAGCACGATGTCTACGTTACAAACAAATCTTAGGCCCAAACATTGTCTTCCGATCGTGCATGTATTCGACTCGACTCATTGATATAGTGCACACAATACTCGACTCAATCCAAAGGCATACACGATGATCGTTGCCTATGCCGACTCATCTATATGAACTAGTCACTAGCGCCCAGTACTATCCTGGACACCATAGCTTTGTTAGACGGACGCCCCTTGCTAGCGCGAGCAGCGAGCTCCGCTGCAAGTCCTCTCCCAACCCGGTCATCCATCACTTCTAATCATGTCTCCATCGAAACGGTCCCGTTGGCCGCCTGGGCCACCGTTCGAGAAATATTATCTCACCTTGTACAAGTTGTCCAATGACCATACAAGACTCGACTCGAACTGACGTCTCACACAGCCATTCTACTTCTAGTGTTACCATCTCTTTCAGGGCCAAGTTCAATACTTCTCACATCTGAGACTTCCTCGACGACCCATAGTCGCGAGCCTTCTTCTTTCTTGTCCTATCATTTCATTCAACTCAGGAACGACTATTCGAAAGCCCTTCTTTCGAAACTCCAAATGTATCAACCATAACCCGTGTTTTAGAAATACTAAGTCCATGATATCCTGTCTTACACAAATTGATGTTCTAGATGATACTACCGCCCAAGACATACCTATACAATGGGCCTTACGGTCGTGAAACCAAGTAATTTCGACAACCGCAGAAACACATGGGACAGAGCTTAGAAAAGACTTCGATAGCCTATCATAACTCAACCTAACTTAATCGTGCAACAACTTGATGAGCAAGGACTGCGTCAAGCCTTGGATGATGGGACCGTGCATGCTTTATGAAGCATTTATGCGGGCGATGCCTATGACTTAGGCTAACTCTTAGCTTGTGGCGAATACCAACTTTTCCTTCCCCCAAGCCACGAGACGAAGGACTGAGTGTCATTTTCAAAGCACGCCGTGTACCAACTCTAAGCCGACCGTTTGACCTTTCCATATTCTAACTCAATTCGACCCATCGGGATTATTCCCTTATCTATGTGGATATGTCTCTTTTATTATCAAGCCTCCTTGTGCAAGTTAAAAACATACAATTTATTATGTGAAGGCTAAGATGAGGCGAGTTCACCGAAACTACCCCACCTGAGCGAGGAGTCGCCTCGACCGAGCGGGCGTTCGAGTCACCGTTGCATGGCTAAGCCCGAACGCCGTCGGCGTTCCGATTCCTCCGATTGACAAAACAGGACGGGCACTGCACTTATGGTCAAGAACAAGCCTAGTGTCTCAATCTCAAGCAAGCAAATGATTGTTACAAGATGTTAGATCATCAGACATACAAGGTAAGGCATCCTAAACATTACATATTTAGATGATCATGAAGCTAGTCATACAAAATGCGAAGACTAACAAGAGTTAAGTCATACATGATCAACCCTAGGATTTGTCAATCATGTTACAGCCCTTAGGCAGACAGAAATAAAGTTTAAACACGAGCTAACCCGTGTTCGGCGGCTAAATGCCTTAAAAGAATAAGTTATACTAGAGTGGTAGTGCAAAATAAGAAAACCCACTCATTTCCACGGTTATGCCTGGTGTTCACCATCTGGCTGAAAGGTAAGTAGACCCTCAGGTATCACTCCGAAATCTGGCCATACAAAACCAACTGGGTCAGAACCCAGAAAGAGCAAGTGCCACAAGGGAGGCTCCACTTAGGAACTAAAACCAGCATATAAAGAATAGGAAAACTAATAAAAGAGCATAATTAAATAACACAAAAGACATGCTTTAAAGAACTTACAAGCTTGTATTAAGAAAACAAGAGGTGGAATATAATTCCCATGTTAATCATGAGACAATTATTCAGGCACGACCAATCAAGTCCTACGACTTGCTTTCATTAGCTAACTAGGGTTATCACAGGCCTAGTTACTAACAAGATGTAGTGAGATATTCCCGCAGTCACAAGTCCTGCAGACTATCCAGGTTATCCAAGCGAGGTTACATGAGTTTATCAAGAATTACAAGAGTTACAAGATTACTGGTGTACTTTAGTACTTATGATTCAAGAAGTGCAACACATGACAGTGTGCTGGAAATGTGCCCTACTCGTCGGTAGGCTACAAGTCGACAAGTGTGGCCGGGATAACGGGATCGCCTGTAATTGGGATATCTCTCTAGATGAACTACTTGATCAATCTAGTCATTAGCCTAGTCAGATTCATTATGAATCCCTGACCATGGTAACCAGGAATCTATGTCCTAGACATGATACAAGACAAGACAGGTAGCATTGTACAGGCACAATTAACCACAGAGTCAAGGCATGAGTTATGCTAGCAAGACAGAAATAACTGTCGCAACAGCAATCTTGATTATACATGTCATGTCAGATTTACTTGTCCTATCAAGAGTACTTGTCAGGAGTGTGCCTCCATGGGCTACTATCAAGATTATCCAGACGGGATCATATTATCTTGTTCAAGTTCAGTTACTAGTTCAAGATTACCAAGTTGTCAAGTCGGGTCGTCGTAATTTAGGTCAAGTATAGAAAACATGAAAAGAAGATCGAGAACTATGATTGAAACTGTCAGTCGCATATGAACTCCAGTTATGGTGAAATAAGATGATTTTTGAAGCCATGACAAAGATCTACAACTTTTATTATTTGAGTTTTACAAGATTCTAGCTAGAAAATAGCTCAAATGGACAAAAACAGCTATTCGCGCGGACAAAACTGCCCACGGTGCACGGATCGTGCAAGCACGGCACCTGACATGCAGCCAACGAATTGCACGGGCGCGCGACGAGCGTAACAAGCAGCGCGCGAGTGCATGGCGTGGTATCACGGCATGCTGACAAATGGCAAAAAATCGTACAAGCGCACGACGCACAAAATACGCAGCGTGCATGGCACAAAGGCACGGCACGCGGGTGAGCAGCAGAAAATTGTGCGGGCATGCAGCGCACAAAATACGCAGTACGCGGGCGCACGGCGCGTAGGCGTGTGACGAGAAAAATGCACAACACGCGGGTGCATGACATACATGGCACAAAGGCACGACGGACGAGCGCATGTGGCACGCGAAGCGTACGTGGTACTGTTCATCGTCCCGACAGTACCGAAGATGTGTCGGAACCCATGAACACAAAAATGCCGTAACTTCTTCATACGAAGTCAAAATCAAGCAGTTTAAAAGCCAAAATTAGGTAGAATTGAATTCCCCACCACATGGAACCATTAGTTTTCAAAAATAACAAAGTTTAAAAGACCAAAACCAAAAAAAATAAAAAAAAGTTAAAACTTAGATCTACAAAAATGTAACCATCACAACCAATATCTCCAAGTTCCAAAGTGGCTTAGAATCAAACAAGAAAGATAATAGAACAATAAAATTTGAGATCCATCATGAAGCAAGTCGTACTTGCCTAGGGCTTGGTAGGTAGGAGGAGTAATAAAGAAGAAGAATAAGTAAATGGAATTAATGAGAGGAGAGAGAAGGAGTTTGGTATATATACCAAGCCAACTCATCTCAACCCAACCCCAAACCAAACCAAACCAAACCAAACCAAGCCAAGTTAACATGCATAATGAACCTAGGTGAACCAAACCAAGTCAAGATTAAACCAAGACTAAGCTAAGCAAAATAAGTCAAAATACGGGTCACCTGACAAATGTCAGAAATATGTATACGTATACTAAAAATATGAATAACAGAAAACAGGAGTGACAACTCTACCCACCTTAAAAGAATTCCATTCTCAAAATTTAATCAAGAGGCTAGAGGTGTCGAGGCAACCTACACTAACCACAGCCAATCTACGACTAGCAGTTAATCAAGCAATCATTCATGCAAGCAAGAAATTAAAAATACAAGACATAAGGTAGACATTATACCTTACGAGCCAAACAGATGTGGATATCACGATCGGATATCATCCTCACCTTCCCAAGTTGACTCACCCAAAGAGTGATGGCCCCAAACAGCACAGACTAAACTAAGTCTTATTCATGAATACCTTCTCTCTTCGATCCAATATGGATATGGGCCTTTCCTCATACTAAAGGTTGGTACCAACAACCAATATGAATGATCATAAATATGGCTCGGATCTGGGATGTACCATCGCAATTGGGATATATAGAATACGTCATGTACCTCACGTAATAACGGCGAAAGAGCAAGACGACAGGATATATCACCTACTCGCTCGAGAATATCAAACAGCCCTATATACCTAGGACTAAGCTTTTCCTGTATGCCAAATCGAATGATGCCATGGGTAGGCGAGATCCTAAGGAATACGTGGTCGTCGATAGAAAACTCAAGAGGACGCCGATGAGAATTGGCCCAATGGCGCTGACGATCTTGTGCAACTCGAAGATGATATCTAACTCGTCTAAACACCTCGATAGTCTAAGTAACCATTTCTGGGCCAAGCATCTGCCTCTCGCCTACATCATTCCAGGCTAAAGGTGATATGCATTTTCTGCCATATAGTACCTCAAATGGTGCCATCTGGATACTGGCCCGAAAACTGTTATTATCGGAGAACTCCACTAGATGCAGGTGATCTTCCCACGAACCACCAAAGTCATGTGTACAAGATCATAACATATCTTCAAAAGTTTAAACCGTACGCTCTGACTGACCATCAGTTTGTGGATGATAAGCTGAACTAAACTTGAGACGGGTTCCCAAACTTTCTTGAAGACTACGCTAAAAGTGCAATATAAATCTCAAATCTCTATCGGATATGATACTGACTGGCACTCCATGTAATCTGACTATATGCCTGAGGTACATCTCTGCTAGCTAATCTGTCGACTGACCAATTCTGAAAGGGAGAAAATGAGCTACCTTAGTGAGTCGGTCAACTATAACCTACATAGCATCTCTCCAAGCTAGGGATTAGCATTTCTTCCAGTTACATAATCTATGGTAATATGTTTCCATTTCGATTCTGGGATTGGTAAAGGTTGAAGAAGTCCAGCTGGTCTCTGATGTTCAGTCTTGACTTGTTGGCAAACTAAACAACGAGAGATAAATCGGGCTACCTCCCTCTTCATGCCATTCCACTAGAAATGTTGACGAATATCATAATACATCTTCATGGCACCGGAATGAATTGAATACTGCTACCTGTGAGCTTCTACCATGATCACTTGCCTGATGTCACCACTAGGTACACAAAGACTCCTTCCTTGTCAAAGCATGCCATCTTCGTGAATGCATAACTTGGCTCTCTGTCCTGCTTCACGTTCTACCCTAAGCTGTTGAAGCTTTGAATACGTTGACTAAGCTATCTTGATCCTCTCAACTATGCTAGCCTGAACTTGCATACTGGCCATCAATACCACATTGGTAGGAAGAACTTCCTCTATCTCCATCTTCTAAAGATCTAATAATAACTCGGGTTCTGCGGTTAAAAAATAAGCTCCTGCTCTTCTACTCAACGCATCTGCAACTACGTTTGCTTTCTAGGATGATACTGCAGGTTGACATCGTAATCCACCAGTAACTCTAGCCACCTTCTTTGATGCATATTAAGATCCTTCTGGATAAATACATACTTAAGACTCTTGTGGTGGGTGAAAATCTCTATCCGGTCTCCAAACAAATAATGTCTCCAAAGTTTAAGTGCAAAAACCACCGCTGCTAACTCCAAGTCATGGGTTGAATAATTCCTCTAATGATTACGAAGCTGACATGACACATAAGCTACTATCTTGCCATGTTGTATTAAGACGCATCCTAATCTTTGACCTGAAGCGTCACAATAAACTTAGAATCCTTCAGTCCCATCTGGAATCGTGAGAATAGGTGCCGTCATCAATCCTTGCTTCAACTTCTCGAATGAACTCTGATACTCTACTGTCCAAGCAAATTACACATCCTTGTGGGTCAACTGCGTAAATGGTGCTGAAATTCGGACAAAGTCTAATACAAATGGCCGAAAATAGCCCGCCAATCCTAGAAAACTACAAACCTCTACGACGGTACTGGGTACTGGCCATGTCTCTATAGCTACTATCTTCTGGGGTCCACTTCCACTCCACCTCTGGCAATGATGTGACCTAAGTAGGAAATACGATCAAGCCAAAATTTGCACTTGCTGAACTTCGCATACAACTAGTACTCTCTGAGAATCTGAAGGACTACTCGAAGATGCTGCCCATGCTCCGCTTCACTCTTGCTATAGGGTAAGGTGTCATCTATAAGCACTATCACAAACTGATCCAAATAAGGCATGAATATGCGATTCATGAGATCCATGAATATTGCCGGTACATTGGTCGCTCCGAATGGCATAACAAAAAACTTCCAATGCCCATATCTAGATCTGAATGCCGTCTTCGGGATGTCTTACTCTCTGACCTTGATCTAATGGTAACCCGACCGCAAGTCAATCTTTGAGAATACTGCTGCTCCAATGAGTTGATCGAATAAGTCATCTATCCTTTATAGGGGATATCTGTTCTTGATTGTTACGGAATACAAGGTACGATCTACTAGCATGTATACATCCCTTGGTTCTGAGTTCTTCAATCATCTTGTACAGGATCTTTAATTCTGATGGTGCTATTCTGTAGACTCTCTTTGATACTGGTGGAATCAAGTCAATGGTGAACTCTATTTCTCTCTCTGACGACATGCCTGGAAGCTCTTCGGGAAATACGTCAGGAAATTCCTCTACTACTCTGGGAAACTGAACTGCTTCTGCTACTGCAATCTGCAAGATCGGTGGAGAAGGTTCTACTTCGCCTCTGAAAAATAAAAACTCTTCTTCGTCGGGAATATAAAAAATAATCCTGCCAACATGGCAGTCGATTCTTGTATATTGAGCCTTCAACCAATCCATTTCTAGGACCACATCATAGTCTGCCATTAAAAATTATATCAATCTAACGGGAAACTCTCTACTACTAACTGCGATTCGACACGATAAAAAGACCCTATCTACACCCACAAGACCGTTACCAGTAAATATATTAAGGATTACTGATAATGACTCAGGCTCCAGCCCTATCCGTGTTACGAATCGTGCAGACATAAATGAATACGATGCACCCGAATCGAATAATACTGATGCTGGAAAAGAGTTGACGAGAATGGTACATGCCACCACCTCATCTGATGCCAGTTCTTCTGCTAGCATGAATGCCGTCTTCGGGATATTCCTTCTTCTTCACAAGAAGCATCGGGGCTCCCCAATGTGATCTACTAGCATATATACATCCCTTGGTTCTGAGTTCTTCAATCATCTTGTACAGGATCTTCAATTCTGATGGTGCTATTCTGTAGACTCTCTTTGATACTGGTGGAATCAAGTCAATGGTGAACTCTATTTCTCTCTCTGATGGCATGCCTGGAAGCTCTTCGGGAAATACATCAGGAAATTCCTCTACTACTCTGGGAAACTGAACTGTTTCTGCTACTGCCATCTGCAAGATCGGTAGAGAAGGTTCTACTTCACCTCTGAAAAATGAAAACTCTTCTTCGTCGGGAATATAAAAAATAATCCTGCCAATATGGCAGTCGATTCTTGTATATTGAGCCTTCAACCAATCCATTGCTAGGACCACATCATAGTCAGCCATTGAAAATTATATCAATCTAACGGGAAACTCTCTACTACTAACTGCGATTCGACACGAGAAAAAGAGCCTATCTACACCCACAAGACCGTTACCAGTAAATATATTGAGGATTACTGATAATGACTCAGGCTCCAACTCTATCCGTATTGCAAATCGTGCAGACATAAATGAATGCGATGTACCCGAATCGAATAATACTGATGCTGGAAAAGAGTTGACGAGAATGGTACATGCCACCACCACACCTGATGCCAATTCTTCTGCCACGGTCAGAGCCATAGCTTGACCTTGTCCTCTTGGTGCTGGTCCCCTCTACTGGTGACCTCTTTACCTGTTCCGAATCTATGCTTGGGCCTGAGCATACTGTTGTAACCTCTACTGCCGAAAGGCTTGAGCCTGAGACGACAATAGCCTCGGAGGCTGGTACTGCTGCTGTTGTACTATTATCGATCCCCTAGCTAATGGACTGGTTAGGTTTGACTAGGATGAACTGGCTCTATACGGCAGGACCCTATCATGTGGTCTGGTGCCCCACAAGCCAAGTACAACCCCTGTGCTCTACGACACTCTGAAACCACGTGTCCAGGCTTCCCATAATGAGAGTAGCCTATTACGAAAGATTGTTTCTATTTCTGTTGTTGAGGGTACATCGGAGTCGAATGCTGAACCGACGAAACTATGGTCGCCCTCCTAGGAGCTCCAATGGTCAAAGCCCTAGTTGTCGGGGCTAGTGTTGATGACTGAGACAACTGTCCATGAGGCCTCTTCCGTCTTCCAGTTTGATCTACTATCCTCTGTGAAGTATATTCATGCCTCCTAGCCGCTCGTAAAATGGCATCAAAAGTTTGGTGCTCAAACTGCTCCACCGCTAGAATAATCTTTAGGCGGAGTCCCTGCTGAAATCGCTACGCTCGATCCAATTTGGTCGCCACCAAGGTGGGAGCAAACCGACTAAGCCTAGAAAATGGCCACATATCCATCGACCGTCATTCCCATCTGCTTAAGATTGCTAAACCTTGTCTGCAAATCATTTCGAGCTACTGCATCAAATTACTTCGTCTGAAACTTGTCACTGAATACCGCCCACAAGACGTGCGTCACCAAACCAACTACTAGCATCGCCCACCAGCTGCGGGCCAAGTCCAATAATTGCTGGTACACAACGGCCACCTTCTCTTTCTCTGGAATCCTATCTGCCTCCAGAATGACCTCTATATCTTGAAGCCATACGTTAGCAACAATAGCATTGTTTGCCATTGATTGTAAAAGAACAGAACAATTATCGGAGGACTGAACTTAGACTCACAATACAAACTCGCTTGTACAAAGAAAGCCTAGGGACGAAAACCTAGGTACAGCAATCTAAGTACAATTGTTTATTTTAGATTCTGGGGGTGACGATAGAGGCTCGGGAAAGCGAGGGCAGCTCTGCCTTACTCCTTGGACGATCGGGTGCAGCCTTGGCTCTGGAGAAGAAGTACTAGGCGTTGATGAAGAAATGCTCTCTTTATTCTCTCTGGATCTGAGCCGGGGGTCCCTCTTCCGCTATGTGTGTCTGTCCTCTCTGCGTGTCTTCGTCCTCCTTGTAAGGGAATGGTACCTTGCTATTTATAAGAGTAGGGGGACATCATTAGGGTTTGTAATGATTGTCCATTCTCAAAAGTCGGCAGTCTGAAAGTAAATCTGGGCCGTCCATCTTGTATATGATAGATTTAAGCAATTAATGTGATTGCATTAAATCTCTGTAGATAATAAATGCTGATTGCCATGAATATTTGCGACTTGTAATGGCCTGCCACGTGTCTAATTTGCTCGATTTGATTTGATCTGGGCATTTACTGCAACAAATCTGATTAAGATTTGTTAACACCCATAATCCCAGGAAGATAAGACTGCCACGTGTCTCAATCATCTTGGCAGAGCCGCAGATGAGTGGGCCGCATGAGGCTAAATGGCCGCATGAAGATGAGCAGCTGCATGGAGATGAACAGCCGCATGAAGATGGGCAGCCACATGGGAGTGGACAGCCGCATGCTGATGGGCGGCCGCATAAGGGATGCAGCCGCATGCTGATGGTCGGCCACATAAATGTAGCAGCTGCATGCTGATGGGCGGCCGCATAAATGTAGCAGCCGCATGCCTCGGGATTAGATGGATTCTGCCAACTGTGAAAAGATTTTCTTCTCTTCCCTAGGGATACGCCATTACGTCAGTTATTATTGCCTCTTTTTGTCAGAGCTGTCACTTCGTCAGAGTTGTCAGCCGTCAGGGCATTAAATGCAGCAAAAAACGAAGGGAAGAAGCTGTTGAAGGACACGTGGCTCCTCTCTGGGCCGCATGGAGTTATTCGAGCCGTATAGACGCTTGAACTATATGGATCCCTGAGCCGCATGGGGTCTCTGAGCCGCATAGGGATCCTCGGCCGCATGAACCTTTCTTTTATTCTTTTTCATGCTTCTACAAGACCCCCTTTAAAGTTTTCAATTTGCAAAATTGAAATACTTTGAATAAGAAGCATGGCCATGTATAAACTCCTCTGGCCGCATAAGATGCCCTGCCCGTATGGGTGTCTCAGCCGCATAGCCCCCTCAGCCGCATGGCCATTTGAGCCGCATGGTCGTTTCAGCCGCATGGCCATCTGAGCCGCATGGACGTCTTGCCACGTCTTCATGCCATGTGTGCAAATCTTTTGCATTGATTACCTTTGATTTGCTGTCAGATTCAAGATCGCTTTTTGGGGCCGGATCCCAAGAGTTTCGCCTTATATAATCAGATCGTCTTGATAACCGAAGAGTCGGTTATTCTGCACATGAATCGATGCGTCGGTCCATTGGGGTTCTGCCTATAAATAGTAGGGGGTTTGGAAAAGACTTTTTTTTTACTTTCTGCTATTGACCTAGCTCTCTTGTCTTCGTCCTCCTTCTCTGATCATAGTAATGGCTCCCAAGAAGCCTGTCGCGGCGAAGAAGGCGGCGTCTTCATCGACGGCGAAGGGTAAGAAGCTGCTTCTACGGCGACGAGTGTGGCAGCTCCTCCGCCAGCTGACGTGCCCGTAGTTTACCCCGACGTCCACCCCGCTATCGATGGTAAGGACCTTTACGTGAGTTTAGAACCCTAACTGTCATGGCTACGTCGCATATTTTATGCGCGAGCCTTCATCTTCATGTGTGCCGCATGTACATCTCTTGGTCTAGCCGCGAGCCGCATGAGAATCATTGTTGTGGCCGCATACGCACTTCGTCAATGAAGCCGCATAGGCTGCGCAAAGCCGTATAGACTCGTACGAATTTGTTTATCACGTGAACGACGTGAGCTTATCCGAACTATGCGAGCCATATAAGAGCACTGCCGCATGAACCTTCGCTGAACGGAGCCGCATAAATGTTTTTCTGAGTTGAGCCGCATGAGGCTCCATTAAGTTGGAGCCGCATAAGCTCGAAAACACTCATCGGTTCTCTTTGTCCACATTTTTGACTTATTTTCTTTTGTCTTCTTTTTTCAGTGAATTTCCCAGTTAATGTTGTGGGGGAACCTCTAGTGGGTCGTGCTCAGGCCGCTATGGGCTATAGGTACGATCAGATAGTTCGGTATGTGGCGGACCAGCTCCCTAGTGACGAGCCTTTGAGGAAAAATGCCCTCAAGAACCAACCTTTCCACTTCCTATGTGCCATGATGAATTCGGGAAAATTGGAAGGAGAATACCTGAAACCTGTATTCTTCTTTGGCGACCCTTTGACTGTGAAGAACAGTCAAGTTCTGGATATATCGTAGAGCTGGAGCTTCATTTCTAACGGGATTGCGATCCGCATCCCTCAAATGGAGCGCTACTTCCCACTACCTTGGTTCAATATGTTCCCACTGGACAGGAAGATGGAAGAGTCTTTGACTCCTACCCGGAATGGGATGTTTGTGGGCGACATCCATTACAACAACAGCATAAAGTCAGTATGTGCGGGCAAGGTGCATGCCAGTCATTATGTAATAGGATTGGCCCCGGGTACTTTCTTGAATGTGCCGGGTCCCAATTACACGTTTTCTTCAGCCGATAGTTTCCTGAACCAACTTGCTCAAAAAGGCTCCTATCCAATCGGCCGGTTAGCACTCCCAAGTTGGATACACCCCATTCCCTCATGGATCAATCTGTCTATGTGGATCTCGCGAAAGTATGATACTTTTCTGCGTGAGATTGGTCTTTATCACGCTATTCGGGGCACCAGCCACGGCTTACATGTAAACAAGAAGTTATTCATGGCTTTGCTGGAGATGTACAACTGCCGTACGGGAACCTTCTATACCCCTGTAGGGGAAATGGGGCTTGCACTCCATGAGATGCATGCGATTTCCAAACTTCCTTGGGGGGATGAAGCTTTTGAAGCATACACTCCTACGAATGAGGAGTTCGAAGAGCTGGAAGAACGATACCCGGGATTCGTGGCTACTTATCACGAAATACTATGCCATATAGTACGTGCCAGCAGATAGCCAAGAAGGAAAGCAGCTCGGAAGGGAATGCTCCCCATACTAAGGACTGGGTGAACTATCTCTTCCCGATGGGAGCATCAGGCCGAGTTACTTCCCGAAGTCCTCAATCCCGGGAGGCAGTTCTGGCTTTAATGTCGTCGACAAAGAGGGTGGCCTCAACCAGCGACAGATTTGGAAGTAAGACCGACTCTTTTGGTTATTTTTATCAGGATACCCAAGAGCTGTCAGAGAAGGCACTCCTAGAAGGATTTTTGATGGTATGGCTGCGAAATTGCGTCGTCTCAGGAGGAGCTAGTTCTATTGAAAGGATCAGCCGTAATTTTATTCTCCCTGCTGTTGTTAGGACCCGCATCCACTGTGAGGGTACGAGAACGTAACAGCGCCCAGCCTACGCCGTAATGTAGGCGGTAGAACGCTGTTCTAGGTCATGAACTATAACTAGCATAATATGAATACTCTCCATAAGGAGGCCAATACAGAGGTACAACTCAATCACAATCTAAGGTAGAATGTAGCACGATGAAATAGATAAGAAATCCTCAACTGAGGTACAACAGAAATACGATACAAGTCTCAACATCTCTATAATATACAACTCTGAAACAATGACAACAGCTAAACATGAAAAGAAATAGTCTAAGCTATCTACTCTACGTTAGGGGTATCATCCTCAGCAGCTGCCTGAACCTCCCCAGGGGTCCAGGTCGCGAGTGTCATCTAGGCAAGCTCCAAAGTAAGGGGTGCAGGGTTCCTCATCATCCTCTGTAAAATTTTTAACAGGTCCAGTCAGGACGGGAGCGAGCACAATACATCTCAACAGTTCATAGCAGGTTAGAAAATATAATCATGCAGTAAAGTAAGATATAGATACTGAAGGAAATACAGTATGTAAACAGAGGGAGAACTGTAATAGAAATATCTACTATAAGTAGAGAGCTACCAGTGACTAGTGATTTAGAGTACAAAGTCGACATATGAATGGCTTGATTTGTACATGGCTATACTAAAGAGGCGTACATGGCTATTCTACTTTGGAATTTTTCACATGGCTATTTATACTCCTCCGTACTCCCAACTAATACACAAGGATCCAACCAGGTTATGTTATGATTCTATGTAACAGCACCCGAAGGGTGGTAAGCCCACAAAGGGGGATATGCCTCCAAAGGGTGATAAGCCCCCGAAGGGTGATATGCCCCCAAAGGGTGATAAGCCCCCGAAGGGTGATATGCCCCCAAAGGGTAATATGCCCCCGAAGGATGATATGCCCCCAAAGGGTGATAAACCCCCGAAGGGTGATACATAGTAGTCCCATAAATGGGGATTCTGATAGATCCAATAAATGGGATAAGGATTCAGAGAAGACTCTGTGATCATAATGGTATATGTCACAAGTGATCAAAGAACCCAAGAAGCATATGATACGCCATGTAAGTGAAACGCACAGAACATAGAGTACCCGATGCTCCCTGAAGGGATAACATCTTAAGAAGGGATCCATATAGTACTAATCCGTGTGACCAACGTGACAGTATCAAGTAAAGTAATTTAATGCAGGAAATAATTCTAAGCAAGTTATGAAATGATCAGAGAATGTACTCGCCTGGTGTCTTGAATGTCTGAAGTAAGTATACTATCCGGGATGAGGCACCTGACTCCTAGTTAGAGCAACACAAGTCACAACAAGTCCAGAATGGTAATATTGAGCTCTATGATGCATTCTACATGAATCTAGGTTAAACTAGGCAAAGTCAACTCTTGGTCAACTCTGGTCAACCCTAGAAGTCAAACTAGGTCAACCAAGTCAAACCTAAGTCAAACTAGTCAAACTAGTCCATTCTAGGTCTAACAAGCCATTCTAGGTCCTAACAAGGCTAAACAGTCTATTCTAGACTCCATACTAGGCATACCATGCCATAGCCAACCCATAACTCATCTACATGTCATATATATCTAACCTATATTACACACATTAGTATATCATGCAATCTTATATAGGAATACACATATAGGCTATCTATGAGATATCCCACATCTATATAGGATACATATATACATATATCTATACCATCTAAAATAGAAGCACCTAAACATACATACACCTATTACCATTATACAATATCAACCATGCACTAAATCATATATTTAATACATTATATCATATGGTATCACCCATACACTATATATATCTAACATATATATATAAAAGCACACATTCATATATATAGGAATCCTATTTATATACATATCTCAAATCATATATAGGTATACATGTGAAAGAGAGAGGGAAACACATGAATACAAGTGTGTGTGTGAAAGAGGGTGAGAGAGAGAGTGTGGTGCCATAAACATGAGTATGTGGGTGTTGAGAATGAGTGACGGGAAAGTGAAAGTGTGTGAAGAGAAGACATGTGCATGAGTGTGTGTGGCTTGAGGGGACAGTGAGGCAAATACACTAGGGTGTGTGTGTGTGAGACTGATACACATTAGTGTGAAACATAACAGTGGCAAAACAGTGAGCAATCAGTGATATAAAGAGTGTAAAAACAATGAGCATGTGTGTGTTTAGGTGTGTGTGAGTGATGTGAGGAACAAACAGTGACAGTCCATTAAATCCTAGTAAAACAGTTTATAGGAATACCATTTAAAACCCAACTTTATTTCAGATTTAAGCCCACATATCAATCAGGAATCTCAGATTTAAATATTGAACAAAACAGTTCCCATAAATACAAATCTCAGATTTCAATATAGGAAAACCCCCCCAAATCAGTTAACAGTAAACTGATTTTAAACCCAACTACAATCACAGATTATACATTGAAATCCCCCTCTAAAACCATGTTCAATACTCAGTTTAAAAATACCCAAATCTCAGTTTTTGATAACTCATGAACACACTTAAAACCATTTAGAGCAGTCCCTATTTTTAAATCTCAGGTTTTGAACCAAAACCTCATCCAAACAACCCAAATTTCAACACACTATTAGAACTCATATAGGTACACATAATAGAGATTACAATTCATGAAATTATCAGTTTAATCTAGATCAAAAGGCTGCCAAAAATCGAATTTACAAAAACTGGAAAAATCAGAAATATGGACTGATACACACAATTTCAGAAATTTGGGAAATTCGAGAATGAACAATGGAAATTAAATTAAAATACTAAAACAGGGGTTGGTAAAGTACAAACACAATGCACACGTGTTACGTGATGTGTTTGTGTCCACAAAAGTGGACACAAACGTGTCCATTCAACAAAAAAACCAAAATCGGAAAAACTGGACACAGACCACTGCAACAGCGTGCACGTGTTCACGTCGTTCGTGTGCACGACACGACATGACACAACCCACGTGGTTGTGTCCATGTGTCGACTTAGAATAGGGCTAGGGATAGGACACACTGCCACGTGTCCACGTCGCATGTGCAAGACACGGGACACGCGTGTCAGTGCACGTTTTCAGCAGAAAACTGCACAGTGCGAGAACGGTGCACGTGTTCGTGCGTGTCCGACATGACACGTGGGGCCCTGAAACTTGGGGAGCCCCGTGTCAGTGTCGGCCCCTTGCTACACGTCGAGTCTCACGTGTCGAGGTGGCGTGTCCTAGGCGCTGTGTCCCCCGAAGTGCAGGGCATGCACAGTGCCCGTGCACGCGCGCGCGCGATCGCTTGTTCGCGTGCCCGACACGACTCGACACGACACTAAGACTCGACACAAACTCCAGAAACGTGTAAGCGAGACCCAAATCAAATTTCCTATTCAAACAAAATCCCAAAATTCACACGAAATGCCTATTGAGGCATTTCAACAAACACATCAAACATGACACTGATACGTGTCCTGTTAGGACACGAAATGGACACAACTTTTGGGGATTCCTATTCCTACAGTTAGGTTAGGTCTAGGGCTCCCTAATGATGCAAAAATTTTAGGATTCTAAGGTGTGGAAATGAATTTACCTATGAGTGTCAAATGCCTCAAAAAGCTCCACAAAGAGGTGCTCCTCTTGCTGGCCAAACTCTTCCAATGTGCTCCAAATCTGAGAATACTTGATACCAACAGCAAGTAGATAGAAATTAGAACCTATTGCAATTTGTTTGGGTTAAAAAGGAATTAAAATGGATTTACTAGGATTTTTGGAAGATGGAGAGTTACCTCTTTCTAAAACTTGGCAAGAATTCCTAATAGAGGCTAGTCCTAACTTTGAGGGGTATTAAATAGGAAGGGGAAGATCATAATGACCAGCCATGGGCTGATTAGAATTAGGGTTAGCTATATGGTGTGGGCCTATGGGCTTTAAGTCTCAAGTCATTAGTCATGACTTATGAAGTTATAAGCCATTTTAGCCTAATCAACTCCAAAACTCTCCAAACAAGTTTCTATGACTTAAACCTCACTAACTTAGGTCAAACCAAGGTTACTTAACCTAACCAAGTGGTCTTAACCTAGGTTAGTCACTAGGTTAGTCTTCTAGTCAACACTAGTCAAAGTCAACTATAGGGCCAAAATCAATTCTACTAAAAATCACTAAAAATCATATTAATTATAATAAATCCAAATAATTAATAATAATTCCAAATAATTCCCAAAATTACAAAAATGACTAAAATACCCCTCAATCTAGAAATGATAAACAAAATACTAGCAAGACACCAATTCATAAGTCATGATTGAAAATAGTTTTTAAAATGATTAAAAATCAATAAAAATTATATAAAATTTTAAATACCATAATCAAATAAATTAAAATACAAAATTTCAAAATTACCCTCATTTGAAAAAACTGGGTGTTACAATCCTACCCACCTTATAAATATTTTGTCCTCGAAATTAAGATGGTAGCAGTCCTTCTAGGTCAAACACCCCACAATCAAAGTCTCAAACATACCGTCAGATAATCATATGCGTCTGTCCAAAATTATGATACTCAGAACCTTCGTCATGCTAGTGAGAAAGGCTACGATAATCACAGAGTCCTCGACTAAGGCACATACCTCTAGAATCATGGTATTTAAAATTTTTGTATTGCCACATGCTTGGCAGCAAAAACCTTAAATTCCCACACCCGAGAAATACGTCCTAAATCTGACTATATGTCCTCACTATGCCAGCTAACACGACTATCGAAGATTCTAGATTCTATAACTGGGTGACCTAGCCCATATGATTCATCTCAGAAGAAAATTAAATATAACACAATAACAACAGGACAAAATTGATAAATCAACAAGGAACAGAGGGAATCAAAATTTCAAGGCAGTTATAAGTGGCAATTGCAAAATTTGAGTCAAAAGAACGGAACCTGCAACTAGATCTCCCACGGCCTGAGCATCCTCGACTTTCCTGGCGAAAGCTCGTCCCTGCTGGCCTCCCCTGGCCTGCTGCTGATGCTGCATGTACCTCTGCTGCTGAGTCGGTAAGGATAATCCCCTCTGCTGGCCTACCGGAGCCCTAGCTCCTGCTCCCTGAACCGTCTGTCCCGATGACTCGGGACACTCTCTCAGACGATGATCGGATCCTCCGCAAAGCAAACATCTGCCCAGCCTCTTCCAGCATTCGCTCCAATCGTGCCCTGGTCTCTTGCAAAAAGGACAAATGATAACAAGCTGTTGTCCTGGTGTCACGCCCCAGAACCAAAATACTGGAGAGCGGGGGCAGACATAGCCAGCTACGTATATGAAATGGATTCCATCTCGCTATACGGTTACGGCCGTCTAGATACATGAGGGTTTACTACAAGCCAACAGTCTCCTATGGTCATGAATAAGCCTAATGTCTCAATCACAAGCAAGTAAGTAAATGTTACAAGATGTATGATCATTAAATATACAATAATAAGGCATCCCAAATATTACATATTCAGCTGATCATGAAGCTAGTCGTTACAAAATGTTAGGACTAGCAAGAGTTTAGTCATACATGATCAACCATAGGATCTGTCAATCATGTTTCTGCCCGTAGGCAGACAGTAAGTAAGTGCAATCGAGCTAAACAGGTGCTCGTCGGCTAAACGCCTCAAAAGAATATTTTTACAATAGAGTAGGAGAGCCAAAAATAACCCACTCGTTGCCAGGGTTCCGTTTAGTGGCCACCATCTGGCTGGAAGGTCGGTAGATCCTCTGGAGCTGCTCCAAAATCTGGCCATACAAAACCAGCTGGGTCAGATCCCAGAAAGAGCAAGTGCCACAAAGGAAGCTTTACTTAGGAACTAAAACCATCAATTAGCACAATAATATAAATAAGTAAGAACAGGAAATAAGAAAAATACATCATGATGATATACGACGAGATAACCATAGAACTATTCAGATAACCAGGTTACAACCCGTAAACCAAACAAGGACCGGGGTTGTAACCCTTCGTCTTGAACAGAACTTGGAATTCTCACCATTTATCGGTAAAATAATACAAGCATTCTGGTCATGCAGTAATCTGGAACAGAATCAGGACAAGGCTAGACAGGTTAGACTCCATCCAATCATTTTACGGCCAAACAAGAACTACGGCTTGATACTTTAACTAACTATGGTTATCACAAGCCTAGTTACTAGCAAGATGCAGTGAGAATCTTCCACAGCCACAAGCCCTGCAGTCCATCCAGGTTACCCGGGTTAAAAAATTAGGGTTGAATTCAGGTGGGTACATCGTCCAGGAAACGCATGTACCCTTAGGTAGCTTGAAGAGTACAACACATGACAGTGTGCTGGAAATGTGCCCTACTCAACGGCAGGCTACAGATCCCAAGGCGTGCCCAGGTAACGGGATTGCCTGTAGCTGGGAGATCTCTTTATGACTAGTGTATTAATCTAGTTATTAGCCTTAGTCCATTTCATTGGGTACTCCTGACCGTGGTACTCAGGAGTCCCCTCCTAGACATGATGCAAGACAGGACTGGATTATTTGTACAAGCACAATCGCCCACGGTGTCCAGGATATTTATACAGGTCATGTCATGTCAGGTAGCCGTCGCAACAGCTTATCAGATATATCATGTCAGGTTATCATGTCAAGTGTACTGGTCAAGAGTGTGCCACGACGGGCCACTATCAGGTCATGTCATGTTTACTTGTCACACCGTGTCATGTACAACTGTCATTTCAATCATGTCAATCAAATCGTGATTATCAAGTTCAGGACAAAAGGCGTAAGGATATAAAATGGGCATAAAAATATACCATAGGGGTTATAAGACATGGGCAAATAATAATAAATAATAGTACACAGGGCTATTGGAGAACCATGCGGCTCAAGCATATGTGGCCAGGAATGCTCTCATGCGGCTGGAAAGAGAACAGTCCATGCGGCTAATAGGGTCAGGCGCATGCGGCTAAAAGGGAAGGGTTTTATGCGGTCAAAGGGGTATCAGTCATATGCGGTTCGGAGATCCAGTCAGTCATGCGGCTGAGAAAGGCAAGACATATGCGGTCTGGAGGATAGGGAACTCATGCGGCTGGCGGGGGATGGGTCCATGCTGCTGGCTGACCAATCAAGTACATGCGGCCGGGGAAGAGCAACCCATGCGACTGCGGAGAGCAATGACTATGCGGTCAAAGGAAGCAAACCCATGCGGCTGGGAAACTGAGGTCTATGCGGCTCGCGAGCGTTGAGTTCATGCGGCTCAGGGTTGCTGGAAATCCATGCGGCCAGGAAGAACTGGGCCTCAGTCATGCGGCTGAGAAGGAATACTTATCGCATGAACTTGTCATGCGGTAAAGTCAAGGCAATAGCGCATGCGGTTGGAACTGACTTGCCGCATGAATGTTCATGCGGTCAAGTGCTACCATGCGGCTCGGGACTGTGCTTCTTCTCTAAATTTTCGAGAAGAAGTACACCATAAGCTATGGCTTCCAAGCTGTATAACTCTATCATCCGGAGCCCAAATCCGTACTTCCATAGGTCAAAATGGGGTAGAACGAAATGCTTTACAACATGGAACCATCAAAACTCGGAAATAACAAGATTAAGTAGATCAAAACTCAAGAATTCCAAAAATAAAATAGACTTAGATCTACAAGAATCTAGCCATGGAAAGTGAAAATGCCAAGTACTAAAGTTAGTTAGAATCCTGCAAGGAAGAGAATGAAGCAATAAAATTAGAGTTTCTCCATAAAGCAAGTTGTACTTGCCTAGACCTCTCTCTCTCTGGTAGGTGAAGGAAGTAAATGGAAGAAGAAGAAGAGTAATGAAGAGAGAGAAAGAAGAATAGTAATAAATACCAAAGGTGGTGGTAGGTAGGGGGTTCATCCATGGTTCATGATGAACCAAAAACAATCCCAACCGAACCAAGCCGACCCGGGCCAAGAATAAACCGAGCCAAGAAGGAAAGCTAAGCCAGGAATTAAGTAATACAAGATAATATACGTACACATATTCCAAAATACGTAATACGAACCACATGCATTACAACTCTACCCACCTTAAAAGAATTCTGTCCTCGGAATTTAATTAAGAGGCTATAGAGACGAGGACAAGCTATACTAATCACAGGCAAGCTATACTAGACAATCAATCAAGCAATCAATCATGCAAGCAAGGAATCGAAGGCATGAGGCATAAGAAGGACATTATACCTCATGAGTCAAACAAGCCGAGATATCGCGATCGGATATCTTCCTCACGCTCCCACGTTGACTCACCCAAAGAGTGATGACCCCAAGCAACTCGGACTAACTTGATAGTCTTGTTCTTGCGTGTCTTCTCTCTTCGATCCAATATAGACACGGGCCTCTCCTCATACGAAAGGTTGGTACCAAAAACCAATTCCGAATGATCCAGGATGTGGCTGGGGTCCGGGATATACCGTCGTAATTGGGATACATGGAACACGTCATGCACCTCGCTTAACGACGGCGGAAGAGCGAGACGATAGGACACATCTCCTACTCGCTCCAGAATATCAAATGGCCCTATATACCTAGGACTAAGCTTTTCCCGTACGCCAAAACGAATGATGCCACGGTTAGGCAAAATCCTCAGGAATACATGGTCACCGACAGAAAACTCGAGAGGGCGCCGATGAGAATCGGCCCAATGGCGCTGATGATCTTGGGCAACTCGAAGATGATCTCGGACTCTTCTGACCACTTCAACTGTCTGGGCAATCATTTCTGGACCGAGCATCTGCCTCTCTCCAACATTATCCCATGCTAGCAGGGATCTGCACTTCTTACTATATAGTGCCTCGAACGGTGCCATATGGATGCTGGCCTGGAAACTATTATTGTACGAGAATTCCACCAGGTGCAGGTGATCTTCCTACGAGCCACCGAAGCAAGTGTACAGGATCGCAACATGTCTTCAAGAGTCTGGATCGTGCGCTCCGACTGACCATCTGTCTGCGGATGATATACTTAACTGAACTGGAGATGGGTTCCCAAACTCTCCTACAGGCTATGCCAAAAGTGCGATATAAATCTGGAATCTCGGTCCGAGGTGATACTGACTGGCACTCCGTATAACCTGACAATCTGTCTTAGGTACATCTCCGCTAGCTGAGCCGTCGACTGACCAACTCTGAACGGGAGGAAGTGGGCTACCTTCGTGAGCCGATCAACTATAACCCAAATAGCATCTCGACCAGCTGGGGATCTAGGCAATTCGGTCACAAAATCCATGGTCACATGCTCCCACTTCCATTCAGGAATCGGCAAGGGCTTAAGAAGTCCAGCGGGCCTCTGATGTTCAGCCTTAACTTGTTGGCAGACTAAACAACGAGAGACAAACTGGGCTATCTCTCTCTTCATGCCATTCCACCAAAAGAACTGACGAATATCACGATACATCTTCGTGCCACCAGGATGAATGGAATACTGAGAACTGTGAGCCTCTGCCATGATTTCTCGTCTGATATCTCCACTGGGTACACAAAGACGCTTACCATGTCGAAGTGTACCGTCCTCATAAATACATAACTCTGGTCTTCGTCCTGCCTCACACTCTGCTCTGAGTCGCTGAAGCTTGGAATCTGCTGACTGCGCCATCCGGATCCTCTCGAATATAGCGGACTGAACTGGCATACTGGCCATCAATGCCACACTGGAAGGGAGAACAACTTCTATACCCATCTTCTGAAGATCGGCTAACAGCTCTGGTTGCGCTGTTAGGAAATAAACTCCAGCTCTCCTGCTCAATGCATTTGCAACGATGTTGGCCTTCCCGGGATGATACTGCAAGTTAACATCATAATCCACAAGAAGCTCCAGCCACCTCCTCTGACGCATGTTAAGATCCTTCTGGGTAAAAACATACTTCAGGCTCTTGTGGTCGGTGAAAATCTCCACCCTATCTCCATACAAGTAGTACGAGAATGGGAGCCGTCATCAAGCCTCACTTCAACTTCTTAAAAGAATCCTGGTACTCTGCTGTCCAAACAAACTGTACCTCCTTGCAGGTTAACTGGGTCAATGGCGCTGAAATTCGAACAAAATCTGAAACAAACTGTCGGTAATAGCTGGCCAATCCAAAAAAACTACGAACCTCTGCAACGGTGCTGGGCACTGGCCATGACTTAATGGCCATAATCTTCTGGGGATCCACTTCTACTCCTCCTCGGGTGATGATATGACCCAAGTACGAAATACGATCGAGCCAGAACTCGCATTTACTGAACTTGGCATATAACTGGTGCTCCCTGAGAATCTGAAGAACCACACGGAGATGCTGCTCATGCTCCGCTTCGCTCCTGCTATAGACCAGGATGTCATCCAAGAACACAATCACGAACTGATCCAAGTAAGGCATGAAAATACGATTCATGAGATCCATGAATACAGCCAGCGCATTGGTTGCTCCAAATGGCATAACAAGGAACTCCCAATGCCCATACCTAGATCTGAAAGCTGTCTTCGGGATGTCCTGCTCTCTGACTCTGATCTGATGATATCCTGAGCACAAGTCGATCTTCGAGAATACTGCTGCCCCTTTAAGCTGATCAAACAAGTCATCTATCCTCGGAAGAGGGTATCTGTTCTTGATTGTCACTGAGTTTAAGGTACGATAATCAACACATAACCTGGACGTACCATCCTTCTATTTTACAAGAAGCATCAGGGCTCCCCAAGGCGATCCACTAGCACGAATGAATCCCTTGGCTCGAAGTTCTTCAATCATCTTATACAATATCTCTAGCTTCGATGGCGCCATCCTGTAGACTCTCTCTGACACTGGGGCTGTTCCGGGAATCAAGTCGATAGTGAACTCGATCTCCCACTTTGGAGGCATGCCTGGAAGCTCTTCTGGGAAAACATCTGGAAACTCTTCAACTATCCGAGGCAATTGCACTGCTGCTACTGCCATCCGCAACACTGGAGGAGAAGGCTCAACTGCGCCTCGAGAAAAGGAAAACTCCGGCTCGCCTGGAATGCTAAAAACAACCCTGCCAATATGGCAGTCTATCCTAGCATACTGGTTCCTCAACCAATCCATCCCTATGACCACATCATAATCGGCCATCGAGAACTCTATCAATCTAGCGGGGAACTCTCTACCGCTAACTACGATCCGACACGAGGAAAACACTCTATCTACTCCCACAAGTCCGTTACCAGTAAGTATATTGAGCCTTACTGATAATGACTCGGGCTCCAATCCTATCTGAAGAACAGATGGCAACTCTAGAGGGGGGGTGAATAGAGTACATAGAGATAATATCCACTTAAAAAATTAACTCTATCACAAATAAAACTAATCAGAGTAAATACGGAATTTAAAGTGAGAATCAAGAGAGCATACGCAAACACAGCCGATTTTAACCTGGTTTCCCTCGTGGAGGACTAGTCCAGGCCTGAGAACTCTAGCTCAGGATTAAATCCACTATTTGTGAAATAGTAGTTTACAACCCGTACCTTTTCTTCAGAAGAGCACGTCAACTTCTTACAGAGGATCGCAGTGGCGATTTGCTTGGAATTTTCCAAGCGACTTCTTCAACTCTTGTACAAGACTCCTAACTGAGAGATGCTGAGCACTCGAGACTTAGAAAGCTTGTGGCTAGTAGATGGGAAGGGTATGGCTATTGAGCTTAAGAGAGAAGAGATGAGAAGATTGGATGATTTGAAATGAGAGAATTCTAGGCCTATTTATAGGATTTTTGTAGACAGAATTCGGCCAGAATTCGTGTAGAAAATTTCAAATATTTGGTCGTTGGACAACTAGCAACCAGCTAACCCTAAAATTAAGGTTGCTGATTTTTAGGGGACAGAGTTCGGCCCGAACTCTGTGTGGAGGCAGAGTTCGGCCCGAACTCTGTCTCCAGAGCACAGAACTGGTTCTTGGGGACCAATGGATATTTTCTGGATGGTGGAGTTTAGGGATTATTGGGTAGGCTATAGGTCAAGTCTCAAGAGCTCAGTATGACACAGTTTACATCAATCTAGACTCAATAAAAGTATAAAATACAGACTCATATATAACTGAATTGCAAAGACTGAGCTGTCTTCTGACTTGAGCTTGATGTAGACGTCGTGTGTCGTATTGAATTATTACAAGTATTATTTAGTCAATGTTATCAATATTTGGTTGACTGTGACTTTGTGTCAACAATCTCCCCCATATTGATAATTGACAAAATAATAAATGTATATTCAATATTCATACCTGGACACAGCATAGCTCTCCCGTAAACAATGCGTTGAACCTGTTGGCCTGATAAGGAATATCTCCCAAAAGCACCAAAAAGCACATATACCAAAAAGAATATACACAGAATATACATCTCTCTCCTCCTTTGGCATTTAGCAATATAATAAGAATCAAGTAATAATGGGCAAACACACTAAAAGAGAAGAAACAGCATAGAAACTAACAGAACAAGCAAATGTCATAGAATAATAAAACTACCAGAAACATAAGAGTCACAACTCATAACTAGAGTCACTAAATCAAAAAGAGTGTATCAAGTACATAAATCCAACTAAACAACTGAAAATACTAGAAAGCATAAAACATAAACTACGATCAGCAGCAGCATCATCAAGTAGAAGCCATCTCCATCATGGAGCACGAGAAGGCCCAGCGGTGTCGGAAGGAAAAGAGCGGCTGGGGTCCATAATAGCAGCATCCGGATCCAGGTAACGCATGACCCAAGGATCGTCAATGCGATGTCCCTCATGACCGGGATCCCGCTCCATGGGAATGGGCATAGAAGGATAACGGGACATAGAATACCGAATATCATACAGCGAGTTGCTGAGTGCACTCATCTGTAGGATAGTACGGTAGTCCATCTGAGTCCAGCGATCGTCCTCTAAGGCGAAACGATCTCGGAGCATGGTATGGATGGACTCAAGGGTAGCAGGAGGAGGAGGTGCATCCTGTCCAAGTGGAGGGGCGTCGGGCTCCTCATCATCAGAATGCTCAGAAGTGGTAGGAGAGGCTACGACTGCCTGAAGTCGTCGTGCCTTAGATAGGAAGGCAGGAGCAGGCAAGAAAGGGCAATCATGAAGTGGTACAATAAATGCACGAAGGACCATAGGAAGATATAAGGGATAAACCAAGGCTCGTGGTTTCTTCCTATAGTTAATCATCCAGTCCATCATGGTACGTGGAAGATTAAAAGAAATACGATAGTGAAGATGATACAAAGCTGATATTTCAAAATAAGTAACTTCGTCGGTGGAGCCGGCTTTGGGTAAGATTGTGTTAAAAACAATCCGATGAAGTTCATAGAAGTAAGGATTGAGGTATTTAGCCATAAGCTTACGAGGACGTGTGTTCGGAGTGCACAAGTCGTCCTTGAAGCTTTTAAGGGAAGTTCCGTCGGGAAAACGGAACGACCGAGCTTCAACAAGCTTTTCCCAAGAATTGGGCTCTTGAAGATCAAGATATTCGGCTAAATCAAAATCATCAAATGAGATATCGATACCCGCAACATGTGAATAGATGTGAGTATCATCATGAGTCAAGTTGCAGTAAAACATTTGTATAGCACTACGATAGATGACGAAATTCGTAGCAACTAGCTCATCAATGCAAAGATCATGAAAAATGGATTCATATTGTGAAAAGATTGTGAAGTTTATGGGGCGTCCCGTAAACACCGGACGGGTCCGAAAGTCACTAAACCAATCGTTGGACGCGTCTAGTGACACAAAGATTCGGTCGTCATAGGTGTTAGGGTCACGAGGACGTGAAGGGTTGAACAACGGATGAGGTGGTTATTGTTGTTCAACGGGTTGCTCAACGGGAGGAGGAGGATTCGACGAGGACGCTCCCTCGGTCCGAATTCTTTTCCCACGGTTGAGCAAGCGAGGAGCCATAGCACAAAGTAGAGAAAATTGAAATAGAGAAGAAGAGTAAGTTATACCTCAAATAAATGATGAACAGTGAAAGAGAATTGAAAATAGCCCTTCTCCTTGAATTTGGGAAAGAATGGAGCACAATAGAGAAGAAATTAGGGTTAGGGTTTTGAGAAAATAGTGGAGGAGAAGAAGAAAAGGTGGTAAGAAAGAGGGAGGAGGAAGAGAAACCGAATATAAGGGAAGGGTTTCTCTTGGTCGGAGTGAATCAGAACCATTGGATCAAGTTTTGATCAACGGCTTGAACCTGTCCCCGATTTTGGAACAGGAAGGCCGAACTCGGCCCGAACTCTAGTAAGGGCAGAGTTCGGCCCGAATTCTGGGTCCTTGTCCCAGAACTGAAATCAGGCTGGAAGGATAAAAAATTGGTTAAGTATGGGAAAGCAAGATAAGTTATAAAGATAAATGATTAAGAATTTTAATAAAACAGATAGTAGAAGTAGAAAGATAGCAATATGAAATTGAAAAATAGCATATCAGCAAGTGATAAATCAAAGTGTACCGTATAATAAACAAGGAGTTATACTATAATTCAGTATTTTGAATTTGCCATGAGTTAGCTACAGCGGCCGGATCCCAGCTAGCGGTAGTCCTGAAGACTAGTGCACCGTGTCGCTTAGGCTTTTACGCCTTGTTGTCAGAAGGGCCCTTTCGGCTTGTACTCATAGCAAGTTCATCATAAGAGAATCACAATATAATCGATATTTACGCAGGTGTATTTTAATTTATGACGGCTTCATCTAAAATTCCAAGTTCACGACAAAGGAAATTGAAGCGCTCTTCGGATAATGGCTTTGTGAAGAAATTAGCTAACTGATGATCAGTGTCAATAAATTCTAAGTTAATCGTGCCATTTTGCTGATGATCACACAAAAAGTGGTGTCGTATCTCAATGTGCTTCGTGCGTGAGTGACAAATGGGGTTCTTAGTAAGATTTATTGTACTAGTGTTGTCACAAAAGATAGGAATATGCATGTAAGATAAATTATAGTCTTCAAGGGTTTGCTTCATCCACAGAATTTGTGTACAACAACGCCCAGCTGCTATGTATTCAGCTTCTGTTGTGGATAGTGCGACAGAATTCTGCTTCTTGCTAAACCAAGAGACTAAAGTCTTTTCTAATAAATGGCACGTACGGCTCGTACTTTTACGGTCGACCTTGCATCCGACGAAGTCAGCATCAGAGTAACCAATGAGGTCAAAGGATGTTGACTTGGGATACCATAGGCCCACTGTAACCGTACCCTTAAGGTATCTAAAGATACGCTTAACTGCGGTCATGTGCGATTCCTTAGGATTTGCTTGATATCTAGCACACAGACAAACGCTAAACATTATATCAGGGCGACTAGCAGTAAGATAAAGTAGACCGCCTATCATACCTCGATACTTACGTTGATCTACGGGTTTGCCGGTCTCATCTGGTTCCAGTTTGGTTGAAGTAGCCATAGGAGTGCTGATTGGTTTAACATTATCAAGTTCGAATTTCTTCAGCATGTCCTTTGTATACTTCGACTGACAGATGAAGGTTCCATTTGACAATTGTTTGACTTGCAGCCCAAAAAAGTAGTTGAGCTCCCCCATCATGCTCATCTCAAACTCGGTCTGCATACACTTGGCAAAATCTTGACAAAGGGTTTCATCAGTAGAACCAAAAATAATATCATCTACATATATCTGTACTAAAAGAATAGTGTCCTTCAAAGACTTTATGAAAAGTGTAGTGTCAATTTTCCCTTTTGAAAAACCTTTCTCAAGCAAGAAGTTGCTTAGCCGTTCATACCAAGCTCTAGGGGCTGTTTGAGTCCGTACAGCGCTTTCTTTAGCTTGAACACGTGGTCGGAAAATTTGTGATTTTCAAAGCCAGGGGTTGTTTAACATAAACTTCCTCCTTAATAAAACCATTCAAGAAAGCACTTTTAACATCCATTTGAAATAATTTGAAATTTTGAAAATTTGCAAATGCACAAAGCATCCGAATGGATTCTAATCTAGCAACAGAAGCATACGTCTCATCGTAGTCGATACCTCCCTCTTGGTTGTATCCTTGAGCTACTAGAGAGCTTTGTTGCGTGTGACTGAACCATCTTTATTTACTTTGTTTCTAAAAACACATTTAGTACCAATAATCGAGTGATTAGCCGGTCTAGGAACGAGTTCCCATACTTGGCTCCTCTCGAATTGGTTGAGTTCTTCTTGCATAGCAGAAATCCAAAATTTATCATTGAAAGCTTCAGAAATGTTTTTAGGCTCAATTTGTTAAATAAAAGCAGTGCTAGCAATAGTCTCTTAATGATGATATAGTAGTTACTCCTCGTGAAACCTCACCGATTACCAAATTTTCTGGATGTGATGGCTTGAAAGAGAAATTCTTAGGCAAGCTTTCCAGAGAATTTGTTTTGGTTGTGGTGTTCATTGGAGTAGACGTTGATGGCTCAACATCATCATCAAGAGTAGCTGCTGCACTGTTATCTTCATCAAAAGTCACATTTGTAGACTCTTCCACAATTAAAGAGCGTTTGTTAAAACTCTATATCCCTTACTCTTGGCAGCATAGCCAAGGAAAATACCATCATCAGCTTTGGCATCAAATTTGCCTAAGTTGTCTTTGGTGTTAAGGATAAAGCATCTACATCTAAAAACTCTAAAATAAAAAATATTTGGGGTTCTCCCAAACCAAAGCTCATAGGGTGTTTTCTTCGTAATAGGACGAATAAGCATCCTATTTAAAATATGGCATGCTGTACTGACAGCTTCAGCCCAAAAATATTTCGAAAATGAAAACTTGTTCAACATAACTCTGGCCATATCGCCAAGAGTCCTATTCTTCCGCTCCACAACACCATTTTGTTGAGGAGTTCTTGGACAAGAAAACTCATGATCAAAACCATTAGAATCACAAAATCTTTCAAAATCAGAATTTTCGAATTCGCATCCATGATCACTTCGGATTCGAGTAATCATGTAGCCTTTTTCGTTTTGAACTTTCTTAACAAAAATCTTGAAAACCGAAATAGCATCACTTTTATTTGCAAGAAAGAAAAACCAAGTAAATCTTGAAAAATCATCAACAATAACAAAGGCATAGAGTTTTCCGCCAAGACTGGCTACTCTACTAGGCCCAAATAAATCCATATGGAGTAGTTACAAGGGTCTAGAAGTGCTTACAGAGTTTATGGAATGAAAGATGACTTGGTTGCCTTGTTCAACTCATATTCGGCACATACGGTGTCCTTTTTGAATGTGATGTCGGGCAAGCCTCTAACTAGCTTCTTGGTCGATAGCCTGGATATATTATCCATATTGGCATGACCAAGATGCTGGTGCCATAGTAGCCGTTCATCTTTATGAGCATATAGGCATCTGTCTGCATTGTTAGTATTTCCAGACAAATAGAAATTATAAATATTATCCTCTCTTACCCCTTCAAAAGCGATATCTCCCGTTGACCTATCATAAATAAGGCATTTGTTTTGTCCAAAGTTGATGTCATATCCATGGTCAGCAAGATGACTAATGCTGAGCAGGTTATGCTTTAACTCGGTCACTAGGCAGACATCCTTTATTATGGGAGAGGGAGGATAACCAATATTACCATTACCTATAATATAACCTTTGAGGTTGTTGCTGAAGGATACATATCCTTCTCTCTTGATCGATAGTGATGCAAAAAGATTTGCGTCTCCTGTCATATGCCGCGAGCATCCACTATCGAGAATCCACTTACTCTTAGTTGAGGAGGGAAGGTCCACCTACATCAAGAGTAGATGTGACCTTTGGTACCCAATTTCTAGAGGGTCCTGAAAAGTTAGTTTTTGGAAACCATGCATATATTTTTCTATCAACTAATCTTCTAATTCTACATTGTGGTGATATGTGTCCATGTAAACCACAATAAGTACATGTAGCATTCCTATTTATATTAGGAGCATGCTGATGATGTCTATAAGCAGTGTAATGAGCAGAAGTATGATGATTAGCATGTTGATGATGATTATGCATAGAGTGTTGTGGAGTGGCATGGTGATATAGTCTATATGGAGCATGATGATGTTGTCTATATGGTATAACATGGTGATATTGTCTATAAGTAGAGTGATGTTGATTGTGTCTTTGTGTAATATGATGATTGTATCTATGTGTAACATGATGATTTTGTGACATATGATAATTATTTCTACGTGCATGTGGTTTGTGTCCTTTGTGAAATTGTGTGTATATGAAAGCATGATTATGTGTTGTAGATGGATGATGCGGATGACTAGCATGAGGAATGTTATGCTTTGTGGGTGTCTCATGAGATTGGGTTTGAGGTTGAACAACCTGTTTTCCCAATCTAGTCTCTAATCTCTTAGAGACAGCCTGCAGTTCAGTAACCTTAGCATTTAAGCTATATATCTTAGTCATAGAAATCTTGTGTCTACTCTTTTCTTCAGCAAGCATCGTGTTGAGTGTTGTAATTTCTTGTGTTTGTTGCTCAATAGATGTTTCAGCATCATGAAGGCTTAGTTTAAGCTTCGATACCTCATCTGTGACATCCGTGGGTGAAGTGTCTCTAATGTTATCAAGCAATAGAGAAAGTCTTTTAATTTTGACTTCATGACTTTTGATTTTGTCCTTGGCGTGTTTGTATTTACCAATGACCTTTTTGTGATCATCGAGTAAATCGATGAAAGCATCGCCAAGTTCATCAAAAGAGAAGTCGTCAAGAGTTTCGTTTGATACCTTATCGGATGTTGCCATTAGGCACACATTAGCCGTATCTTGAGGAGAGTCCTTTTCTTCCTCGGAGTCACTAGCTTCGCTTTCATGCCAAATGCTTGTGTTGGCATATTTCTTTGATGAAGTCTTCTTTTATGGCTTCTCATAGCGGTTGCTCTTCTTCAAGAATGGACAATCTTTTCGGACGTGTCTAGTCTTCTTGCAACCATAGCAAGTTGGCTCTTCTTCACCATCTTCTTGTGGTTCCTTCTTCCTTCGATTGAAGCGAAGGAATTTCTTGAAATTGCGGACCATAAGGGCTTGATCATCTTCAGAGTCATCATCATCTGTCTCTTCGGGTTCAGCCCTTCGCCGGTGAGCTTTGAGTGCGATCTCCTTAGCCTTAGGAGCAGGCTCTTCGAAGTCCTTGAGGTCAAGCTCATTAGTCATTAGCTTTTCCATCAAGGTCTCCATGGACATGATTGTGAGATCATTTCCTTCTATGATGGCCGTCACCTTAGGGTTCCAAATCTTTGGTAGCCCCCTAAGTAGCTTACGAATCTTCTCGTGATTTGAGTATTGCTTGCCGAACGAAGACAGGGGGTTGATGATGTCGAGGAATCTTGTGAACATTTGCGTGATCGTCTCATTTGGTTTCATCTTGAAAGCCTCGTATTCTTGCGTGAGATGGCTTATCTTTGATTCCTTGACTTGGGTAGTTCCTTCATGCGTCACTTCTAGAAGTCTCCATACTTCATGAGATGTGGTGCATGTAGATACCCTGTTGAACTCATTCATGTCTATAGCACAGAATAAAGCATTAATAGCTCTCGCATCTTGACTTGCCGGTTTCTTCTCCTCGTCAGAATATTTGTCATGTGATTTCTCAACGAGATCACCGTTGACAACTATCCTGGCAGGCTTTTTGTAACCGTCAGTGAAGATAGTCCACAGGTCAAAGTCTAGAGACTTGAGATAAAAACTTATCCTTGTTTTCCAATATGTGTAGTTAGTTCCATCAAATAGGGGAGGCCTATGAGTAGACTGTCCTTCACCGTGATTGGAAATCAAGGATTGTGTGGTTGCCATGGATCAGCTCTAGGATGTAAGTCCTTGTAAAGAGAACAGAGCTCTGATACCAATTGAAGAACAGATGGCAACTCTAGAGGGGGTGAATAGAGTATATAGAGATAATATCCACTTAAAAAATTAACTCTATCACAAATAAAACTAATCAGAGTAAATGCGGAATTTAAAGTGAGAATCAAGAGAGCATACGCAAACACAGCTGATTTTAACCTGGTTTCCCTCGTGGAGGACTAGTCCAGGCCTGAGAACTCTAGCTCAGGATTAAATCCACTATTTGTGAAATAGTGGTTTATAACCCGTGCCTTTTTTTCAGAAGAGCACGTCAACTTCTTACAGAGGATCGCAGTGGCGATTTGCTTGGAATTTTCCAAGCGACTTCTTCAACTCTTGCACAAGACTCCTAACTGAGAGATGCTGAGCACTCGTGACTTAGGAAGCTTGTGGCTAGTAGATGGGAAGGGTATGGCTTATTGAGCTTAAGAGAGAAGAGATGAGAAGATTGGATGATTTGAAATGAGAGAATTCTAGGCCTATTTATAGGATTTTTGTAGACAGAATTCGGCCAGAATTCGGGTAGAAAATTTCAAATATTTGGCCGTTGGACAACTAGCAACCAGCTAACCCTAAAATTAAGGTTGCTGATTTTTAGGGGACAGAGTTCGGCCCGAACTCTGTGTGGAGGCAGAGTTCAGCCCGAACTCTGTCTCCAGAGCACAGAACTGGTTCTTGGGGACCAATGGACATTTTCTGGATAGTGGAGTTTAGGGATTATTGGGTAGGCTATAGGTCAAGTCTCAAGAGCTTAGCATGACACAGTTTACATCAATCTAGACTCAATAAAAGTACAAAATATAGACTCATATATAACTGAATTGCAAAGACTGAGCTGTCTTCTGACTTGAGCTTGATGTAGATATCGTGTGTCGTATTGAATTATTACAAGTATTATTTAGTCAATGTTATCAATATTTGGTTGACTGTGACTTTGTGTCAACACTATCCGTGTTACGAATCGTGCAGACATAAAAGAATACGATGCACCAGAATCAAATAAAGCTGAATCTGGAAAGGTGTTGACGAGAATAGTACCTGCCACTACCTCTCCTGGTGCTAATCCTTCCTCTGCGGTCATCACCATAGCCTGACCGTGCCCTCGGGGTGCTGGTCCCCTCTGCTGAAATCCTCGCTGCCTATTCTGACTCTGGGCCTGGGCTTGAACATGCTTCTAGGGGTTCTGCTGCTGGAATACCTGGGACTAGGGCGGCAAGGGCCTCGGCAATGGATACTGCTGTTGCTGCTGGACTGGAACTGGTCCTCTCACCGAAGAGCTAGAAAGGTTGGACGATGATGAACCACCCCTATTCGGACAAGATCCAACCCTATGGTCTGGTGCTCCACAAGCCAGGCATAATCCTTGCGTCCTGCGACATTCTGCCACCACATGGCCTGGCTTCCCACAATGAGAACATTCCACTGCGGAAGTCTGCTTCTGCTTCTGCTGCTGCTGCTGAGGGTACGTCGGGGCTGAATACTGAACCGACGTTACTGAGGCCGCACGCCTCGGAGCTTCAATAGTCAAAGCCCTGGCTGCCAGGGCTAGGGCTGAAGATGGATTCATCTGGCCGTAGGATCTCTTCCGACCTCCGGCCCTATCCACAATCCTCTGGGAGGTATAATCATGCCTCCTAGCTGCTCTCAAGACTGCATCAAAAGTCTGATGCTCAAACTACTCAACTGCTAATAGAATCTCCAGGTGAAGCCCCTGCTGGAATTGCTGGGCTCTATCATACTCGGTTGCCACCAAGGTGGAAGCAAACCGACTGAGTCTCGAAAACTCGGCCACATATCCGTCGACCGTTCTGCCCATCTGCTTCAGATTGGTGAACCTCGTCTGTAGATTATACCGAGCTACAGTATCAAAATACTTGGTCTGGAATCACTTTCGGAATACTGCCCAAGCAATGGGTGCCTCTAATCCAACAGCCTGAGCCACCCACCAGCTGCGGGCAAGATCTAACAACTGCTGGCACACCACGGCTACCTTCTCGATCTCTGGGGTCCTGGCTACTTCTAGAATCACCTCGATATCCTGAAGCCAAGCATCTGCGATGATAGCATCTTCACTACCGTCGAAGAAGGGAGGGTTCAAGCGCTTGAAGCTGTTGGCCGCGCTGTTACCCTGATGACCTCCTCTGGTCAAAGCATCCGTCACTGCCTGGTGCAAGGCATCTCTATGACGATCTTGGGAAGCTATCAAGGTCCTGACGAGTCCTACCAAAGTGCCATCATCAGGCTCGACAGGCTGAACTGGCTGGACTGGTGGCTCTCCGTCAGAAGGCACGACTTTGGAGGCTACTCCGGAATGCTGGGCTTGATCTCTGGGTTGCTGCTGATCTGCGGGAAGTGCTCTGCCTTGCTGACCGGCAGGTCCAGGAACAATGCTGCTGAAGAAGACGACATAGGGATCAATAAGGAAGGACCAGGACAGATCAATGAGACAAGCATATGATCAGGACAAGAATCCAGGGATTCAGAAGATACGAGCAGAGATCAAGAGCGAATACTGATTGAGACATCTATTCGGTAAACCCTCACATATCTTGATTTACAAGACCTGCATGGGCCACCACTTAAACCATGTCACGCCCCAGAACCAGAATACTGGAGAGCGGGGACAGACATAGCCAGCTACGTATATGAAATGGATTCCATCTCGCTATACGGTCACGGCTGTCTAGATACATGAGGGTTTACTACAAGCCAACAGTCTTCTATGGTCATGAACAAGCCTAATGTCTCAATCACAAGCAAGTAAGTAAATGTTACAAGATGTATGATCATTAAATATACAATAATAAGGCGTCCCAAATATTACATATTCAGCTGATCATGAAGATAATCGTTATAAAATGTTAGGACTAGCAAGAGTTTAGTCATACATGATCAACCCTAGGATCTGTCAATCATGTTTCAGCCCGTAGGCAGACAGTAAGTAAGTGCAATCGAGCTAAACAGGTGCTCGTCGGCTAAACGTCTCAAAAGAATATTTTTACAATAGAGTGGGAGAGCCAAAAATAACCCACTCGTTGCCAGGGTTCCGTCTAGTGGCCACCATCTGGCTGGAAGGTCGGTAGATCCTCTGGAGCTGCTCCAAAATCTGGCCATACAAAACCAGCTGGGTCAGATCCCAGAAAGAGCAAGTGCCACAAAGGAAGCTTCACTTAGGAACTAAAACCAGCAATTAGCACAATAATATAAATAAGTAAGAACAGGAAATAAGAAAAATACATCAGGATGATATACGACGAGATAACCATGGAACTATTCAGATAACCAGGTTACAACCCGTAAACCAAACAAGGACCGGGGTTGTAACCCTTCGTCTTGAACAGAACTTGGAATTCTCACCATTTATCGGTAAAATAATACAAGCATTCTGGTCATGCAGTAATCTGGAACAGAATCAGGACAAGGCTAGACAGGTTAGACTCCATCCAATCATTTCACGGCCAAACAAGAACTACGACTTGATACTTTCACTAACTAGGGTTATCACATGCCTAGTTACTAGCAAGATGCAGTAAGAATCTTCCACAGCCACAAGCCCGGCAGTCCATCCAGGTTACCCGGGTTAAAAGATTAGGGTTGAATTCAGGTGGGTACATCGTCCAGGAAACGCATGTACCCTTAGGTAGCTTGAAGAGTGCAACACATGACAGTGTGCTGGAAATGTGCCCTACTCCACGGCAGGCTACAGATCCCAAGGCGTGCCCAGGTAACGGGATTGCCTGTAGCTGGGAGATCTCTTTATGACTAGTGTATTAATCTAGTTATTAGCCTTAGTCCATTTCAATGGGTACTCCAGACCGTGGTACTCTGGAGTCCCCTCCTAGACAAGATGCAAGACAGGACTGGATTATTTGTACAAGCACAATCGCCCACGGTGTCCAGGACATTTATACAGGTCATGTCATGTCAGGTAGCCGTCGTAACAGCTTATCAGATATATCATGTCAGGTTATCATGTCAAGTGTACTGGTCAAGAGTGCGCCACGACGGGCCACTATCAGGTCATGTCATGTTTACTTGTCACACCGTGTCATGTACAACTGTCATTTCAATCATGTCAATCAAATCGTGATTATCAAGTTCAGGACAAAAGGCGTAAGGATATAAAATGGGCATAAAAATATACCATAGGGGTTATAAGACATGGGCAAATAATAATAAATAATAGTACACAGGGCTATTGGAGAACCATGCGGCTCAAGCATATGTGGCCAGGAATGCTCTCATGCGGCTGGAAAGAGAACAGTCCATGCGGCTAATAGGGTCAGGCGCATGCGGCTAAAAGGGAAGGGTTTTATGCGGTCAAAGGGGTATCAGTCATATGCGGTTCGGAGATCCAGTCAGTCATGCGGCTGAGAAAGGCAAGACATATGCGGTCAGGAGGATGGGGAACTCATGCGGCTGGCGGGGGATGGGTCCATGCGGCTGGCTGACCAATCAAGTACATGCGGCCGGGGAAGAGCAACCCATGCGGCTGCGGGGAGCAATGACTATGCGGTCAAAGGAAGCAAACCCATGCGGCTGGGAAACTGAGGTCTATGCGGCTCGCGAGCATTGAGTTCATGCGGCTCAGGATTGCTGGAAATCCATGCGGCCAGGAAGAACTGGGCCACAGTCATGCGGCTGAGAAGGAATACTTGTCGCATGAACTTGTCATGCGGTAAAGTCAAGGCAATAGCGCATGCGGTTGGAACTGACTTGCCGCATGAATGTTCATGCGGTCAAGTGCTACCATGCGGCTCGGGACTGTGCTTCTTCTCCAAATTTTCGAGAAGAAGTACACCATAAGCCATGGCTTCCAAGCTGCATAACTCTATCATCCGGAGCCCAAATCCGAACTTCCATAGGTCAAAATGGGGTAGAACGAAACGCTCTACAACATGGAATTATCAAAACTCGGAAATAACAAGATTAAGTAGATCAAAACTCAAGAATTCCGAAAATAAAATAGACTTAGATCTACAAGAATCTAGCCATGGAAAGTAAAAATGCCAAGTACTAAAGTTAGTTAGAATGCTGCAAGAAAGAGAATGAAACAATAAAATTAGAGTTCCTCCATGAAGCAAGTTGCACTTGCTTAGACCTCTCTCTCTCTCTAGTAGGTGAAGGAAGTAAATGGAAGAAGAAGAAGAGTAATGAAGAGAGAGAAAGAAGAATGGTAATAAATACCAAAGGTGGTGGTAGGTAGGGGGTTCATCCATGGTTTATGATGCACCAAAAATAATCCCAACCGAACCAAGCCGACCCAGGCCAAGAATAAACCGAGCCAAGAAGGAAAGCTAAGCCTGGAATTAAGCAATACAAGATAAAATACGTACACGTATTCTAAAATACGTAATACGAACCACAGGCATTACATCCGGGGTCTGTTGCTGCCTCTGCGACTGCTGCGCCTACTGAAAGGGTACGCGGTCCTGAAACTATCGCTGCTGAAGGTAGACCCTCGGCTGCTGGTACTGTTGCTGAAACTGTAGAAGTTGCATCTGCTGCTGAAACTGTAGAGGTAGCATCTGCTGCGGATACTGCTGCTGAAACTATAGGGGTAGCATCTGCTGTGGATACTCTAGCTGAATCTGCAAGCGGGGCATCTGATGCGGATACTGCTACTGAATCTACAGGTGGGGCCTCTTGGCCGGGCCCGTACTGCCACTAGCTCCCTGAGTGTCTCGCATCCTCTTCTCCTTCAGCCCAAGATCGTCCTCCGCTGTCATGGCTCCTACCAGAATCTGCTCGAAAGTGGCATCGCGATCGCTCTTGGTATATGACTTGATCTCTCCGATCAAACCCCTGCGGAACCTTCTCGCCTTCCCGACCTCGATAAGATCTTCGATGAATCTGCTCAAACGGCTGAACTCTCCAGCGTTCTCCTCAACGGTCTGGTTCTCCTGAACCAAACTCTCGAACTGTGCCCCCAAAGCACGGAGTGCGGTATCGGGAAAGAATTTCTTCTTGAACAGTTTCTTGAATGCTGCCCAAGTCTGACCGGCTGTACCAACCCTCGGATCCGTCTGGTACCAGGTACAGGCCAAGTCCTGCATCTGACTGGCGGCTGCCTCGATCTGTAATCCTGCTGGTATCTGTGCCAATCAGAATATCTCCTCAATGTGCTCTATCCAATCGTCAGCGTATGTAATGCCCTCTGTACCCTTGAAGTCTCGGGGTCCCATCTTCTTGAAGGAATAGATGTCTGGAGTCCTCGGCTGATACGGCTGCATCTGGCCTCCCTGTGGCTGAGCACCCACCAGCTCTACTGTCGTCCTGACCAACTGGTGAGTATCTTGTATGCTCTGTCGGATATCAGCAGACTGGCTCTGCTGTATCTGCTGCTGAAACTCCAAGAATCGCTGGAAGAGGGTAAACACCTGAGCCGTATCTACTATCCCTGACGGTAACTGCTGTTGGTACATATCTGGAATAACGGGAGAAGGCCTCCGGACAGGTGGAGGTGCACTCCCAAAAGCTGCAGAAACTCCTATATGAGCAGAAATAGGGGGTGCTGTGGTCCCAGCGTCCATGATCGGGTGAGGGATGGTAGGCCTCTCACAAGCGTCTGCTGAGCCAGAGCGATGCGATCGTGTCTCAATAACCATCCTAGAGACAGATCAAACAAGGAATCAATACTGAGATAGAAACGATAATTCAAGGGAGGACAGTTATTCAAGGAAGCAGTCTTCAATAGGAATTTAGATGGCAGGAATCCAGTTAAAAGTTTTTCCTAATGTGATTGAGTACCTCAAAAATAATTATAATCCTAATGCAGGCTGTAGTGGTACTCTACTTCGAATACCACTACACAAATTCGACCTGCATGGGCCACCACTAAAAACGTGTCACGACCCGAACCCATTGTGAGGGTACGAGAACGTAATAGCGCCCAGCCTACGCCGCAGTGTCGGTGGTAGAACGATGTTCTAGGTCATGAACTATAACTAGCATAATATGAATACTCTCCATAAGGAGGCCAACTCAGAGGTACAACTCAATCACAATCTAAGGTAGAATGTAGCACGATAAAATAGATAAAAAATCCTCAACTGAGGTACAACAGAAATGAGATACAAGTCTCAACATCTCTACAATATACAATTCTGAAACAATGACAACAGCTAAACATGAAAAGAAATAGTCTAAGCTATCTACTCTATGCTAGGGGTATCATCCTCAGCAGCTGCCTGAACCTCCCCTGGGGTCCAGGTCGCGAGTGTCATCTTGGCAAGCTCCAAAGTAAGGGGTGCAGGGTTCCTTATCATCCTCTGTAAAATGTTCAACAGGTCCAGTCAGAACGAGAGCGAGCACAATACATCTCAACAGTTTATAGCAGGTTAGAAAATATAATCATGCAGTAAAATAAGATATAGATACTGAAGGAAATGCAGTATGTAAACAGAGAGAGAACTGTAATAGAAATATCTACTATAAGTAGAGAGCTACCAGTGACTAGTGGTTTAGAGTACAGAGTCGACATGTGAACGGCTTAATTTGTACATGGCTATACTAAAGAGGCGTACATGGCTATTCTACTTTGGAATTATTCACATGGCTATTTATACTCCCCCGTACCCCCTACTAATACACAAGGATCCAACCAGGTTATGTTATTATTCTATGTAACAGCCCCCGAAGGGTGGTAAGCCCCCAAAGGGTGATATGCCCCCAAAGGGTGATAAGCCCCCGAAGGGTGATATGCCTCCAAAGGATGATAAGCCTCCGAAGGGTGATATGCCCCCAAAGGGTGATAAGCCCCCGAAGGGTGATATGCCCCCAAAGGGTGATAAGCCCCCGAAGGGTGATACATAGTAGTCCCATAAATGGGGATTCTGATAGACCCAATAAATGGAATAAGGATTCAGAGAAGACTTTGTGATCATAAGGGTATATGTCACAAGTGATCAAAGAACCCAAGAAGCATATGATACGCCATGTAAGTGAAACGCACAGAACATAGAGTATCCGATGCTTCCTGAAGGGATAACATCTCGAGAAGGGATCCATATAGTACTAATCCGTGTGACCAACGTGACAGTATCAAGTAAAGTAATTTAATACAGGAAATAATTCTAAGCAAGTTATGAAATGATCAGAGAATGTACTCGCCTGGTGTCATGAATGTCTGAAGTAAATATACTGTCCGGGATGAGGCACCTGACTCCTAGTTAGAGCAACACAAGTCACAACAAGTCCAGAATGATAATATTGAGCTCTACGATGCATTCTACATGAATCTAGGTTAAACTAGGCCAAAGTCAACTCTTAGTCAACTCTGGTCAACCCTAGAAGTCAAACTAGGTCAACCAAGTCAAACCTAAGTCAAACTAGTCAAACTAGTCTATTCTAGGTCTAACAAGCCATTCTAGGTCCTAACAAGGCTAAACAGTCTATTCTAGACTCCATACTAGGTATACCATGCCATAGCCAACCCGTAACTCATCTACATGTCATATATATCTAACCTATATTACACACATTAGTATATCATGCAATCTCATATAGGAATACACATATAGGCTATCTATGATATATCCCACATCTATATAGGATACATATATATATATATCTATACCATCTAAAATAGAAGCACCTAAACATACATACACCTATTACCATTATACAATATCAACCATGCACTAAATCATATATTTAATACATTATATCATATGGTATCACCCATACACTATATATATCTAACATATATATATAAAAGAACACATTCATATATATAGGAGTCCTATGTATATACATATCTCAATTCATATATAGGTATACATATGAAAGAGAGAGGGAAACACATGAATACAAGTGTGTGTGTGAAAGAGGGTGAGAGAGAGTGTGTGGTGCCATAAACATGATTGTGTGGGTGTTGAGAATGAGTGACAGGAAAGTGAAAGTGTGTGAAGAGGAGACGTGTACATGAGTGTGTGTGGCTTGAGGGGACAGTGAGGCAAATACACTAGGGTGTGTGTGAGACTGATACACATTAGTGTGAAACATAACAGTGGCAAAATAGTGAGCAATCAGTGATATAAAGAGTGTAAAAACAGTGAGCATGTATGTGTTTAGGTGTGTGTGAGTGATGTGAGGAACAAACAGTGACAGTCCATTAAATCCCAGTAAAACTGTTTATAGGAATACCATTTAAAACCCAACTTCATTTCAGATTTAAGCCCACATATCAATCAGGAATCTCAGATTTATATATTGAACAAAACAGTTCCCATAAATACAAATCTCAGATTTCAATATAGGAAACCCCCCCCCAAATCAGTTAACAGTAAACTGATTTTAAACCCAACTACAATCACAGATTATACATTGAAATCCTCCTCAAAAACCATGTTCAATACTCAGTTTAAAAATGCCCCAATCTCAGTTTTTGATAACTCTTGAACACACTTTAAACCATTTAGAGCAGTCTCTATTTTTAAATGTCAGGTTTTGAACCAAAACCTCATCCAAACAACCCAAATTTCAACACACTATTAGAACTCATATAGGTACACATAATAGAGATTACAATTCATGAAATTATCAGTTTAATCTAGATCAAAAGGCTGCCAAAAATCGAATTTACAAAAACTGGAAAAATCAGAAATATGGATTGATACACACGATTTCAAAAATTTAGGAAATTCGAGAATGAACAATGGAAATTAAATTAAAATACTAAAACAGGGGTTGGTAAAGTACAAACACAATGCACACGTGTTACGTGATGTGTTTGTGTCCACAAAAGTGGACACAAACGTGTCTATTCAACAAAAAAACCAAAATCGGAAAAACTGGACACAGACTACTGCAACAGCGTACACGTGTTCACGTCGTTCGTGTGCAGGACACGACACGACACAACCCACGTGGTTGTGTCCACGTGTCGACCTAGACTAGGGCTAGGGATAGGACACCCTTCCACGTGTCCACGTCGCATGTGCAAGACACGGGACACGCGTGCCAGTGCACGTTTTCAGCAGAAAACTGCACAGTACGAGAATGGTGCACGTGTTCGTGCGTGTCCGATACGACACGTGGGGCCCTGAAACTTGGGGAGCCCTGTGTCAGTGTCGACCCCTTGCTACACGTCGAGTCTCACGTGTCGAGGTGGCGTGTCCTAGGCGCTGTGTCCCCCGAAGTGCAGGGCATGCACAGTGCCCGTGCACGCGCGCGCTCGATCGCGTATTCGCGTGCCCGACACAACTCGACACGACACTAAAATTCGACACAAACTCCAGAAACGTGTAAGCGAGACCCAAATCTAATTTCCTATTCAAACAAAATCCTAAAACTCACACGAAATGCCCATTGAGGCATTTCAACAAACACATCAAATATGACACTGATACGTGTCCTGTTAGGACACGAAATGGACACAACTTTTGGAGATTCCTATTCTGTCACGCCCCAGAACTAGAATACTGGAGAGCGGGGGCAGACATAGCCAGCTACGTATATTGAAATGGATTCCATCTCGCTATACGGTAATGGCTGTCTAGATATATGACGGTTTATCTACAAGCCAACAGTCTCTTAAGGTCATGAACAAGCCTAGTGTCTCATTCACAAGCAAGTAAGTAAAAGTTACAAGATGTATGATCATTAAATACACAATAGTAAGGCGTCCCAAACATTACATATTCAGCTGATCATGAAGCTAGTCGTTACAAAATGTCAGGACTAGCAAGAGTTTAGTCATACATGATCAACCCTAGGACCTATTAATCATGTTACAGCTCGTAGGCAGACAGTAAGTAAATACAATCGAGCTAAACAGGTGCTCATCGGCTAAACGCCTCAAAAGAATATTGTTACAATAAAGTGGGAGAGCAAAAATAGACCCACTCGTTGCCCGGGTTACGTCTGGTGTTCACCATCGGGCTGGAAAAAGCGGTGGATCCTCTGGAGCTGCTCCGAAATCTGGCCATACAAAACCAGCTGGGTCAGATCCCAGAAAGAGCAAGTGCCACAAAGGAAGCTTCACTTAGGAACTAAAACCAGCAGTCAGTACAAGAGAATAAATAAATAAATAGTAAGAACTGGAAATAAAGAAAATACATCAGGGTGATATACGACGAGATAACCACGGAACTATTCAGATAACCAAGTTATAACCCGTAAACCAAACAAGGACCGGGGTTGTAACCCTTCGTCTGAACAGAACTTGGAATTCTTACCATTTATCGGTAAAATAAATACAGGCATTCTGGTTATACAGTAATCTGGAACACGATCAGGACAAGACTAGACTGGTTAAACTCCATCCAATCATTTCACGGCCAAGCAAGAATTACGGCTTGATACTTTAACTAACTAGGGTTATCACAGGCCTAATTACTAGCAAGATGCAGTGAGATTATTCCACAGCCACAAGCCCTGCAGACCATCCAGGTTACCCAGGTCAAAATTAGGGGTTGAATTCAGGTGGGTACACCGTCCAGGAAATGCATGTACCTTTAGGTAGCTTGAAGGGTGCAACACATGACAGTGTACTGGAAATGTGCCCTACTCGACGGCAGGCTACAGATCCCAAGCGCGCCCAGGTAACGGGATTACCTGTAGCTGGAAAATCTCTTCATGACTAATATATTAATCTAGTCATTAGCCTTAGTCTATTTCAATAGGTACTCCTGACCGTGGTACTCAGGAGTCCCTCCCTAGACATGATGCAAGACAGGACTGGTTTATTTGTACAAGCACAATCGCCCACGGTGTCCATGTTATTATACTGGTCATGTCATGTCAGGTAGCCGTCGCAACAGCTTATCAGATATAATCATGTCAGGTGTACTTGTCAGGAGTGCGCCACGACGGACCACTATCAGGTCATGCCAGGTCACTTATCAGGAGTGCACCACTACGGGTCACCATCGTGTTATGCTAGTTCCTTGTCATACCATGTCATGTACAATAGTTATTCCAAACATAATAAAAATCAAGTTCGTGACAAAAGGCATAAGGATATAAAATGGGCGTAAAATATCTAATAAAATATCTATATTCAGGGCTATAGAAGAGCCATACGGCTAAGGCCTATACGGCCAGGAAGGGTGAGACTCATACGGCCCAATTAGGAGAGTGCACGCGGCCAGGGTCACTGGATTACATGCGGCCAAGACAAGGGGCGCATGCGGCTGGAAGGGAGCAAGGGCGCATGTGGTCAGGAAACAAATCTCCATGCGGCCAGGAAATGAAGGATGTACATGCGGCTGGGATAAATCGAACTCATGCGGCCCAGACTAAGAAGTCCCTGTGGCTGAATTGATATGGGGTCATGCGGCCCAAAATCCGAGTTCATGCGGCTCGAATAATTTCGGCCTCAAGACAAGGCGGGCGCGCAGCGTATGCGGCTGCAGGAATGGAGAAGGTCTCATACGGCTGGAAGGGGATCAGGGTCTATGCGGCTCGAGGATCCAGTCAGTCATGCAGCTGAGAGGAACTGAGGACTTATGCGATTAGGTTCAATTCGTATTCATGCGGCCAAGGATGAAAGCAGTCTTATGCGGCCAGGATGCAAGGGCCTCATGCGGTTAAAGAATGAGACTCAGTCCATGCGGCTGAAGGTCTCATGCGGCTGAATCACTTGCCGTATGAATTGCCATGCGGTCAAGTCAAGCACTGTTCTTCTTCTCCAAATTTTAGAGAAGAAGAACATCATGAACCCAAGCTTCCAAGCTCCATAAAACCTTCATCCAGGGCCCAAATCCGAACTTCCATAGGTCAAAATGGGGTAGAACGAGATTCTCTACAACATGAAACCATCAAAACTAGGAAATAACAAGATTAAATAGATCAAAACCCAAGAAATCCGAAAATGAAATAAACTTAGATCTACAAGAATCTAGCCATGGAAATGAGAAATGTCAAATACTAAAGTGCTTTAGAATGTAGTAAAGAAGAGAATGGAGCAATAAAATCAGAGTTCCTCCATGAAGCAAGTTGTACTTGCCTAGAGCTCACTCTCTCTCTCTCTCTGGTAGGTAAGAAGTAAATGAGGAAGAAGAAGATGAGTAATGAAGAGAGAGAAAGAAGAAATGGCAATAAATATCAAGGGTGGTGGTAGGTAGGAGTTCATCCATGGTTCATAATTGACCAAAGAAAACCGAACCAAGCCAAGAAATAACCAAGCCAAGATGCAAGCTAAACAAGAAATTATGTAATACAGAATAAAATACGTACACGTATTCCAAAAATACGTAATACGAACCACAGGCATTACAACTCTACCCACCTTCAAAGAATTCCGTCCTCAAAATTTAATCAAGAGGCTAGAGGAGCAATGACAAGCTATACTAATAACAAGCAAGCTATACTAGACAATCAATCAATCATACAAGCAAGGAATCGAAGGCATGAGGCATAAGAAAGACATTATACCTCACGAGCCAAACAAGTTGGGATATCACGATCGGATATCATCCTCACGCTCCCACATTGACTCCCCCAAAGAGTGATGACCCCAAGCAATTCGGACTAACTTGATAGTCTTGTTCTTGAGGATCTTCTCTCTCCGGTCCAATATAGACACGGGCCTCTCCTCATACGAAAGGTTGGTACCAACAACCAATTCCGAATGACCTAGGATGTGGCTCGGGTCCGGGATATACCGTCGTAATTGGGATACATGGAACACGTCATGCACCTCGCTTAGCGACGGCGGAAGAGCGAGACGATAGGATACATCTCCTACTCGCTCCAGAATATCGAACGGTCCTATATACCTAGGACTAAGCTTTCTCTGCACGCCGAAACGAATGACGCCACGGTTAGGCGAAATCCTCAGGAATACATGGTCACCGACCGAAAACTCTAGTGGGCGCCGATGAGAATCGGCCCAATGGCGCTGGCGATCTTGGGCAACTCGAAGATGATCTCGGACCCTTCTGACCACTTCAACTGTCTGAGCGATCATTTCTGGACCAAGCATTTGTCTTTCTCCAACATCATCCCAGGCTAGCGGGGATCTGCACTTGCTACCATACAGTACCTCGAACGGTGCCATCTGGATACTGGCCTGGAAACTGTTGTTGTACGAGAATTCCACCAGGTGCAAGTGATCTTCCCATGAACCACCGAAGTCAAGTGTGCAAGATCGCAACATGTCTTCAAGAGTCTGGATCGTACGCTCCGACTGACCATCTGTCTGCGGATGATACGCTGAACTGAACTGGAGACGAGTTCCCAAACTCTCTTGCAGGCTACGCCAAAAGTGCGACGTAAACCTTGAATCTCTGTCCGAGGTGATACTGACTGGCACTCCGTGCAACCTGACAATGTGCCTGAGGTACATCTCCGCTAGCTGAGCCGTCGACTGACCAAGTCTGAACGGGAGGAAGTGAGCTACCTTCGTGAGCCGATCAACTATAACCCAGATAGCATCTCTGCCAGCTGGGGATCTAGGTAATCCAGTCACGAAATCCATTGTTACATGCTCCCACTTCCATTCTGGAATGGGCAAGGGCTGAAGAAGTCCTGCTGGTCTCTGATGTTCGGCCTTGACTTGTTGGCAAACCAAACACCGAGAGACAAACCGAGCTATCTCCCGCTTTATGCCATTCCACCAAAAGTGCTGACGGATATCTCGGTACATCTTCGTACTGCCAAGATGGATGGAATACTGAGAACTGTGCGCCTCTGCCATGATCTCCCGTCTGATTTCTCCACTAGGCACACAAAGACGCTTCCCATGCCTAAGTGTACCATCCTCATGAATGCATAACTCTGGTCTTCGTCCTGTCTTACACTCTGCTCTGAGTCGCTGAAGCTTGGAATCTGTTGACTGCGCCATCTGGATCCTCTCGACTATAGTAGACTGGACCTGCATACTGGCCATCAATGCTATACTAGAAGGGCGAACAACTTCTATACCCATCTTCTGAAGATCTGCTAGCAGCTCTGGTTGCGCTGTTAGAAAATAAACTCCGGCTCTCCTGTTCAAAGCATCTGCAACAACATTGGCTTTTCCAGGATGATACTGCAGGTTGACATCATAATCCACAAGAAGCTCCAGCCATCTCCTCTGACGCATGTTAAGATCCTTCTGAGTGAAAACATACTTCAGACTCTTTTGGTCGGTGAAAATCTCCACCCTATCTCTATACAAATAGTGCCTCCACAACTTAAGTGCAAACACTACTGCTGCCAGCTCCAAGTCATGTGTTGGGTAATTTCTCTCATGATCACGAAGTTGCCGTGATGCATAAGCTATTACCTTCCCATGCTGTATCAGAACACATCCTAAGCCTCTGTCTGAAGCATCACAATATACTGAGAATCCTCCGGTTCCATCTGGAAGAGTGAAAATAGGAGCTGTTATCAGGCCTCGCTTCAACTGCTCAAAAGAACTCTGACACTCTGCTGTCCAAGCAAACTGCGCATCCTTACGGGTCAACTGCGTCAATGGCGCTGAAATTCGAGCAAAATCCGAAACAAACTGCCGGTAGTAGCCGGCCAATCCAAAAAAACTACGAACCTCTGCAACTGTGCTGGGCACTGCCCATGACTCAATAGCCACAATCTTCTGGGGATCCACTTCCACTCCTCCTCTGGTGATGATATGACCCAAGTACGAAATGCGATCGAGCCAGAACTCGCATTTACTGAACTTGGCATATAACTGGTGCTCCCTGAGAATCTGAAGAACTATACGGAGATGCTGCTCATGCTCCGCCTCACTCTTGCTGTAGACCAAGATGTCATCCAAGAACACAATCACGAACTGATCCAAGTAAGGCATGAAGACGCGATTCATGAGGTCCATGAATACTGTCGGCGCATTGGTCGCTCCAAAAGGCATAACAAGGAACTCCCAATGCCTATATCTCGATCTAAAAGCTGTCTTCGGGATGTCTTGCTCTCTGACTCTGATCTGATGATAACCTGAGCGTAAATCAATCTTCGAGAATACTGAAGCCCCCTTGAGTTGATCAAACAAGTCATCTATCCTCGGAAGAGGTTATCTGTTCTTGATTGTCACTGAGTTCAAGGTACGATAATCAACACATAACCTGGACGTACCATCCTTCTTTTTCACAAGAAGCATCGGGGCTCCCCAAGGTGATCCACTTGCACGAATGAATCCCTTGGTTCTGAGTTCCTCAATCATTTTGTACAATATCTCCAATTCTGAAGGCGCCATCTTGTAGACTCTCTCTGATACTGGAGCTGTCCCGGGAATCAAGTCTATAGTGAACTCGATCTCCCGCTCTGGAGGCATACCTGGTAGCTCTTCTGGGAAAACATCTGGGAACTCATCCACTATCCTGGGCAACTGTACTGCTGCTACTGCCATCTGTAATACTGGAGGAGAAGGCTCAACTGCGCCTCGGGAAAAGGAAAACTCTGGCTCGCCTGGAATGCTAAAAATAACCCTGCCGATATGGCAGTCTATTCTAGCATACTGGTTCCTCAACCAATCCATCCCTAGGACCACATCATAATTGGCCATCGGGAACTCTATCAATCTAGCAGGGAATTCTTTACCGCTAACTACGATCCGACACGAGGAAAACACTCTATCTACTCCCACAAGTCCGTTACCAGTAAGTATATTGAGCCTTACTGATAATGACTCGGGCTCCAATCCTATCCGTGTCGCGAATCGTGCAGACATAAAAGAATGCGATGCACCAGAATCAAATAAAGCTGAAGCTGGAAATGAGTTGACGAGAATAGTACCTGCCACTACCGCACCTGGTGCCAACCCTTCCTTTGCGGTCATCACCATAGCCTGACCATGCCCTCGGGGTGCTGGTCCCCTCTGCTGAAATCCTCGCTGCCTGCTCTGACTCAAGGCTTGGGCTTAAACATGCTGCTGGGGGTTCTGCTGCTGGAACATCTGGGTCTGAGGCGGCAAGGGCCTCGGCAACGGATACTGCTGCTGCTACTGGAGTAGAACTGGGGCTGGTCCCCTCACCGAAGAGCTAGAAAGGTTGGACGATGAGGAACTACCCCTATTCGGGCAGGATCCAACCCTATGGTCTGGTGCTCCACAAGCCAGACATAATCCCTGTGCCCTACGACACTCTGTCACTACATGGCCTGGCTTCCCACAATGAGAACATCCCACTGCGGAAGACTGCTTCTGCTTCTGCTGCTGCTGAGGGTACGCCGGGGTGGAATGCTGAACCGACGTTACGGAGGCCGCTCGCCTCGGAGCTCCAATAGTTAAAGCCCTGGCTGTCGGGGCTGGTGCTGAAGACTGATTCATCTGGCCGTGAGATCTCTTCCGACCTCCGACCCTATCCACAATCCTCTGGGAGGTATACTCATGCCTCCGGGCTGCTCTCAAGACTGCATCAAAAGTCTGATGCTCAAACTGTTCAAATGCCAGTAGAATCTCCAGATGAAGCCCTTGCTGGAATCGCTGGGCTCTATCATACTCGGTTGCCACCAAGGTGGGAGCAAACCGACTGAGTCTGGAAAGGCCGCATATCCATCGACCGTCCTGCCTTCTTGCTTCAGATTGGTGAACCTGGTCTGTAGGTCGTACCGAGCTACAGTATCAAAATACTTGGCCTGGAATCTCTCTCTGAACACTGCCCAAGCAATGGGTGCCACTAAACCAACGGCCTGCGCCGCCCACCAGCTACGAGCAAGATCTAACAACTGCAGGCGCACCACGGCTACCTTCTCATTCTCTGGAGTCTTGGCTGCGTCGAAAATCACTTCAGTATCCTGAAGCCATGCATCTGCTGCGATAGCATCTTCACTACCGTCAAAGAATGGAGGGTTCAGATGCTTGAAGTTGTTGGCCGCGCTGTTACCCTGATGACCACCCCGGGTCAAAGCATCCGCCACTGCCTGTTGCAAGGCATCTCCACGACAATCTTGAGAAGCTATCAAGGTCCTGACGAGTCCTACTAATGTGCCATCATCAGGCTCGGCAGGCTGAACTAGCTGGACCGGTGGCTCTCCGCCAGAAGGTACGACTCTGGAGGCTACTCCAGAATGCTGGGCTTGATCTCCGGGTTGCTGCTGGTCCGCGGGAGGTGCTCCACCTTGCTGGTCGGTAGGACCACGAATAATGCCGCTGAAGAAGACGACATAGGGAACAATAAGGAAGGACCAGGACAGATCAACGATACAAGCATATGATCAGGATAAGAATCCAGGGATTCAGAAGATATGAGCAGAGATCAAGGACGAATACTGATTGAGACATCTATTCGGTAACCCCTCACATATCTTGATTTACAAGACCTGCATGGGCCACCACTTAAACCATGTCACGCCCCAGAACCAGAATACTGGAGAGCGGGGGCAGACATAGCCAGCTACGTATATTAAAATAGATTCCATCTCGCTATACGGTCACGGCTGTCTGGATACATGAGGGTTTATCTACAAGCCAACAGTCACTTAAGGTCATGAACAAGCCTAGTGTCTCAATCACAAGCAAGTAAGTAAAAGTTACAAGATGTATGATCATTAAATATACAATAGTAAGGCGTCCCAAACATTACATATTCAGCTGATCATGAAGCTAGTCGTTACAAAATGTCAGGACTAGCAAGAGTTTAGTCATACATGATCAACCCTAGGACCTGTTAATCATGTTACAGCCCGTAGGCAGACAGTAAGTAAATACAATCAAGCTAAACAGGTGCTCGTCAGCTAAACGCCTCAAAAGAATATTGTTACAATAAAGTGGAAGAGCAAAAATAGACCCACTCGTTGCCCGGGTTACGTCTGGTGTTCACCATCGGGCTGGAAAAAGCGGTGGATCCTCTGGAGCTGCTCCGAAATCTGGCCATACAAAACCAGCTGGGTCAGATCCCAGAAAGAGCAAGTGCCACAAAGGAAGCTTTACTTAGAAACTAAAACCAGCAGTCAGTACAAAAGAATAAATAAATAAATAGTAAGAACTGGAAATAAAGAAAATACATCAGGGTGATATACGACGAGATAACCACGGAACTATTCAGATAACCATGTTACAACCCGTAAACCAAACAAGGACCGGGGTTGTAACCCTTCGTCTGAACAGAACTTGGAATTCTCACCATTTATCGATAAAATAAATACAGGCATTCTGGTTATGCAGTAATCTGGAACAGGATCAGGACAAGACTAGACTGGTTAAACTCCATCCAATCATTTCACGGCCAAGCAAGAATTACGGCTTGATACTTTAACTAACTAGGGTTATCACAGGCCTAATTACTAGCAAGATGCAGTGAGATTATTCCACAGCCACAAGCCCTGCAGACCATCCAGGTTACACAGGTCGAAATTAGGGATTGAATTCAGGTGGGTACACCGTCCAGGAAACGTATGTACCCTTAGGTAGCTTGAAGGGTGCAACACATGACAGTATGCTGGAAATGTGCCCTACTCGACGGCAGGCTACAGATCCCAAGCGCGCCCAGGTAACGGAATTACCTGTAGCTGGGAAATCTTTTCATGACTAATATATTAATCTAGTCATTAGCCTTAGTCCATTTCAATAGTTATTCCAAACATAATAAAAATCAAGTTCGTGACAAAAGGCATAAGGATATAAAATGGGCGTAAAATATCTAATAAAATATCCATATTCAGGGCTATAGAAGAGCCATGCGGCTAAGGCCTATGCGGCCAGGAAGGGTGAGACTCATACGGCCCAATTAGGAGAGCACACGCGGCCAGGGTCACTGGATTATATGCGGCCAAGACAAGGGGGCGCATGCGGCTGAAAGGGAGCAAGGGCGCATGCGGTCAGGAAACAAATCTCCATGCGGCCAGGAAATAAAGGATGTACATGCGGCTGGGATAAATCGAACTCATACGGCCCAGACTAAGAAGTCCCTGCGGCTGAATTGATATGGGGTCATGCGGCCCAAAATCCGAGTTCATGCGGCTCGAATAATTTCGGCCTCAAGACATGGCGGGCGCACAGCGTATGCGGCTGCAGGAATGGAGAAGGTCTCATGCGGCTGGGAGGGGATCAGGGTCTATGCGGCTCGAGGATCCAGTCAGTCATACGGCTGAGAGGAACTGAGGACTTATGCGATTAGGTTCAATTCGTATTCATGCGGCCAAGGATGAAAGCAGTCGTATGCGGCCAGGACGCAAGGGCCTCATGCGGTTAAAGAATGAGACTCAGTCCATGCGGCTGAAGGTCTCATGCGGCTGAATCACTTGCCGCATGAATTGCCATGCGGTCAAGTCAAGCACTGTTCTTCTTCTCCAAATTTCAGAGAAGAAGAACATCATGAACCCAAGCTTCCAAGCTCCATAAAACCTTCATCCAGAGCCTAAATCCGAACTTCCATAGGTCAAAATGGGGTAGAATGAGATTCTCTACAATATGGAACCATCAAAACTAGGAAATAACAAGATTAAATAGATCAAAACCCAAGAAATTCGAAAATGAAATAAACTTAGATCTACAAGAATTCAGCCATAGAAATGAGAAATGTCAAATACTAAAGTGCTTTAGAATGTAGTAAAGAAGAGAATGGAGCAATAAAATCAGAGTTCCTCCATGAAGCAAGTTGCACTTGCCTAGAGCTCACTCTCTCTCTCTCTCTCTGGTAGGTAAGAAGTAAATGAGGAAGAAGAAGATGAGTAATGAAGAGAGAGAGAAAGAAGAAATGGCAATAAATATCAAAGGTGGTGGTAGGTAGGGATTCATCCATGGTTCATGGTAGACCAAAGAAAACCGAACCAAGCCAAGAAATAACCAAGCCAAGATGCAAGATAAACAAGAAATCATGTAATACAGAATAAAATAAGTGCACGTATATCAAAAATACGTAATACGAACCACAGGTATTACATATTCCTACAGTTAGGTTAGGTCTAGGGCTCCCTAATGATGCAAAAATTTCAGGATTCTAAGGTGTAGAAATGAATTTACCTATGAGTGTCAAAAGCCTCAAAAAGCTCCACAAAGAGGTGCTCCTCTTGATGGCCAAACTCTTCCAATATGCTCCAAATCTGAGAATACTTGATACCAACAGCAAGTAGATAGAAATTAGAACCTATTGCAATTTGTTTGGGTTAAAAAGGAATTAAAATGGATTTACTACGATTTTTGGAAGATGGAGAGTTACCTCTTTCTAAAACTTGGCAAGAATTCCTAATGGAGGCTAGCCCTAACTTTGAGGGGTATTAAATAGGAAGGGGAAGATCATAATGACCAGCCATGGGCTGATTAGAATTAGGGTTAGCTATATGGTTTGGGCCTATGGGCTTTAAGTCTCAAGTCATTAGTCATGACTTATGAAGTCATAAGCCATTTTAGCCTTATCAACTCCAAAACTCTCCAAACAAGTTTCTATGACTTAAACCTCACTAACATAGGTCAAACCAAGGCTACTTAACCTAACGAAGTGGTCTTAACCTAGGTTAGTCACTAGGTTAGTCTTCTAGTCAACACTAGTCAAAGTCAACTATAGGACCAAAATCAATTCTACTAAAAATCACTAAAAATCAATAAAAATCATATTAATTATAATAAATCCAAATAATTAATAACAATTCCAAATAATTCTCAAAATTACAAAAATGACTAAAATACCCCTCAATCTAGAAATGATAAACAAAATACTAGCAAGACACCAAATCATAAGTCATGATTGAAAATAGTTTTAAAATGATTAAAAATCAATAAAAATTATATAAAATTTTAAATACCATAATTAAATAAATTAAAATACAAAATTTTAAAATTACCCTCATTTGGAAAAACTGGGTGTTACAGTTGTGAAGCTAGTTTTTAAAGTGAAACTAGCTCTTCTCCCGGCCATGGTGTGTAGCATACACCGTGGCCTCCGTACTTTTACGTCCAAGGTGATCGCCCACGAGGTGACAAAAGACTTTGAAAGGACTGAGCTGCCCTATCATTATTTGATGGGGTGGCTGTTAATGCACTACCGATCTTTGATGAGACCGGGTTCTGAAGATGGCGTGATTGCTGATGACGCTTTTATCTTCCGTTATCGCAACGAGCCTTGGGAGTATGATACCATGCGTTCCTGCCGAATGGTGCTGACGAGAGCAAATAGGTACAACTTTTTCGTATTCGTCCCTCGTTTCACCGCTGAGGAAATAGCGGGCGTTCATCTCAACGGTATTGGTCCTCCTCAACTTCTAGATGGCCAGATGCTCTTGTGGTTGCGTAACATCCGCCCCGTCTACCTAGTATACCGCAATCTTAATGCCATCTTCCTGGAACCTTACCTATCCAGTAGGTTTGCTCGTCATTTGGGTACAGCCAACTTTTTCTGGATAGTCCCAGCTCTTGTCTGGGTTTTGAGGGTAGCCTCCTTGACGGCATCAGGGCCTGGCATTACTATGATACATTCCATACCCGTGCCACTTTTTCGGTTCATGCCATTGAGGCATCGGTAGAGATTTTGTACATGGCGACCTTGTACCATGTCATGGCGAAGAAGCTTCCCATTGGTTTTAGTCCGGATACCAGTTTTATCGTTGGTACTGGCTTGGACGAGAAGCCCCAAGGGGCCAAGACGAGGAAGAAGAAGAAGAATAGAGTCGAAGTGCCCAACTCAGACTCTACCACTGCGGATGATGAGGACGAGGAGCGTGATGCAGATGACACTTCTTTCCCAGTGGAAGATGTTAGGGTGGATCAGACGCCTGTCGCACCTGGTTCTGTACGGATGCGTAGCAGACAAATCTTCCCTGTTAGCGGTATTCCTCACTCCCGAAAATTGGTTGCAACCAGACGTCGCGGGCTAACTATAAGAGAGAGAAGCGAAGAGGTCGACCCCGCTTCGGAGGTAATGCGAATTACTACCATTTTTATTTAGTTCTTCGTTTCCTCCAGTTTTGATCTTTAATCATTTTTTTTCCTCCTGTAGGTATCAGAAGAAGAGGAATCTCAAGTCGTCGAGGTCATGACTCAAGATGACGGGGGTTCCGACAGACCTGTTCCTGAAATTATAGAATTCCATCGAAATGACGCTAATAGATTCGTATCTCCCTCTGGGGTGGCTGGGACAGAAGAGCCAGCAAAATTTAACTTAGAAGTCGCAGGTGAGGAGACCACGTCAGCTGCGAGAGAGTTACAACCTCCATGCTCCACCCCTGGTAAGATAAGCCAAATTTTAAGTTGCGAGGAGGCCTATTTGCTCTATCATCACATCCTTCGGGTTACGTCGATTGATGGTTCCTCTGGACATACAGGTCCTGCCTCTCCAGTGCCGATGATGGACATTGTTGAGACAGGCTCTACCGAAGGGGCATTAGTGGAGAGGAGCGTACCTTTTCCCCTTCCGGTTCGTCTTGAGGGGCCTCCCGCTATCTCGAGTTCGGAAAGTCAAGTAGTGGGACAGCCAGGGCAGGGGACAATGGTCCTTGCATCTTCTTCTGCTCAGGTAGCTCCGAGAGTCGACCTCTCTGCCCTGCCAAGTGTACAGGCTCTTCGAGTGGCGGAGAAAGAGTTAGCTGCTATCCGTGCATTGTTCCGTTCGGAATTTGTCCCCTTGGTGGCAAGTTCTAGTGCACCTCCTTCGACGTTGCCGGCCATGCTTCTTTTGACGTCATCCTCTACAGAGGTTCTGGACGAAGCGTTACAGGACGTGGTTGGCAGCTTTTATCTTCACCTGAAGAGGGGGATAGTGGCTGCTGTGGAAAGAGGGACCTCTTTTGTCTTGGCCCGACAATGCTTCCAGGGTCATATTGATATCCTTAAGACTCTTCCCGGTGGGACAGGGGTCGCCGCACTTCTGGAGGCAAAATTGCTAGAGGCCGATCAGCTGGTGGACCAGTTTCAGGTGCTACAGCAGACTGATCTGTCTGCTGCTATAGATCAGGAGTGCGGTTTCCTCAGAGCTGCTGTAGAGAATATAAGGGCTGCTCAGGATAAAACCAGGCCGGCCATACCGAAGGACCTCCGCGATCTGTCTGATCGATATGATGAGTTGAGCCGCGAGAGTGAAGATGTTACGGCTCGGTAAGCAACTGCCTCCCATGGGATTATTGACACGCGGGAGCAGATCCTTGAGCTTCAGAGGAAGTTAGCTTTCTTGGAGTCTGAGCTTGAGGCTGCCCGTACCGAAAGGGGCTAATTATCCAGGAGGCTGACCACTACTAAAATACCCAACTTTACCGACGGACGTTTAGCGACGAACGGATTCCGTCGCTAATAGCGACCAATTTCCGATATCTTAGCGATGGATTAGCGACAGACAACACAACATAATTTTTTTCAATTTTAAATGTAAAAATTTGTCGGGTTTCCGTCGCTACGTCGACGAATATTAGCGACGGATTATTTTTCGTCGCTTATCCGTCGCAAATGTTGGCGGCAAAATCTTTACAACATTGGCGGGAACTTTGGCGACTACCTAGCGACGGATATAGCCGTCAGAAAATACCTTTTAATTGGCGACGGTCTAGCGACGACTTTTTTCCGTCGCTATTCCGTCGCTAGATTCTGTGACCTAACTTAAATTGAACCGACGGGGGGGGAATTTTTCATTCCCCCCAAAACTCTCTCTCTCTCGCGGCTCTCCCTCTCTCGCGCGCGGCTCTCTCTCTCGGCTCTCTCTCTCTCTATACCAGGTCTCTCTCTCTCTCTCTCTCTCTCTCTCTCTCTAATTTTCTCTAATTTTGTGTTTTGGGAGTGGGGGGGGGTCGGCTTCGCGGGGGGTGGAGAGGGCGGGGGGGGGGGGTGGTGAATGGGGTCAGGGGGTCGGGGGGTGTGGGGAATGGGGGCAGGGGGTGGGGGGGGTGGTGGGGAATGAGGGTCGGGGGGTCGGGGGGGTGGGGAATGGGGACAGGGGGGTCGGGGGGGTGGGGGGTGGAGAGGGCAGGGGGGTCGGAGGGGGGGGTGTTGAATGGGGGCAGGGGGTGGGGGGGTGGTGGGGAATGAGGGTCGGGGGGTCGGGGGGGTGGGGAATGGGGGCAGGGGGGTCGGGGGGTGGGGGGTGGAGAGGGCAGGGGGGTCGGGGGGGGTGTTGAATGGGGGCAGGGGGTCGGGGGGGTGTGGGGAATGGGGGCAGGGGGTGGGGGGGTGGTGGGGAATGAGGGTCGGGGGGGTCGGGGGGGTGGGGAATGGGGGCAGGGGGGTCGGGGGGTGGGGGGTGGAGAGGGCAGGGGGGTCGGGGGGGTGTTGAATGGGGGCAGGGGGGTCGGGGGGGTGGGGGGTGGAGAGGGCAGGGGCGTCGGGGGGGGGGAGGGGGGTGTTGAATTTCCTTTGACACACTGTCCTAGGTATCTACACATACACACACACTGTCACACAAACACACAAAATCTGAATATATGTAATGTAGGAATACACGTTGGTAATGTAGAATATTGACATGTATGTATAATGTATCTAATTGATTTTTAACCCATGTCTATACATATATATGTGTAGGCAAGCATGAGATTATGAAATATAGGCCATGTATATATATGCTAGTATATAGGAATGCATGTAGGTAGGCAATGATATAAAATATAATGTAGTGTACAATGCATGTGATAGTGTAAGTTAATGAGTGGTATATATATGCAAGTTATAAATGCAATGTTGGATAATATGAGAATGTAATGTCAACATGTATATATATGTAATATGTGTTCTCTATGGCTTGTGATGGTGTGTGTGATTGCTAGACTAGGCTTGGTTAGGCCTACTGAGACTTATTAGACCTACTGCTACTTTGTATTGCTTTCACAATGTCACGTACCCTGCACTAAACATCCGATACTTCGATCCGATACCGCCGATACTACCGATATCGCCGATACCAATACTACCGATATCGCCGATACTACCGATACCGCCGATACTACCGATATCGCGCGCCGATACTACCGATACTACCGATATCGCCGATACTACCGATACCGCCGATACTACCGATTCCGATACCGATACTTTGAACCTTGATTTAAATACATGTTAGTATAGTGTCTTCACATATATGTTAAGAGTATATACATGATTAGCAAGGTAACTAGATACAAGTTATGATACAATGTAAATGCAAGTATACATGTTAGCTAGATAGCTTAGACTTATATTGCAATCTCCTATTCACACGAGTATTGATATCGCCGATACCAATACTCGTAGGAATAGTCCGAGAGATACTACCGATACTTCGATCCGATACCGCCGATACTACCGATATCGCCGATACCAATACTACCGATATCGCCGATACTACCGATACCGCCGATACTACCGATATCGCGCGCCGATACTACCGATACTACCGATATCGCCGATACTACCGATACCGCCGATACTACCGATTCCGATACCGATACTTTGAACCTTGATTTAAATACATGTTAGTATAGTGTCTTCACATATATGTTAAGAGTATATACATGATTAGCAAGGTAACTAGATACAAGTTATGATACAATGTAAATGCAAGTATACACTCCTGAGACGGGGGAGTATGTATAGTGATGTGGATTCTTACTAACTTATCATGTGAACCCATTTATGGGCCCTTCATTGAACCTTCTCATGTGCAACTTTCAGTCCATTCACAGTTCCCTATATTGTACTCTACATCACCTAGTTCACTTATATCTAACATCCTAACCCTAATCCAAATTTATGAGTATCGGTATCGGGCTATTCTTATGTTTAGTTTGTCTTACGATACAGATTTTCACATCCAAATTGAGGATGAGTCGTTATTTTGTTGATCGTACATGGATGTACAAACGGCAACACGAGAGTAGAATTGGTGTGAGTGACGATTTTCAGGCAGGCGTGGAAGTATTTCTTAATTATGCAATGAGCAAAGCTCAGTACATGGACGGTAACAAAATTAAGTGTCCATGTGTTAAATGTCACAATAGACGTTACGAAGAAGTGGTGACTGTGAGAGATCATTTGACCCGTAAGGGTTTCGTACGTAATTACGGCCTGTGGTCATCGCAAGGTGAACTATATTCGGAAAGACAGGCTGCGGAAGCTGCTACTTATGCTTTTGATGATAATGCTGCAACGGATGTCATCGAAGACCACGGATGCTCTGTTGATTATGGAGATCTGCAGAACCTTGCACGAGATATGGTGTATGATGCGGCAGGGCCTAATTTTGATCCGGAGGATCCTAATCCCGAGGCGAAGGAGTTCTATGACATGTTTCAGGACGCAGATACTTCTCTATATCCTGGTTGTGAGACTCATTCCGCACTGTCAGTGACGATGCGGTTGTTGAACATAAAGTCTGATTTTAACTTGCCACAAGCTTGCTATAATCGGATCACAGAAGTAATCAAGGAGGTGTTACCGAAGGAATCAAAAGAGCTACCAAGAAACTTCTACAAGTCAAAGATGATGGTCCGACAACTGGGACTGGGGTACGAGAAGATAGATTGTTGTCGCAACGGATGCATGTTGTACTACAAAGAGAATTGTGTATCAGAAAGTTGCAGCTTCTGTAATGCGGATCGTTACAAGCCAGTACAGGGAAAAGGAAAGTCGACTAGAAAACGACGTCCTTACAAGTATATGCATTACTTGTCGATCACGAAGCGCTTGCAGAGGATGTATATGTCTCTAAATACAGCAGAACACATGACGTGGCACAGCGAAGAACGCATAAAGGACGAAGGAGAATTGTCACATCCTTCGGATGGAGAGGCGTGGAAACATTTTGATTTGTGTCATCCAGATTTTGCTGCAGAGCCTAGAAATGTACGCCTGGCGCTATGTGCTGATGGCTTCGCCCCTTTCGGATAGTCGGGATCTCAGTACTCATGCTGGTCGGTCATTCTTACCCCTTACAATCTGCCACCATGGATGTGTATGAAGACTCCTTATATGTTTCTGACAGCTATCATACCCGGTCCTAAAAATCCGACGAATAACATCGATATATATTTACAGCCGTTGGTGGATGAGCTGAAACAGCTGTGGGAGATCGGCGTCACGACCTATAATATTTCCAGGAAACAGAACTTTCAGATGAGAGCTTTACTCATGTGGACAATCAATGATTTTCCAGCATACGGTATGCTGTCGGGATGGAGTACGCACGGCAACATGTCTTGTCCGATATGCATGGAAAATAGTAAGGCGTTCCGCCTTAGGCATGGAGGAAAAACATCTTTCTTTGACTGTCACCGTCAATTTCTGCCCGCGGCCCATCCTTGGAGAAAGAATAAGGACGCGTTCAGATATGGAAAACAAGAATTTTCTCAACCTCCTGCCAGATTTTCGGGATACGATATTTGGGAAGCTGTAAAGGAATTGCCCACCGCAATGGAAGATCCATCGAACCATCGTGTCGAGGGGTTCGGACAAAGCCATAACTGGACCAAACGGAGTATCTTCTGGGACTTGCCTTATTGGAAAGATAATCTTATAAGGCATAATCTTGATGTCATGCATATCGAAAAGAACGTGTTCGATAATGTCTTCAATACCGTAATGGATATTAAAGGAAAGACGAAGGACAATCCAAAAGCAAGACAAGACATAGCCGAGATATGCAAGCGTCCTCATCTGAACTTGATACAAAGGGGTGCTGGTGGACAATTAAGTAAGCCTATAGCGCCATACACATTGAGCAAGGAAGATAGATTAATAATCTGCAAGTGGATATCTAATTTAAGATTTCCCGACGGCTATGTTTCGAATTTGTCTAGATGCGTTGATCTCAATGAACGCAAGCTAACGGGAATGAAGAGTCACGACTGCCACGTGTTTATGGAAAGATTACTGCCCATTGCTTTGAGAGAGTTGTTGCCTTCTGCTGTATGGGTTCCGTTGGCCGAGCTGTCTACATTCTTCAGGGATATCTGTTCAACTAAGCTGACGGTGCAACATATGGTACAACTTGAGGAGAAGATTGTCTTAACAATCTGCAAGTTAGAGAAAATATTTCCACCGGGCTTTTTCGACAGTATGGAGCATCTACCGATTCATCTAGCATACGAAGCCCGTGTCGGTGCATCTGTTCATTATCGATGGATGTACCCCTTTGAAAGGTAAATAAAAACCGATATAATTTAAGTGAAATTTAAGTGGATTTTACAATTTATTGTTAATTCTCAAGATAATTTGTCTCTTTAGGTACCTACACCATCTAAAGAAGAAAGTTGGCAACAAGGCTCATATAGAGGCTTCGATATGCGAATCATATCTTATCGAGGAGGTGTCAAATTTCTGCTCCATTTATTTCGATACTCATGTCGAGACAAATCGAAATAGACCTCAAAGGAATGAAGAAGACGTTGAGGATGGAGGTATATTCAATTTAAGGGGCAAGCCTATTGGGGCTAGTAAGAAACGGTGGTTGATCGACGATGAGTATGATACCGCTCACCGATATGTCGTGTTAAATTGTGACATACAAGAAGTGAGAGATTTGGAGAAGTAAGTGACTACGCCTCGTTATAATCTCTAATTTGGTGAATTAAGTGACTACACTTATTTTTATTCTCTCTAACAGTGTATTTAGAGGTGAAGTCAAAATGAGGACACCATATATTACAGATGAGGGACTTCAAAGAGAGGTTGATTGTACCTTTCCGTCCTGGTTTCGTAAATACGTAAGTAACTGAGATAATATGTTATACGGCTACCATTAAAATATATGCAGCTAAAATATTTAAATTATCAATACATGTTTACAGGTTTTATTGCCTGAAACAACACTCATAAATGAGAGCATTCGTTATTTGGCATTGGGACCGAAGAAGCATGCAAAGACTTTGTCAGGCTATGTCGTTAATGGCTTCAAGTTTAAGTCAACTCAGCATGCTATAAATGCCGAATTTCTCAATGACGGCTTCGATACCAAGAATTCTGGTGTTTGCATAAGAGGCACCATCTATGACGACGAGCCGGACTTTGACTATTATGGAGTGCTTCGGGAGATTGTAGATTTACAATATAGTGGCCCATATGATATGCATATTGTGATGTTCAAATGTGAGTGGTTCGATACGAGACCAAATATCGGTTGGAGAATCGATAAACAATTTGGATTCGTCGATATAAATCATCGCAGGAGGTATAGAGGGTCCGACACGTTTGCGATAGCAAGTCAGGCTGTTCAAGTCTACTATACAAGCTACCCAAGGCGTCGTAGAGATCGATTTGACTGGTGGGCAGTATGTAAGATTAAATCTAGAAATACATTTAACGTTGGAGACCCAGCATACCAAGAGGACCAGATCGAGAAGCCCCAATACATGGGACAACAGTCGGATACCATGGACGTGGAAGATGTCGATATACCTCATGCTGAGGAAAATAGAGGGGAGGAAGAGGTTGATATACAAGACTTAGCTGTCAACCAGGGGAGAAAGAGGCGTCTTGTCCCAAGTATTGAGCCTGAAGAAGAAGAAGAAGAAGAAGAAGAAGAAGAAGAAGAAGAAGAAGAAGAAGAAGAGGATGAGGATGAGGATGAGGATGAGGATGATGATACAGATGAAGTCGACGATGAGGATGATGATATAGATGAAGTCGACGATGAGAATGAGGATGAGAACGATGATGATGAGGACGAGGACGATAACGATGATTAGATTAAATATCGGTATATATTAGAAGCACTTACAACTAACTTAGTGAATTCAGTTTAGACGGACACATTCTTATTTCAGTTTATGTTTTTGTCGTTCGATCATCTACTTATTGTATGATTTTCTTTTTACAGATGGCACTCTTAGTTCTCATTGTCTTGACGGCACTCGCCGCCCTGCTGCTGGTATATATATTTTAGTTCAGTTTTATATTCATTTATACTTCTATATTGTTAATTATATTTATGTGTTCTATTTACAGGTCATGGTCACTACCACTCGTGCTGCTGGTAGCCGTGGCGGTACTGGTGGTGGCGGTACTGGCCGTGGTGGGCGTGGTGGTAGCGGTGGCCGTGGACGTGATGGTAGCGGCCGTGGACGTGATGGTAGCGGTCGTGGTGGTAGCGGTCGTGGTCGCCTTCCACATACCCCGGATATAGAGTCCTCCGATCCCGACCTGGAGAGCCCGGCCACAGACTCTTCCCGCCGTCGATCTATCTCTGCGACCCATCCTTCATCTTCATCGAGGCCTGAGACTCCATCCGCTAGCGGATCCGTTCCGCCCCCGGATGCACCAGCGGGTACACCATCAGTTACTGCAGGGTGGGCTCCGGAGTACCCCCGGATTCAGCTTCATCCTGCTACCGGTGAGTACATCCGCGGACCCGCGGATCCTTCGACGCCTCCAGAGAGGCCGATAGGCGAGAACCGACGAGAGCTATGGCCCGCGGGTGATACGTAAGTAAATTTAAGTTAATTTATTAAATTTGTTTCATTTATTCAAGTTAATAATCCAGTCTTTGCTTCTTTGTAGGTTTTTCCCGTATGATGCTGCCCGGATACTCGGGCAAATTATCCGGGAAAACTACCATGGCCCCTACCTCAATTTTTCTGAGGTGCCTCAGAACATGCAGTACGTCTGGCTCGAGGAGATGAAGGTATATATATATCTTTTGGTTAATTATTAATTATTCTTTAATCCACTAATTTTTTAATTACGTGATAATTTAATTTGTATGTCAGACGACGTTCTGGTGGCCCCCCATCGCGATGAGTTGATTCGCAAGGCCTACAAAGCCGCCGCCGGAAAGAAGATACGGGATGCGGTGTACGACGTTCGTACGGCGCATTCGAGGAAGAAGTGGCTCCGGGAGGAGTACTACGAGCTGATGTTGGATAAGATGAATACTGCTCAGTACAGGGAGAAATCAGAGAAAGCGAAGGCGAGCAGACAGGCCGCTGGTCTGCATACGGGAGGTTCAAAGCCCCACGCAGCGACGCGTGCAGATTTGGTGAGATACCGCAAATTCATTTCACTATTAAATTCGGTACTATTAATATACGTAGTTAATTAAATTCGACGTATATTTCGTATGCAGGCAAAACGGGCGGTAAAGGAGGGGAGAGAGCCGGAGTCGGTCACCGCCTACGATGTATTCCTGCATACACACAAGAGGCGGGCAGACGGGAGCTTCGTCGACGCGAGGGCCAGGGCGACTGATGTAAGTAATTATGTTTATGAGATTTATATTAGAAATATAATTATTGTTAACTTAATTAGGTGAACGTAGGATTCAAATTATAACTTAGGGAAACATAGGATTTAGATTATAACTTAGGAAAACTTATAGTATAAACACATTCATTGGATAGGCTGCATATCGTGAGGCCCTTAGTCAGATTGAGCCCCCTGCCGAGGTTGTCGGCGAAACGACGCCCACCCAGACGCCCTCTTCTATGGCCGCTCGCTACGACGACGTGTTCGTAGAGTCTGTCGGCGGCTTTAATAAAGGGCGCGTCTACGGCGTAGGTTCCCTGGCGGCGTCGTTGCAGGGCGCGACTCCGAGATATCCACCGCCCCCGCCTCCTCCCGCGCCCCCGTCGGACGATATGAGGACGCAGCTTGCGACTCTCACCTCCGATATGTCGGAAATACGGAGTCTTATGTCGGATGTGCTGGAGCGCCTTCCGCGTCCTTCTTCTGCTCCCGGTCCAGATCCGTCTGCTCCCGGTCCGTCTACTGCGGTTGCCGGTCCTTCCGACCCTGGACGTTATTCATTTGACCGTTCTGCCGAGGTCCGCCTGGTACCGGATACTGCGCTCATTGGGCTCATGGACATGATGTCGCCAGAGCAGCTCCGCAACCTTCCAGAGCATGTGTTGTCCCAGGTGCCGGCGTACATGGTGGAAGAGTACATCCGCAGAGCCGAGGCGGCGTCGAGACGACCACGCGATCCATCTCCGGGAAAATGATATTTGTACTGTTTTTTGATATTATGAATTTGGATATTATGAATTTAGATATTTGTTATTGGATATTTGATATTGGATATCATGAATTTGGATATTTGTTGATCATGTAATGTTTGGATGGATATTTGGATATTTGTTGATCGTAAATGGATGTTTGGATATTGGATATTATGAATGTGTAATATTTACGAAAAGGAAATAGAATGTTTCTGTAATTTTTTTTAATTGATGTTACATTTAGCGACGGACTAGCGACTAACTAGCGACGGATTATATAAATATTTGCAGTTACCGACGGAAGGGCGACGGAATATCCGTCGCTAACTGGGTGATATAAAATATTTTACAGGTACCGACGGAAGAGCGACGGAATATCCGTCGCTAACTGGGTGATATAAAATATTTTGCAGTTACCGACGGAAGAGCGACTACCTAGCGACGGCGAATCCGTCGACATGGTTCTGGAAATATGGTAGGTTTCCAGAGACTTAGCGACGGATAGGTGGTCGCTAATCCGTCGCTAATCTGTCGAGGATGACGACGGACTAGCGACGGATGAGCGACCAATTATCCGTCGACATGGTTCTGGAAATATGGAAGCTTTCCAGAACCAGGCCGACGACCTACCCGTCGCTAATACGTCGCTATAACGTCGAGGTTAACGACGGAATGGCGACGGAATAGCGACTGATTTTGCGTATCAGGAACCTCTCTGATACGCTTTTACCGACCTATTGACGACGGATTAGCGACGGATATTTTAATATTATATGGCATGTAAACCGACGGGAACATGTCGCTAATCCGTCGCTAAGTAGGTGAAAGACAACCGTCGCTAACCAGTCGCTAGTCCGTCGGATAATTATTTGTCCGACGGCTTAGCGACGGACATTTTTTAGCGACGACGTTTTTCCCGACGGTCATTTTCAACAAATATCCGTCGCCACTACGTCGGTAAAAAATGTTACCGACGGATAAGCGACGGATCTGGCCGTCGCTAAAGCTGGTTTTTTTGGTAGTGGACAGAGTGAATCGAGCTTCGGCTGATTTAGAAATTGCCCTGAAGAAGTTGGAGGACGACTGGCAGGCACACATGGATTTGGATAATACGGAGCATTTGTCCCAGGAAGCGAAGCGCCGAGCTAAACAGCGGCTTGATCAGGGGACCACCTTGGTGAAGAACCGTCTCCTGGAATTATGTAATGCCGAACCATAGACGGCCTTTTTTTTGTTTTCGTTCTTTTCCTTTCTTTAAATGGGGCATTATCCCTAGAACATGTAGTACTTTTTGCCTTCCAAATAAAAGAGCATGCTTTATTCCACCCTTTATTTGTACTGCCTGTTGTGCTTGTGGTGTTATGGTAGCGTTTGCCCCGAAAGGGGGACTTGTTTGTGGACCTGTTACCCCTGGCATACCTTGGTTTTAGGTATGGATAACAAGTTTGATGGGGATACCTAGAACATTTCTATGGTAAAGTGATCATAGATGTTCCGGGTATCGGAAGAGAGAATGCCATAGAGCAGCTGGGCTTCCGGGACATGATGAGGAATGATGGGCCTGTACTAAGAAACTTAGTAAAGAACATTTGTGGGCCCATTAACCTTGGCGTACCCTGGCTTAGGATACGGATAATAGGATGAAAGGGAACCAACATACTTACTCAGAGGTAATAAGGACATGGCAAGTATGAGGGTTTTATCGTAGAGTCTTCCTACTCATAGGTAATGAGGACATGGTAGGAATGGACTCAACGGAGGATATTTGTGGACCTATTATCCTTGGCGTACCCTGGTTCAGGATACGGATAATAAGACGAGAGAGAACCAACATACTTACTCAGAGGTAATGAGGACATGACAAGTACGAAGGTTTTACCGTGGAGTCTTCCTACTCAGAGGTAATGAGGACATGGTAGGAATGGACTCAACGGAGGATATTTATGGACCTATTATGCTTGGCGTACCCTAGGGTTTTTTTTTGGTACAGATAATAAGTCGAAGGGGGACCAACATATTTACTCAGAGGTAATGAGGACATGGCAAATATGAGGGTTTCTTCGATGGAGCCTTCCCACTCAAGGGTAATGAGAACATGGCAGGAGTGGGCTCCATGAAGGGGTATATAAAACGACTCAGAGGTAATGAGACATGGAAGTTCTATGTAGAGGGGTGATTTATTTTTGGCGAAAGTGAAACGACTCAGAGGTAATGAGGACATGGTCGTTTTGGAGATTTTGTGGATCCGTTACCCTTTTTGTGTACTGAGAGTGCGGGTAGTAGATCATGAGGGAGGAGCTCTTTCAGAGAAATAAGTTCAGAGGTATGATCATACATGACTTACTACCTAAAAGAGTGACCGGAATGTGAGTTCAGAGGTACCTGCGGGTACATAGATCGATAATCTGGGAGAGTTGGAATGTGAGTTCAGCGGTACCGGCGGGTACATGACTCGATAATTTGGAGTATTGTGGATGTGAGTTCAGCAGCACCGGAGGGTACATGACTCAATAATCTGGAATTTGAAAGTGTGAGTTCAGCGGCACCAGCGGGTACATAACTTGATGATCTGGAGTGTTTATGGATGTGAGTTCAGCGGTACTGGAGGGTATATAACTCAATAATCTGGGATTTGGGAAATGTGAGTTCAGCGGCACCAGCGGGTACATGACTCGATAGTCAGGAGAATGTCGTTTAGACATAATATTTCTTCAGGAACTTACCGTTGACAGGCAGCATGAGCAAGTCTCCGTTTTGTTTCACGAGGTGGTAAGCACCGTTGGAGAATACGGCCTCAATGATAAATGACCACCCCATTTTGGCTGGAATTTGCCGGCGGTTTTGTGAGTCATGACCATCGGCCTCCGAACTGCCAGGACGAGATCGCCCACTTGGAATGTTCTGATTTTAACCTCCTTGTTGAAGGCTCCGGAGATACGTGCTTGGTATAGCTCGATTCGTTGCTGAGCCAAGAGGCATTTTTCATCTAAGGCCTCCAACTCTTGTAGCCGACGACGGTTGTTATCGTCCGTCGTCAATTGATAAGTGAGAGCGACATGGAGCGAGGGTATTTGAGGCTCCAATGGGAGAATTGCCTCACTCCCGTACACCAGGAGAATGGTGTGTTCTATGTGGCCGTTCGGACTGTAGTACGGTACGCCCATAAGCATTCACCAAGCTTCTCGTTCCAGTCGCGTTTGTTGGACGATACGAACTTCTTGAGAAGTTTGATGATTGTTTTGTTGAATGCTTCTGCCAACCCATTCGCTGCTGGGTTGTATGGCGTCGAAGCAATATTCTGGATGCGGTGCTTGTCGCAGAACCGATAGAAGGCGTGGCTTGCGAACTGCGGACCATTATCGTGGATGATCCTTCGGGGCAGTCCAAAGCGATAGATGACGTGATGCTTGAGGAAGCTGATCACGTTTGAAGTTTTGACTTCTGCAAGCGGAATAACTTTCGCCCATTTAGAGAAGTAATTTGTGATTGCGAGTATAAAGCGATATCCTCGGGAAGAAGGTGGAGTGATCGGACCGATGATATCCATTCTCCATGCTTCGAATGGCCAGGACGCTACTGTCGGGTGTAGAAATTCGGATGGTTGGTGGATGAAGTCCGCATGGACTTGGCAAGCTTTGCACTTTCTTGCATAGTCTATTGCATCTGCTACCATCGTGGGCCAGTAGTAGCCCATTCGATAAAGACGGTCTTACAATTTTGGGCCGGTCTGATGGGCCCCGTAGACACCGTCATGAGCTTCACATACGGCTTCTTTGGCTTCTGCGTTTGACAGACATCGAAGCAATAATCTATCGTAGGATCGACGATATAGCATTTTTGTCTCTGTATTGTAGAAGAATCTGAGAGAGCGCCTTCTGATAGAGGTGGCCTCTTTTGGGTTCTCGGGCAGGATGTCGTAGACTATGAAGTCAATGAATGGTTGTCTCCAGTCCGGGACTTCGTCGATCGTCTGAGCGGAATAACTCACCACGAATTGAACATTATTCTTGGGATATACCAGTTCATGGCCCACCACATCTACTGATTGGCGAGCATAGTTAGGAACCGCTAGGGAAGCGGCAAGGCCAGCTAAGGCATCGGCTTCGATATTTTAGAGTCTGGGAACATGTTCGATGAAGAACCCCTTGAATAACGAGATGATGTTGATTGCTATTTGGTGATAGGGTATCATGTCTTCATGGCAAACTTCGTATGAACCCCGGATCTGATTGACGATTAACTGTGAATTGTCGTATGCTTCAAGATATTCTACCGCCAGCTCTCTTGCAAGTTGGAGGCCAATGACCAAAGCGTTGTACTCGGCCATATTTTTAGAGCAGGGTTCTGTGAGGTTGTAAGCACGATTGATCACCAATCCGGAAGGAGAAACCAGCACCACCCCGACTTTGATGACGATGTTGCCCTTAGGTCCGGTCCTTGAGGCACCGTCGAAAAACATTCGCCATATATTATCGTGAGAGCTTGCATGTGAGTCGGCGACCTCATCTGGGATTCCTTCATATATTCTGGACGACTCCGAGCCTGGGTGGGCTGCCAAAAAGTCTGCCAGGGCTTGACCTTTAACAGTCTTTTGTGGGACGAAGCTCATATGGTAGGGGGACAGTAATATTGCCCATGTAGCGAGGTGAGAGCTGAGTGCCCCTAGTTTTGTCATGAGGACCCTGAGGGGGTTGACTCGTGAGATCACATGTATGGTTTGTCCCGTGACATAGTGTCGCGTCTTTTGAATAGCGAACACCAGGGCGAGGCATTCCTTCTCTATGGCGATATACCGATGCTCTGGCCCGATCATCATTCGACTGAGGTATATATAGCTTGTTCATGGCCTGTATCGTTGTTTTGTGCTAGCAGAGCGTCGAGAGAATGTTCTATTGCTCGTATATAGAGGAGGAATAGTTTTCCAGCAACCAGGGCCACCAGGACTGGAGGGTTCGACAAATATTCTTTGATGTTGTCGAAGGCACGCTGACATTCTTCGTCCCATACGAATGAGACGTCCTTCTTTATGAGATGGGTGAATGGCTGACAACGCACTAAGAGGTTGGAAATGAACCTCCTAATGTAAGCTAACCTCCTTTGGAGGCCTCGAAGTTCTCAATGATTTTTCGGGGGACCCATCTCCATGATTGCCTTTGTCTTCTCAGGGTCTACGTGGATACCCTGGGCGGTGATGATAAAACCCAAGAACTTTCCGCTGGATACGCCCAAGAATGATTTGGTGGGATTCATCTTCAGGTTGTGTGCTCGCATCAGGTCGAACACCGTCCTCAGATCCTGGAGATGGTCTCCCTTACAGCGACTCTTGATGACGATGTCATCAACATAGCACTCCACAGTCTTGCACAAGTGATCCCTGAAGATGATACTCATAGCTTTTTGATATGTGGCGCCAGTATTCTTTAAACCGAAAGACATGACTGTGTAGCAGTATGTGCCAATCGGTGTTCGTAATCATGTATCCTTTTCGTCGTTAGGAGACATCTTGATTTAGTTGTACCCCGAGAAGCCATCCATGAAGGACATACGTTCGAAGCCGCAGGTGTTGTAAATTATGATGTCTGTGATAGGAAGGGGGAACTCATCTTTGGGTCACACCTCGTTCAGATTGTGGAAGTCGATGCAGATTCGAATCTTCCCATTCTTCTTGAAGACCGGTACTATGTTGGCGACCCAGTCTGGATGTTGCTTCTCACAAATGAAGCCGTTGGCTATCAGTTTATTGACTTCGACTTCGATTCCATCCATGATGCCTGGGCGGAAGCGTCGTTGTTGTTGTTTGACTAGCTTTGTATCTGGCCGAATGTTGAGTTTGTGAAGAGCAATATCGGGATTTAACCCTGGCATGCCTTCATAGTTCCAGGCGAACACATCAATATATTCTTTGACGAGTTCCAGTAGTGATTCTCGCTCTTCGTTTGTCAGGCTTTTAGTAACAAAGATTGATTTTGGAGAAGAGTTGCTGCCTAGATCCACTTGTATGACCTCATCTTCAGTAGGAGGCTCTCTTTGTTCAAACCGCTTCTCCCATTGCGCATCCAACTGTTGTGCCCACGGCTCTAACTCGAGGATTTTAGGCATATCTTCATCTTTTTCGTAAGCATCGGCGAATGCCATGTTGACTGACAGGACTTGTCTGCATACGTCTTCGATGCTGGTATCTAAATCAGAAGTTGGTGACCCGGTTGAATGTGAATGCCAGTCTCATTCCTCATCTGAACTTTCAGGGGTCGGTGTGGGCGTAACATACCCTAATCCATATCGGGTCTTGCTGTAGTAGTCCCGTGGTTTGCCAGCCGGGACTGGCGGCTTTAAAGGTAATCGTCGACCAGTACCGTAATTCAAACCTGGCGTAGTCTCCAGATCATACCCCTGGTTTTGCATGAGGTACTTGGATTGGGGGCTATAAAGATACAGAGGCAGTCTTCCGGCATCTGATTCAAGATCGACCTTCTCTATGGTGAAGGGTTATGGGTCGTCCTTCCGACCGAAGATGATTGGATGATCCCCTCCCTCGATTATACAGTACGCACCTTCCGCGGGAGTTAGCTGATTTGCGATATAAACATTTGTCACCTGTGTATGTAGGTGAGTGCCTATACCGTGTTCCATAGCATACATTGTATAAAGCTTATTAAGCTCGAGGTAGTTCAAAGATAGCCCTTTATTGATGAAGTAAGGTATCTTTTCTAGCGGGATTACATCATCTGTGGAGGGAACATCAGTGTGGGCAGCCACACAATTGGCTAGCTCCGGTTCTTCTTCGGCCACCCCCTGTATAAATGAAGACTGAGAGGATGACCTGGGCAGCTTGATCGTCAATAGTTCTGTCGGTGGAGCAGAACGTGGAGTCGTTGGCAAACTAGTGACCCCCAGTTTGGTACTCGATGTTGGGCGGGGAGTTGTTGGCTCGCTAGAAGCCCCAGACCTTGCATCGGGGTGACGATTCTTCTTGGAAAGGCGTATCGTCATTAGCTTATCGGAGGGGTTGAGCTTCTCCATTTGTGGTTGGCCGACTCTAAGCAGCCTGATTGTCAATGGCTCCGTTGTGGGTCTTGGCGCTTGGCCGAACCTTGGCAGCCGGATTATCATTTGCTCTTTTTGTGCCGAGAGGCTGATTGCGTCCTTACGCAGAGTGGCTGTAAGGGGTACGGACTTGCTAGGTTTGCGAGCTTGGAGGTGGATCGTCAGAGGTTCTTCTGATCCTGTGGCTGTTTCGGTACGAGCTTGCACATCTCCTTCACCAAGGTGCCTCTTCGACTTTTCGTATAAGCAGGAGTCTGAGTAGTAGGATTTGATCCCTTTGAAGGGATCAATGTCCACAAATTCTGTCCTCACGAAGCCACGTTTGTCGACATACTTGAAGCACTGGTGCAGCGTGGAAGGCACGATCATTAATCGTGTATCCAAGGGCGCCCCAAGAGGATGGTGTAGGAAGTGTCTGCATCTATGACGTAACAGGTTACTTCTGACTGGAGATCGCCAATTTGGCACTTCAAGCGAATCTTCCAATTGGGTAGCTCCTGCCCGAATTGAAACCGCTGATGACGGTGCTTGTTGGTGTCAGGCGATGCATAGGAATGCGGAGATGATGTAACAGACCCTTCGGGATGATGCTTATGGAAGAACCCGGATCAATGTGCATCCGATCCACCTTTACGTCGCCGATGTATCTAGTGTAATATAATGGGCGATCGTGCAGGTTGGTTTTGATGAGCATATCCTGCGGAGTGAAGACAATGTTGGGCATCGCTCCCGTGCAAGCGCTGTCTTGGAGATCTGCAGGCGGGCTCTCTCCCGTGAGGTTGACCTGAGCCAGATAGGCGTCGACATTCTGGAGTGCATCGCTCAAAGCCGCGCGAACATCCTTCGAGAGTCTCAGGAGCTCGTATAATAACAATTTGGTCGGTGTGTTGGCCAATTACGCCAAGATGTCGAAGTTGTAGGGCCTCTCCAACCCCTGCGGTGTCTCTTTTCGGAGGGATTTGTGAAAGCGAGTCTCCTTCGGCCTAAGCTTGTCGGTCGTCGGAGGCTAAGAAGGTCCTGGAGCGTCAGTAGTAGCTGGCTAATGATCTTCAGCCTAGTTATCAGCCACAGGTTGGGATTGTGCCCCAGACCGAGTGACGACAGCTGTGGCTTCTTCGATATCAACCAAGATTGTGCGGCAGGATCTGACTTTTCCACTCTTCTTGTTACGAATAGAAGGTGGTGTTGATTGAGTCACCTCGAGTACCAGGTCCGGATGGACCCACATGACCTCCCCCCGTGATGTGGTGAGGGGCACTAGACCAGCAGCCTGATTCCGGTGAGACAGAAGATTGGAAATTTCCAATGTTGCCAGAGGGATGGGTACCACACCGTCTTGAGTTTCTACTGGAGAAAAGTTGCCAAATTATACTGACACCATATTGGCTGCCACAGTTACCTCTTCGAAATCGATGGCCAGAGCGTTCGAATCGATGAGATGTTGGATGTACCATTTTAGTTGGTAGCAGTCCTGTGTAGCATGGTGGACATAGCGGTGGTAATGGCAGTACTTTGGGTTCTCTATTTCTGTTGGCCGCGGTTCCCGTCTTGGTAGAGGGAGCTGAATTCTGTCTCCTTGTAGGAGCATGTCTAAGATGGGCTTGACGTGGCCGTCTTCGAAGGAGTAGATCATTTGTGGCTATTGCTTGTCTACCGATTTTGACTCGGGTTTCTGTGCTGTGTCGGCCACCATAGCCGGCTTGCCCTTGTTGTCCCGATTATTGGCGTAGCTACCCCCATTATTATTGTTGGCATTAGGACGCCTGCCAATATCCTCTCCCTCTGAGATGTACAATCCCAGTGGGCGAGCCTTCTTCAATCGTTCTTCGACGCTAGTGGCACTGATAATAAATGTCTTCCAGTCTTTGAATTGACTTTCACCCATCCAGAGGCTGATTGTTGGAAGCAGTCTCTTTTGGCAAATTTCAATTAAGGAGAAATCCGGGTTACCGGACGGCAGCTTCATGGCGGTTTGGCGGAACCGCTCGATATAGTTCCTTGTCAACTTTTTCTTCCTTTGAACGACGTCCATGAGGGTGGACATTGTGATTTCCTGTCCTACTTCATAGAATCTCTCGAAGAACATGCGCTTGAAGCTGGCGAAGGAGTGGATGCAGTTGTCTGGCAGGTTATGGTACCAGTCGAAGGCGACTCCTTCCAATTCCCCAATGAATAATCATATAAGGATGGCATCGTCATGGGGCAAATGGTCGGTGGTGACCTCGAAGTAAGTGATGTACCGACTTGCGGAGGTCTTTCCATCATATGGATTAATTTGGAATGGTTTATACTTTGGTGGGAAGTGAACATCTCTCCACGCAGCGGGATACGGTTGTCGTATCCTGAGGTCTTGGCAGTTTTCTCGGGCATGGAACATGGCTCGGAGCTCCTGGACCTCTCTTCTTGCCTCTCTGGCTTCGTCTGTAGCGGTAGGAGCCGACATTTCAGGAGAAATGTTGCCCGGGTTTGGTGCCGCGGAGTTTGAGTCTGTATTGACCGTGTGGCCCGAGTTTGTTTGGCCAGACGTCCCTCCTTGCAGAGTAGGGAGGGCTGCTTTGATCTCGTCCATAGATTTGACCAAAGAGCGTAGTATGGCCTCCAGAGTGTCGATGCGTTGGCGATCACTGGGACCATCCTGTTCGTCGTTTGTCATGAATATCGTCCTGACATGGGAAGAAGTGGAAGGGACGGTGGATGACATACACTCCGAATCATACTCCTGTAATGAGAAGTCATCGGGGTATGTAGGAATGTCTTCCTCTGGTTCAGACTCAGAAGAAACAGTACCCCCAGCTTCCGAGTTCGCCTCGTCTTGGGAATTGTGGACGTCCTTGGGGACGTCGGGATTTGCTACATCTGATGGGAGATTTGTTTCCCCCAACTCGTCTCCTTGGAACATCAGATTGTCATAGAGGTTCGGAGGAGTGCTACCCCCAATTCCAGTAACCCCCAGTGGTGTGGACGATGAATCTTCCACTGTAGCAGATTTCGTCTTTGAACGGGTACCTTGAAAAACTTTGATGGTGGGCACCCGCTTAGACGACAGTCTCTTAGTCATAGTGGTTAAAATTTTTGGGCTGGAAATATTTGTCTTCTTTCCTCTCCCATCAGCAGAGATTTTCTGAGCAGAGTTGTAGGAGACGACGGAAAATGCCTCATCTTCTGAACATGTTTGTTGCAGTCTTTGGAAGACGGACTGTCGGTCTTCTCGTACCGTCGTATTATTGCAACAGCAATTGACGATGACTTGGGTGCAGTAACGTCCGTGGGAGGACTCTTTGCACCCCGAGGCCCCTTCTCTTTCCTTGTGTTTGTGGAGGATAGCCTCACGCAAGTCAGATGGGTCCGGATCGACCATGTTTGCTCCCTGGATTTTGGGAGACTTTTGGGAACCTTTCTGTCCGTTTGTCACCGGGGGCTGGACTCGAGTGGTTCTGTACAACTTCCCATTAGAGGCCCGCATAACAGTATGTGGGACGCTCGGATGGTCAGAGGTCGGATCAGTGGACCGAGCTTGCCAAGCTCGTGCTGCCCTAGACTTCTTCACTCTAGTGCGTGAGGGCACATAGTAGGAAGAGTCTAAGTGGTGCTGGAGAGAGTCAGACATGTCTTCTTGGGAGCACAAGAGATCAGGACCATAAGAGTGGCGGTCGAAGACAGAGCCGCGTGGAGTAGGCGTCATGCGTCTAGAATCAATAATCTTCATGCGGCTGGCAGTCGTAGCCGCATAGGTCTTCTCCATGCGGCTGGAAATCCTGGCCGTATGAGTGTTCTCCATACGGCTGGAAATCCAGGCTGCATGAGTGTTATGCTTGCGGCTTGTGCCTTTGTTCGGCTTCTTCCTGGAGCACATAGAATCACTCTTTGCCCCTGCAAGTCCAGCATCGTAGTGCTTTCCTCTGCCGGACTTGGGGACAGCAGAGTCTTCTATGGCTTGAAGTGGGGCCGCACGAGAGTCGCCTTCACCGTCTTGGGCAGCAGAGAGTACTCCGTCCAGATCTTGGGGATGAGCAAATAACTTTGGTCTCCACTCGCTGCGAGCTTTCTTTTTGCGGGTTCGCTTCTGGACCGGGCTAGCGCTTCCTTCAGAGAGCATTTCTTCAAACGCCTGTTGGTCGAAGCGAACGACCATCTTCTGTTGCGTGGAACCAAGTTTGGCTGCATCCGATTGCGTCACCAACTCCTCAGCCGTGGAGAAGTTTGTCCCTAGCAGAGTCGCCATCGTGTTTGCCATTGATTGTAAAAGAACAGAACAATTATCGGATGACTGAACTTAGACACACAATACAAACTCGTTTGTACAAAGAAAGCCTAGGGACGAAAACCTAGGTACAGCAATCTAAGTACAATTGTTTATTTTAGATTCTAGGGGGTGACGATAGAGGCTCGGGAAAGCGACGGCAGCTCTGCCTTACTCCTTGGACGATCGGGTGCAGCTTTGGCTCTGGAGAAGAAGTACTTGGCGTTGATGAAGAAATGCTCTCTTTATTCTCTCTGGATCTGAGTCGGGGGTCTCTCTCTCTCTATATGTGTCTGTCCTCTCTGCGTGTCTTCGTCCTCCTTGCAAGGGAATGACACCTTGCTATTTATAAGAGTGGAGGGCATCATTAGGGTTTGTAATGATTGTCCATTCTCGAAAGTCGGCGGTCTGAAAGTAAATCTGGGCCGTCCATCTTTTATATGATAGATTTAAGCAATTAATGTGATTGCATTAAATCTTTGTAGATAATAAATGCTGATTGCCATGAATATTTGCGACTTGTAATGGCCTGCCACGTGTGTAATTTGCTCGATTTGATTTGATCTAGGCATTTATTGCAACAAATCTGATTAAGATTTGTTAACACCCATAATCCCAGGAAGATAAGACTGCCACGTGTCTCAATCATCTTGGCAGAGCCGCAGATGAGTGGGCCGCATGAGGCTAAATGGCCGCATGAAGATGCGCAGCCGCATGGGGATGAACAGCCGCATGAAGATGGACAGTCGCATGGGAGTGGACAGCCGCATGCTGATGGATGGCCGCATAAGGGATGCAGCCGCATGCTGATGGTCCGCCGCATAAATGTAGCAGCCACATGCTGATGGACAGCCGCATAAATGTAGCAACCGCATGCCTCGGGATTAGATGGATTCTGCCAACTGTGAGAAGATTTTCTTCTCTTCCCTAGGGACGCGCCATTACGTCAGTCATTATTGCCCCTTTTTGTCAGAGCTGTCATTTCGTCAGAGTTGTCAGCCGTCAGGGCATTAAATGCAGCAAAAGACGAAGGGAAGAAGCTGTTGAAGGCCACGTGGCTCCTCTCTGGGCCGCATGGAGTTATTCGAGCCGCATAGACGCTTGAAACGTATGGATCCCTGAGCCGCATGGGCTCTCTGAGCCGCATAGGGATCCTCGGCCGCATGAACCTTTCTTTTATTCTTTTCCATGCTTCTACAAGCATCTTCACTGTCATTAAATAAATGAGGGTTCAGGCACCTGAAGCTGTTAGCCGCATTGTTCCTTTGATAACCAGCTCTGCCCATAGCTTCTTGTACTGTCTACTACAGGGCATCGCCCCGATGATCATCTGATGCAAGCAAGTCTTGGATAAGTCCCATCAGGACTCTATTGTCAGGATCTGCATGCCGGGCTGGCTGAACTGGTAGCTTTGGATTCCGGAAGGCATGACTCGGGATGCTTCCACTGAGTGCTGGATTTGATCCCCAGGTTGCTGCTGGTTTACTGGAGGTGCTCCACCCGGCTGATCGGTAGGACCAGGAACAAGGTCACTGAAGAAAATTACATGGAGAACAATACGGAAGGACCAAGATAGATAAAGGATAAAGCACCTTATTATGTCAAGATTAGAAAGTTTAGAAAGCACAAGTAGAGATCAAAGGCGAATGCTGATTGAGACATCTATTTAGTAAAACACTCACACATCTTGATTTACAGAACTAGAATACTAGAGAGCGGGGGACAGATACAACCCGCTACGTACATTGAAGTGCAACCCACCTCGTAATACAGTCACGGCTGTCTAGATGCAAGAGGGTTTATCTACAAGCCAACAGTCTCATATGGTCAAGAACAAGCCTAGTGTCTCAATCTCAAGCAAGCAAAAGATTGTTACAAGATGTTAGATTATCAGACATACAAGGTAAGGCATCCCAAACATTACATATTCAGATGATCATGAAACTAGTCAAACAAAATACGAAGACTAGCAAGAGTTAAGTCATACATAATAAACCCTAGGATTTGTCAATCATGTTACAGCCCTTAGGAAGACAGAAATAAAGTTTCAACACGAGCTAACACGTGTTCGGTATAGAAGCATGGAAAATATTACTTTTAGTCCGACATCGGAAAGGAGAAAAAGAAAAGGCTCACTCCATTCTATAAATAGAGCCCCCTTGCCTCCTTTGAAAAGGGCACCAACTTCCCTTCCCTCCTTTCAACTTGGACTCTTCCAACTACGCACCTTCGGGTGCTAAGTCGAAGAAGTCTAGGACAACGCGGGCTCGTCGAGTTCAGACAGCTGTCCCCACTGCTGACCATCAGAGAAACCTGCTGATTGATGGAAAGTTGTACCGAACCGCCCATGTCCAGCCCCCGACGGCAAATGGACAGGGTGGTTCTCAAAAGTCTCCCAACACTGACTGAAGTTAAGTGCTTTTACTATCCCCACATCAGGGAGCAAACATGATACCTATGCACTCGTGTGCTCGGGATACCCGGGCCCACAAAGCGAGTGCATAGGTTGATCGAGATATCCTTGACTTGCGCGATGTGGTCCTTCATAAATGCAAGGAATGAGAAGACACTTTGGCGTGCAAAGAGCCCTTGTCAATTGCTGCTGCAACAAGACAGCAGTACAAGAGGACCGGCAGTCCATCTTCCAACGACTGCAACAGCCATGATCGGTCCTACAACAAAGCTCGGGGGACGAGGTGCTTCATACAGCTCGAAATCAATATGGAGCCTCATGCGGTTCAAGAAGACCAGCAAGCTTCATGCGGCTCAAAACCCAGAAAAAGAATAGTAGTTCATATGCGACCCAGATTCAGCATGCGGCTCAAAAGCTCGAAGAATCTTATACGGCTCGGAAAGACCCAGAGAGTCGCATGCGGCTCAGGGACTTTATGCGGCTCAGGAAGAGCCATGTGGCCTCATGCTGCTCAAAACAGGTCGATGACAGCTGGCCGTAATTACTTCCTGCAGCTGGCCATTTAATGCTCTGACATAAAGTGACAGCTCTGACGGCTCTGACAAAATGAGAAGTCGCGTCAGGCTCCTCAAAAGACGAGAAAATCTCTGACAGCCAGCACAGTCCATAAAGTCCAAAGAAGCTTTCTATGCGGACCGCCTAGACCACCTTTTTGCGGTTTAGATTGGGGGTTCACCATTATGCGGCTGCCACCCTCATGCGGCTGCCACTCTTATGCGGCTCGGATTATGGGGGCTACCCTTATGCGGTTCAGTTGGAGGCCACCCCTCATGCGGCTGCCACTCTCATACGGCTCGGATTATGGGGGCCACCCTTATGCGGCTCAGTTGCAACGACCCTTATGCGGCTCAGTTACAAAGACTTCCATGAGGCTCAGTTGCAAAGACTTCCATGCGGCTCAGTTGCAAGGACCCACATGTGGCTCAGATTAAAGGACTTCCATGCGGCTTAGATTAAAGGACTTCCATGCGTCTCAGTTGCAAGGACCCCCATGCGGCTCAACTATGACAGTCCTCCATGCGGCTCGCAGCAGTTGGGACACATGGCAGGAGTTGATCAAATCTCAAGAATTCAGATTTATGGCAATCGACATAACAGGCAGTTGGGACACGTGGCAAGAGATTGACCAAGATTTATTCACTTAGATTTGCTTATATCAACAAATCATCACAATACAACTATATTACAATCAATATTAACTACCCAGATCGATTTCCAACAAACCATGCAGATTTCATGCAATCAACATTAACTGCCCAGATTTGTTACAATCAACATTAACAGTCCGGATTGATTTTCAATAAACAGGATCAAGACAAATCTTAACGAATCCCTAACCACCCGCTTTTTAAGAAACAATTACTGCACACCCTTCTTATCACGAAGCCCTATAAATAGCAAGGTGTCATTCTCTTGCAAAAGTCTGGAGAGAGGAGCCGGACACAGAGACACGCACAGAAAGAGCGGCGATGCACAGAAGAATCTTCCTACACATCCCGAGAGCATTTCTTCATCAGAACCAAGGCTACGTCCGATCGTCCAAAGAGTAAGGCAGAGTTGATAGCACTCTTCTGAGCTTCTACCGTCACCCCCTAGAAAAACTAAATAATTGTACTTAGATTGCTGTACCTAGGTTTTCATCCCTAGGCTTTCTTTGTACGAGCGAGTTTGTATTGTGAAGTAAAAGTCCAGTCCTTCCATAAAACTGTTCTGTTCTTTTATAATCAATGACAAACATATTGGCGACTCTGCTGGGGACTAACTTCTCCACGGTGAGAAGTTGGTGATGCAATCGGAAGCAGCCAAACTTGGCTCCACACAACTGATGCTGGTTGTCCGCTTCGACCAACAGGCGTTTGAAGAAATGCTCTCCGACGGGAGCGCTGGCCCGGTCCAGAAGCGAGCCCGCACGAAGAAGACCCCCAGGGAGTGGAGGCCCAAATCATTTGGTCCTTCCCAAGCTCTGGACGAGGTATTCTCTGCTGTCCAGGATGGCGGAGGTTCACATGCGGCCCCACTTCAGGCCACAGAGGACCCTGTTGTTCTTAGGTCTGGCAGAGGAAAATACTACGATGTTGGACTTAAGGAAGCAAATGGGGACTCTGTGTGGTCTAGGAAGAAGCCGTATAAGGGTGCTAGCCGTATGAAGAAGGCTCATGCGGCCAACAATTCCAGCCGCATGAAGACTCATGCGGCCACTAAATCTAGTCGCATGAATGCTGATGTGGCCAACGGATCCAGCCGTATGAATGCTGATGTGGCTAACAGATCCGACCGCATGAATGCTGATGTGGCTAACAGATCCAGCCGCATGAATGCTGATATGGTCAACAGATCCAGCTGCATGAATGCTAATGTGGCCAACAGATCCTGCCACATGAAACCCTATGCGGCCACAAACGCCAGCCGTATAAATGCTCTATGCGGCTCGGGTTCAGTCTTTGACCGCCTCTCATGCGTTCCTGGCTCCAGATGCTCCCAAGAAAATGTGCCAGACTCTGTGCGGCACCATTTGGACTCTTCCGACTATGCACCCTCGGGTGCTAGAGCGAAGAAGTCTAGGACAGCGCAGGCTAGGCGAGCTAAGTCAGCTGTCCCAACCTCTGACCATCTGAGCGCTCTGCTTACTGTTATGCGGGCCTCCGATGGAAAGTTGTACCGAACCACTCGAGTCCAGCCCCCGGCGGCAAACAGATAGAGTGGTTCCCAAGAGTCTTCCAACAATCAGGGAACAAACATGGTGCCAACACACTCAGATGCTCAGGATTCCCAGGCCCACAAAATGGGTGTAAAAGTTGCTCCAGACGTACCTGACTTTCGTGACGTGATCCTTCACAAGTGCAAAGAAAGAGAAGAAGCTTCGGTGTACAGAACGTCCTTCCATGGACACCATTGTACCCAAGTCATTGTCAACTGCTGCTGCAACAACGTTGCAGCACAAGAGGACCGGCGATCCGTCTTCCAACGACTGCAACAACCAAGCTCAGAGGACGAAGCGCTTCTCGTTGCCTCCTGTAATTTTGCTCAGAAGATCCCTAGTGGCGGGAAAGAGAAGAAAACAAATGTCTCCAGCCCGAAAATCTCAACCAAGAAACTCTCTTCTAAGCGGTTATCCACGACCGTTACATGAGGAGTTTTCCAAGGTACTCGCTCAAAGACGAAATCTGCTACACATGGAGATTCGTCATCCACATCTCTGGGAAGTGCTGGAGCCGGGGGTAGCACTCCTTCCAATATCCACGATAATCCGGTGTTCCAAGAAGATAATCCAGGGAAAACGGTTACCCCAACAGATGCAGCATGTTCCGACGTCCCCAAGGACGTCCACAACTCTCAAGACGAGGCAAGCTCTGAAGCTGGGGGTACCACTCCTTCTGAGTCTGAACCAGAGGAGAATATTCCCACATACCCTGACGACTTCTATGTACAAGGGTATGACTCAGAGGGCACATCCTCCACCGTTCCTTCCATCTCTCCTCATGTGAGAACGGTGTTCATGACGGACAGTAACCCAGACAGTCCCAGTGATCGACACTTTGGAAGCCATACTTCATACCTTGGTCAAATCCATGGACGAGATCAAAGTGGCCCTTCCAACTCTGCAAGGAAGGACAAAAGGCCAAACAAACTTGGGACCCGCGGTCAATGTGGACTCGAACTCAGCTTTACTAAACCCGGGTGATAATCCTCCTGAAATATTGGCCCCCACCGCTGCAGACGAGGCCAGGGAGGCAAGAAGAGAAGTCTAGGAGCTCCGAGCTATGTTTCACGCTCGAGAAACCTGTCAGGACCTTCGGATACGACAACCGTATCCGGCTGCATAGAGAGATATTCCCTTCCTACCAAGATATAAACCATTCAACATCAATCCATAAGATGGAAAGACATCTGCAAGCAGGTACATCACCTACTTCAAAGTCACAACCGACCATCTGCCTCATGACGACGCCATCCTTACGCGGTTGTTCATTGGAGCATTGGAAGGGGTCGCCTTCGACTGGTACCGCAACTTGCCGGACAACTGCATCCATTCCTTCGCCGGCTTCAAACGTATGTTCCTAGAGAGGTTCTACCAAGTAGGACAAGACATGACGATGTCCACCCTCATGGATGTTATTCAAGGAGAAAAAGGAGCTGACAAGGAACTATATTGAGCAATTTCACCAAACCGCAATGAAATTGCCTTCCGGTAACCCTGATTCCTCCCTGATTGCCAAAAGAGGCTGCTCCCCACAATCAGTCTCTGGATGGGTGAGAGTTAATTCAAGGACTGGAAGACGTTCATCATCAGTGCCACTGGCGCAGAAGACAGGTTGAAGAAAGCTCGCCAATTTGGACTACACATCTCGAAGGGAGAGGTCAAGGGTAAATGCCCTAATGCCAACAACAACAACGGAGGTAACTCCTCCAACAACCGAGACAACAAGGGCAAGCAGGCTATGGTAGCCGACACAGCCCAGAAGCCTGAACCAAAGTCGTCAGAAAAGCAGTGGCCTCAGTTGACTTACTCCTTCGAGGACGGCCATGTCAAGCCCATCTTGGACATGCTCATACAAGGAGGACGAATTCAGCTCCCTCCCCCAAGGCGTGAACCTCGTCCTGCAGAGATAGAGAGCCCCAAGTACTGCCACTACCATCGCTATGTTCACCATGCTACACAAGACTGCTACCAACTGAAGCGATACATCCAACATCTCATCGATTCTAAGGCCCTGGCCATTGATTTTGAAGAGGTGACCGTGGCAGCCAACATGGTGTCAGTACAATTCGGTAGCTTTCCTCCGACAAAGACTCAAGATGGAGTAGTACCCGTCCTCAGAACAAAGATGGAGGTCGCTAACCTTCCACCTCCTCGAGACCAGGCTTCTGGTCTAGTGCCCCTAACCACATCACGAGGGGAGGTCAAGTGGGTCCATCCGGACTTGGTACCTGAAGTGACTCAGTTCGCACCACCCTCCACCAGGAAGAAGAAAAGTAGAAAAGTCAAATCATGTCGCACAATCTCGACAGAGGTCGAAGAATCTATGGCTGTCGTCACCCGATCGGGTGCACAATCCCAACCTACACCGGGTAACTCGGCTGAAGATCATCAGCCGGCTGCTGCTAATGCTCCAGGACCTTCTCAGCCTTCGACGACCGACAAGCCTAGGCCGAAGGAGACTCGCTTTGACAAACCACTCCGAAAAGAGGTACCTCATGGGCTGGAGAGGCCCTACAACTTTGACATCTTGGCAGAATTGGCTAACGCACCGGCCCAATTGTCGCTATACAAGATCCTGAGACTCTCCAAAGATGTTCGCCTTACACTGAGCGAGGCACTACATAATGCTGATGCATATCTGGCTCAGTCCAATCTCACTGGGGAGAGCTCGCCTGCAGATCTCTAAGATAGCGCTTGTATTGGTGCAATGCCAAATATTGTCTCCACTCCGTAGGATATGCTCATCAAGACCAACCTGCACGATCGCCCTCTGTATTATACTGGATACATTGGCAACATCAATGTGGATCGGATGCATATTGATCCCGATTCTTCCATAAGCATCATCCCGAAGAGCCTGCTGCACCATCTGCGCATTCCAATGCATCGCCTGACGCCGACAAGCACTGCCATCAGCGGTTTCAATTCAGGCAAAAGCTATCCGATCGGGAAGATTTGCCTGAAGTGCCAAATTGACAACCTTCAGTCAGAAGTGACCTGTTATGTCATAGATGCGGACACTTTCTACAATATTCTCCTAGGGAGTCCTTGGATACACGATTACATGATCGTGCCTTCCACACTTCACTAGTGCTTCAAGTACGTCGACAAGCACGGCTTCATGAGGACAGAATTTGTCGACATCGATCCCTTTAAAGGGGTCGAATCCTACTACTCAGATTCATACTTGTACGAGAAGTCGAAAAGGCACCTTGTCGAAGAAGATACTCAAGCTCAAACTAAGGCGACAACTGCATCGAAAGAACCTCTGACGATCCACCTCCAAGCCCGTAAACCTGGCAGAATTGTACCCTTTACAGCCACTCTGCGTAAGGATGCGATCAGTCTCTCCGTACAGGAAGGACAGATGATAATCCGACTGCCAAGGTCTGGCCAAGCGCCAAGACCCAGGACAGAGCCACTGACAATCAGGCTGTCTAGAGCTAACCAGCAACAAACAGAGGAGCTCAATCCTTCTTGTAGAAGCATGGAAAATATTAGAATAAAAGCATAGATAGCCCATGCGGCTTTGGATAGCAAGCCTATGCGGCTCATAACTGGAGTTGCCCCATGTGGCCCGAAAGAAGACCCTCAGACTCATGCGGTTCGGGCAAATATGCGGTTCAGCAGGAACATGCGGCTCAATTGACGCCACGTGTAATTCCCCCACAGCTGGCTACGGGAGTAATGGCCTCATTTAATGCTCTGACACGACTCGACGGCTGCGACGTCTCTGACATAAAGCGTCATAATGGCTCTGCCATAATGACAGACTCCTCGGAGAAAGAAGACAATCTCTGACCCGATCTGTCAGAAATCCTAGATTACCACGTGGCAAAAGTCTCATGCGGCTCGGGTAGAAAACAGCTTCATGCGGCTCAGTGAGGAATCACTCTAATATGATTAACAGGAATCCGCCATATGCGGTCCATCCATTAGCCCGGTCTATGCGGCTCAATACCATGTTAACTCAGGCGGCCCATAGAAACTATGCATATGCGGCTCATGAAGGGTTCGTCCCCTGCGGCTCGCAGAGACTACGCATATGCGGCTCACGGAAAGTTCGTCCCCTGCGGCTCGATGAGGCATTGACTCATGCGGCTCATGAAGAGTATCTCTCTGCGGTTCAAGTGTTGGCCATCCTATGCGGCCCTGGCAGGACCTTCAATTAAAACACGTGGCATTGAAGATTCAACCGAATCCCAATAAGAATATTTGACACCATTATCATAATTGTCGAGATCAGGGCATATCATTTATCATCAAGCCAATAGGACACGTGGCGAGCAATCAAATATTGGCATAATCAATCACGAGGATTTAAAGTAGTCAGCATTAACTGCTCATGAGATTTGGTGCTATCAGCATTAGTGGCCGAGATTCATTATGATCAGGATCAAGGGCTCAGATAGAATGAAGGAAGCGCCGACATTCCAAACAGATAATCATCAGCAAACCCTAATGATCATACCCCACTCCTATAAATAGCCAGCATCCTCCCCATGAAAAAAAAAGAGAGGAGAAAGAGAAGAAGAAGAGAGAGAGAGGTGGGCGACAAAAAAAAATAAAAAATAAGAAGAGAGAGATCTACACAGAGAGAGCTCCCCCCTTTTTCTTCTGGATACTCACAGAGAGAGAGAAGCCAGGAGAGCCACCCGAGGAGAGTAAGAAGAGCCTTTCTTCGTCAACGCCAAGCAGATCTTTCCCGAGCCAAGGCTGCATACTGATCGTCCAAGGAGTAAGGCAGAGCGGCTGTCGCTTTTCCGAGCCTCTATCGTCACCCCCAGAATCAAAAATAAACAATCATACTTAGTCTGCTGTACCTAGGTTTTCGTCCCTAGGCTTTCTTTGTACGAGCGAGTTTGTATTGTGAGTCTAAGTTCAGTCCTCCGATAATTATTCTGTTCTTTTACAATCAATGGCAAACACGATGGCGACTCTGCTGGGGACTAACTTCTCCACGGCTGAGGAGTTGGTGACGCAATCAGATGCAGCCAAACTTGGCTCCACACAAAAGAAGATGGTCGTCCGCTTCGACCAACAGGCGTTCGAAGAGATGCTCTCTGAAGGCAGCGCTGGCCCGGCTCAGAAGCGCACCCGCACCACGAAGGCTCGCAAAGAATGGAGATCGAAGTCATTTGCTCCTCTTCAAGCCCTCGATGGGATATCCTCTGCTGCTCAAGACGGCGAGAAGGATTCTCCTGCGGTCCCACTTCAGGTCGTAGACAACTCTGCTGTCCCCAAGTTCGGCAGAAGAAAATATTATGATGCTGGACTTGCAGGGACAAAGAGGGACTCTATGCGGACCAAACCGCAGAAGAATATTAGCCGCAAGGAGAAAGCCCATGCGGCTACATCCGCCAACCGCATGAAGAAAACTCATACGGCTACTTCTGTCAGCCGCATAACTTATGCGACTACAGTTCCCGACAACATGGATGAGACTCATGCGGCCAGTAAAGTCAATCGTTTGCAGAAAACCCATGCGGCCACAGATGCCAACCGCATGCGGCCAGCCTGCACGGTCGTGACTCCTAACCGCATAAGAACTTGTCCCACAACAGAAGACAGTCGCATGCAGATAGCCTGCACGACACCCAATGCTAGCCGCATAGCGTCTCTACCGCGCTTCTCTCGATCAGTTTTCGACCGACTCTCATGCGGTCCTAACTCTGGTCACTTTCTGGATGAAAATCCAGACTCTGTGATACCTAATGTGGACTCTTCCTATTACGCATCCACAAGTGCTAAAAAGAAAAAGTCTAGGGCAGCGCGGGCTCATCAAGTCCAGACAGCTGCCCCAACTTCTGACTATCGGGGCATCCCGCTGAGTATCACGCGGGCCTCTGACGGAAAGTTATATAAAACCACTCGAGTCCAGCCCCCGGCGGCAAACGGACAAAGTGGTTCCTCTGACCTGCGTGAAGCTATCCTCCACAAACGCAAAAAAAGAGAAGGAGCCTTAGCGTGCAGAGAGTCCTCACAGGGACGTCACTGCACCCAGATTATCGTCAACTGCTGTTGCAACAACATGGCAGTAGCGGAAGACCGGCCATCCGTCTTCCAAAGATTACAACATCCGAGCTCGGAAGACGAGACACCTCCCATTGCCTCCTGCAATTCCGTGCGGAAAGTCCCCGTGGAGGGGAGAGGGAAGAAGACGAGCATCTCCAGTCCAAAGATATCGGCCACTACAGCTAAGAAATTGTCGGCTAAACGGTTGCCATCCACTGGAGTATACCAACACACCCGTTCGAAGACAAAATCTGCTGCAATAGGAGGCTCATCGTCCCCGGCCCTGGGGGTCGTAGGAGCTGGGGGTAGTACTCCTCCGAACATCCACAATAATCCAATGTTTCAAGGAGACGAACCCCGAGAAATAACCCTCCCATCGGGTACAACAGATGCTGATATCCCCGAGGACACCCATGATTCTCTAGACGAAGCAAGCTCCGAAGCTGGGAATAGTGTTCCTTCCGAGTCCGAACCTGAAGAGAACATCCCCACATATCCAGATGATTTCTCGACGCATGGGTACGACTCGGAGGGTACATCCTCCACCACTCCCTTCGTCACTCCTCATGTGAAGACGGTATTCATGACAGACAGCAATCAAGGCGGTTCCAGCGATCGCCAGCGTATTGACACGTTGGAGGCCATATTGCATGCCTTGGTCAAGTCTGTAGACGAGATCAAAGCGGCACTTCCTACTCTGCAGGGAGTGACACCTGGCCAGACAAGCACGGGTCCCGCAATCAACGTAGATTCAAATTTAGCGACGCCAAACCAGGGCAATAATCCTTCCGAGATAACGGCCCCTACCGCGACAGATGAGGCCCGAGAAGTAAGAAGAGAGGTTCAGGAGCTCCGAACAATGTTCCACGCCCGAGAAAACTCTCAAGACCTCAGAATACGGCAACCATACCCAGCTGAATGGAGGGATGTGCCCTTTCCCCCAAGATATAAGCCGTTCAATATCAACCCATATGATGGTAAGACTTCAGCAAGCCGGTACATCACTTACTTTGAGGTCACTACCGACCATCTGCCCCATGAGGACGCCATCCTCACTCGGTTATTCATTGGGGCACTGGAAGGGGTCGCCTTTGATTGGTACCGCAACCTGCCAGATAATTGCATCCACTCCTTCGCTGGCTTCAAGCGCTTGTTCTTGGAGAGGTTCTATGAGGTAGGGCAGGACGTCACGATGTCTACTCTCATGGACGTTGTCCAAGGAGAGAAAGAGCTGACAAGGAATTACATTGAGCGGTTTCGTCAAACCGCAATGAAGTTACCATCTGGCAACCCGGACTCTTCCTTGATTGAAATTTGCCAAAAGAGACTACTCCCAACAATTAGTCTCTAGATGGGCGAAAGTCAATTCAAGGACTGGAAGGTCTTTATCATCAGCGCTACAAGTGCCGAGGAACGATTGAAGAAAGCTCGCCAACTGGGGTTGCATATCTCAGAGGGAGAGAACAAGGGGAAGCGTCCCAACGCCAGCAACGACAATGGGGGTAGCCCCTCCAACCGAGACAACAAAGGCAAGCAGGCCATGGTGACCGATACAGCCCAGAAGCCCGAGCAACAGCCAGCGGACAAACAATGGCCTCAAATCACTTATTCTTTCGAAGACGGCCACGTCAAGCCTATCTTGGACATGCTTATACAAGGAGATAGAATTCAGCTTCCTCCACCAAGGCGGGAACCTCGGCCTGCTGATTTGGAAAATCCGAAGTTCTGCCATTACCACCGCTACGTCCACCATGCTACACACGACTGCTACCAACTGAAACGCTATATCCAGAACCTCATCGATTCAAACGCTCTGGCTATCGACTTCGAGGAGGTAACCGTAGCAGCCAACATGGTGTCCGTACAATTCGGCAATTTCCCTCCAACAGAGACTCAAGACGGTGTCATGCCCATCCCTCTGGCAACAATGGAAATCACTAACCTTCTGCCTGCCCGTAATCAAACTCTCGGCCTAATACCCCTCACCACATCACGAGGGGAGATCATGTGGGTCCATCCGGACCTAGTCCATGAGGTGACTCAGCCCACTTTATCCTCTAAAAAAAAAAGTGGAAAGGTCAGATCATGCCGCACCGCCTCGGCAGAGGAGGGGGAAGTCTCAGCCGTCACTACCCGATCTGGAGCACAAGCCCAACCAGTGGCCGAGAATCCGACTAATGATCAGCAGCCCACAAACGCTGATACTCCGGGACCGGCTCAGCCTTCGACGACGGACAAGCCTAGGCCGAAGGAGACTCGCTTCGACAAATCTCTCCGAAAGGAGACACCTCAGGGGCTGGAGAGGCCCTATAACTTTGACATCTTGGCGCAATTGGCTAACACACCGGCCAAATTGTCCTTATACGAACTCCTGAGACTCTCAAAAGATGTCCGCACAGCTCTAAGTGAGGCGCTCCAAAATGCCGACGCATACTTGGCTCAGGTCAACCTCACGGGAGATAATCAACCTACAGATCTCCAAGATAGTGCGTGTACAGGTGCAATGCCCAATATCGTATTCTCTCCGCAGGATATGCTCATCAAAACTAACCTGCACGATCGCCCATTGTACTACACTGGATACATCGGCGACGTAAAGGTAGACCGAATGCACATCGACCCCGGGTCCTCCATAAGCATCATTCCGAAGGGTCTGCTACATCATCTTCGCATTCCAATGCATCGCCTGACGCCTACAAGCACCACCATTAGCGGTTTCAATTCGGGCAGGAGCTACCCAATAGGGAAGATTCGCTTGAAATGTCAGATTGGCGATCTCCAATCAGAAGTCACCTGCTACGTCATAGATGCCGACACTTCTTACAATATCCTTCTGGGGCGGCCTTGGATACATGATTACATGATCGTACCTTCCACGCTACACCAGTGCTTCAAATATGTCGATAAGCACGGCTTCGTGAGGACAGAGTTTGCTGATATCGATCCCTTCAAGGGGGTCGAATCTTATTACTCAGACTCCTGTCTTTACGAAAAATCAAAGAAGCATCTGGTCGAAGAGGAGGTGCAAGCTCACACCAAGACGACCACAAGATCAGAAGAACCCCTGACAATCCATCTCCAGGCTCGCAAACCGGGCAGTTCTGCACCCCTTACGGCTACTCTGCGTAAGGACGCAATCAGTCTCTCGGCACAGGAAGAGCAGCTGAGAATCCGGCTGCCAAGGTCCGGCCAAGTGCTGAGACCCACAACAGGGCCACTTACCATCAGACTGCCGAGAGTCATTCAACCCTAAACGGAGAAACTCAATCCCTCCGATGGGCCACTGACAATACGCCTTCCCAAGAAAGGTCATCATCCCGATACAAGGTCTGACACTTCTAGCGAACCAGCTACCCCTCGCTCCACATTGAGTGCCAGACTGGGGGTTGCTAGTCTACCGACAACCCCACGCTCCGCTCCATTAGTTGAACCTCTGAAGATCAAGCTGACTAGGACGTCCTCTCAATCTTCATTCACACAGGGGGTAGCCGAAGAGGAACCAGAGCTAGCCAAGTATGTGGCTGCCCACACTGATGTTCCCTCCGCAGACGATGTAATCCCTCTAGAAAAGATACCTTACTTTATCAATAAAGGGTTATCTTTGAACTACACCGAGCTCAATAAGCTATGTACAATGTATGCTATGGAACACGGTATAGGCACTCACCTACACACACAGGTGACAAATGTGTACACCGCTATCCAACTTACTCCAGTAGAAGACACTTACCGAGTAATCGAAGGAGGGGACCACCCAATCATCTTCGGCCGGACAAACAACCCGCATCCCTTCGCCATGGAAGAAGTCGACTTCGGGTCAGCTAACGGAAGACTGCCTCTGTATCTCTATAGCCCTCAATCCAAATATCTCATGCAGAAACAGGGGTATGATCTAGAGACAACGCCAGGACTGAACTACGGCACTGGACGACGATTACCTTTGAAGACGCCAGCCCCGGCGGGCAAACCACGGAACTACTATAACAAAACCCGATGCGGTTTAGTGTATGTAACGCCAACTACGACCCCTGAAAGCTCAGATGAAGAATGTGACTGGCAGTCACACTCAACCGGGTCACCAACTTCCAACTCAGACACAAGCATTGGGGACATATTCAGACAAGTCCTATCAGTCAACATGGCATTTGCCGACGCTTACGAAGAAGACGAGGACATTCCTGAAATTCTCGAGCTTGAGCCGTGGGCCCAACAGTTAGACGCACAATGGGAAAAGCGGTTCGAGCTAAGAGAACCTCCTACGGAGGACGAAGTTATGCAGGTCAACCTCGGCACCGAATCCTCTCCGAAGCCAATCTTCGTCAGTAAAAGCCTAACAGACAAGGAACGAGAATCACTGCTGGAACTCATCCGAGAATACATTGACGTATTTGCATGGAGTTACGAAGACATGCCGGGATTAGATCCCGACATTGCTCTCCATAAACTCAATATACGGCCGGATGCAAAGCCAGTAAAGCAGCAGCAACGACGCTTTCGCCCGGGCGTCATGGACGCGATCGAAGCCGAAGTCAACAAACTGATAGCCAGCGGCTTCATCCGTGAGGAGCAACACCCTGACTGGGTCGCCAATATAGTCCCGGTCCTTAAGAAGAATGGGAAGATCTGAATCTGTATCGACTTCCGTAATCTAAATGAGGCATATCCGAAAGACGAATTTCCCCTCCCGATCACGGACATCATGATTGACAACACATGCAGCTTCGAACGTATGTCATTCATGGATGGATTCTCGGGATACAATCAAATCAAGATGTCCCCCGACGATGAGAAGCACACATCATTTAGAACACCGATCGGCACATACTGCTACACAGTCATGCCTTTCGGTCTGAAGAATGCTGGCGCTACATATCAGCGGGCTATGAGTATCATTTTCAGAGAATATTTGCACAAAACAGTGGAATGCTACGTCGACGACATCGCTGTCAAGAGTCGCCGCAAGGAGGATCATCTGCAAGATCTAAAGACGGTATTCGACCTGATGCGAGCCCACAACCTAAAGATGAACCCTACAAAGTCATTTTTGGGCGTATCCAGCGGGAAGTTCTTAGGTTTCATCATCACTGTACGGGGTATCCATGTAGACCCTGAGAAAACCAAGGCAATAATGGAGATGGGTCCCCCAAAAAATCTCCGCGAACTCAGAGGCCTCCAAGGGAGGCTAGCCTATATCAGAAGGTTCATTTCCAATCTCTCCGGACGATGCCGGCCGTTCACACACCTCATGAAGAAGGAAGTCTCATTCGTATGGGATGAAGAATGCCAACGCGCTTTCGACGACATCAAAGAATATTTGTCAAATCCTCCAGTCCTGGTGGCCCCGGTCCCTGGAAAACCATTCTTGCTCTACGTACGAGCAATGGAACACTCCCTCGGTGCCCTGCTGGCACAAAATAACGACGCAGGACACGAACAGGCCATATACTACCTCAGCCGAATGATGGTCGGGCCCGAACACCGATACACTGCCGTGGAGAAAGAATGCCTCGCCTTGGTGTTCGCTATTCAAAAGACGCGGCACTATGTTACAGGACAAATCATACATGTGATCTCACGGGTAAATCTCCTCAGGGTCCTCATGACTAAACCAGGGGCGCTCAGCTCTCGCCTCGCTACCTGGGCAATACTGCTATCCCCATATCATATGATCTTCGTCCCACAGAAGGCTGTCAAGGGTCAAGCCCTAGTAGACTTTTTGGCAGCCCACCCAGGATCGGAGTCATCCAGAATCTATGAAGAGATCCCAGACGAGGTCGCCGATTCGAATACAGCCACTCACGATAACATATGGCGAATGTTCTTCGATGGCGCCTCAAGAACCGGACCCAAGGGAAATATCGTCGTGGGGGTCGGAGTGGTATTGATCTCTCCTACCGGACTAGTGATCAATCGCGCCTACTCTCTCACGGAACCCTGTTCCAACAATGTGGCCGAGTACAACGCTTTGGTCATTGGCCTCCAACTCACAAAGGAGCTGGGCGTAGAACATCTCGAAGCATACGGCGATTCACAATTAATCGTCAATCAGATTCGGGGGTCGTACGAAGTCCGCCATGAAGACATGATCCCCTACCACCAAATAGCAATCAACATTATCTCCTCTTTCGAGGGATTCTTCATCGAACACGTCCCCAGACTTCAAAATATCGAAGCCGATGCCCTAGCAGGCCTTGCCGCTTCCTTAGCAGTGCCGAACCAAGCGCATCACTCGGTTGAAGTGATAGGCCACGAACTGGTCTGTCCCAAGAACAATATTCAATTCGTGGCGAGCTATTCCGTCCGGACGGTCAACGAAACACCAGACTGGAGACAGCCGTTCATTGACTTCGTCGTATACGACATCCTCCCGGAGAACCCAATGGAAGCCACCTCCATCAGACGGCGTTCTCTCAGATTCTTCTACGACCCAGAGACAAAAATGCTGTACCGACGATCCTACGACGGATTATTACTCCGGTGCTTGTCAAACGCAGAAGCCAAAGAAGCTGTACGAGAAGCTCACGATGGTGTCTGTGGGGCCCATCAGCCTGGCCCTAAGCTACAGGACCGCCTTCGCCGTATGGGCTACTACTGGCCCACGATGGTGGCAGACGCAATAGACTATGCCAGAAAATACAAGGCTTGCCAAGTCCACGCAGACTTCATTCACCAACACTCCGAGTTTCTACATCCAACGGTGGCATCCTGGCCATTCGAAGCATGGGGAATGGATATCATTGCCCCAATCACCCCACCTTCCTCCCGAGGACATCGCTTCATACTTGCGATCACCGATTACTTCTCCAAATGGTCGGAAGCCGTCCCACTCGCAGAAGTTAAGACCTCAAACGTGATCAGCTTCCTTAAGCATCACGTCATCTACCGCTTCGGACTACCACGGAGGATCATCCATGATAATGGTCCACAGTTTATAAGCCATGCATTCTACCGATTCTGCGATAAGCACCGCATTCAGAATGTCGCTTCGACACCATATAACCCAGCAGCAAACGGGTTGGCAGAGGCATTCAATAAAACAATCATCAAACTCCTCAAGAATTTTGTCTCCTCCAACAAACGCGACTGGAACGAGAAGCTCGGCGAATGCTTATGGGCTTATCGCACCACAGTTCGAACAGCTACTGGGAATACACCATTCTCTTTAGTATACGGGAGTGAGGCAGTCCTCCCACTGGAAACTCAGATTCCCTCACTCCGCGTCGCTCTCACTTATCAATTGACAACGGATGATAACTATCGACGTCGATTACAAGAGTTGGAGGCCTTAGACGAAAAGCGCCTACTAGCCCAGCAAAGGATCGAACTATACCAAGCACGTATCTCAGGAGCCTTCAACAAGAAGGTCAAAATCAGAACATTCCAAGTGGGCGATCTCGTTCTGGCAGTTTGGAGACCAATGGTTATGACTCACAAAACCGCAGGCAAGTTCCAGCCAAAATGGGAAGGTCCATTTGTCATCGAGACCGTGTTCTCCAACGGCGCCTACCGCCTCGCCAAGCAGAATGGGGACTTGCTTATGTTGCCCGTCAACGGCAAGTTTCTGAAGAAATACTATGTTTAGACAACATTCTCCAAATTATCGAGTCATGTACTCTCTTAGTACCCCTGAACTCGTACCCACCATTTTCCAAATTATCGAGTCATGTATACCACTGAACCCACATCCACAATATTTTAGATTACCGAGCCATGCACCCGCTGGTGCCACTGGACTCTCATTTCCTCAATATTCTAGAAAATCCAAATTATGTACTTACATTCCGGTCACTCTCTCAGATAGTAAGTCACGTATAATCATACCTCTGAACTTTCTTTCTGAAAGAGATCCTTCCTCATGATCCACTATCCGTGCTCCCAGTGCACAAAAAGGGTAATCGATCCACTAATCTCCGAAACGACTATGTCATCATTACCTCTGAGTCGTTTTCACTTCCACCAAACACAAACCGCCCCCTCGCATAGAACTTCCATGTCCTCCTACCTCTGAGTAATTCTATACACCCCTTCTTCATTGGGCCCACTCCTGCCATGTCCTCATTACCTCTGAGTGGGAAGGCTCCGTCGAAGAAATTGCCATATTTGCCATGTCCACATTACCTCTGAGCAAGTATGTTGGTTCCCTTTCAACCTATTGTCCGCACCCACAACCGCGGTGCGACAAGGATAATAGGTCCACAAATGTCCTCTGTTGACCACAAATGTCCTCTGTTGACCACAAATGTCCTCTGTTGACTACAAACGTCCTCTGTTGACCACAAATGTCCTCTATTGACCACAAATGTCCTCTGTTGACCACAAATGTCCTCTGTTGACCACAAATGTCCTCTGTTGACCACAAACGTCCTCTGTTGACCACAAATGTCCTCTGTTGACCACAAATGTCCTCTGTTGACCACTATTGATTATAGAAAAGTCTTCTGTGAAGTCTCCCCCTACCATGTTCGCATTACCTCTGAGTAGGAAGATTCTACGGTAAAACCCTCATGTTTGCTACGCCCTCGTAACCTCGGAGCAAATATGACTGGCTTCCTTCCAACTTGTTATCCGTACCTAAAACCAAGGTACGCCTAGGGTAACAGGTCCACAAATATCCCTTGCTAAGCTTCTTGGCATAAATCCACCATCTTACCATGCCCCGGGAGCCCAGCTGCTCTACGGCATTCCTTTCCCCAGTACCGAGAACATCCATGACCATTTTGTCATGGCTGTCCCGGACATCCTGATCAAACTTGCTATCCGTACTAAAAACCAAGGTACGCCTAGGGTAACAGGTCCACAAATAACCCCTCAGCAAGTCCGATTCCATGAACGCCGATACAAGGAAGAAAAGATGAGTTGAAACATGCTCATTTATCCAATAAATCAAAGGGCTACATCATTGGGGATCACATCCCTTCCAAATAAAAATATACACATGTGAAAAAAAAAAAAAAAAAAGAAGAAGCAGAAGAAGACAGAGGGCGGATCACTGTTCGGGGGCACATAACACCGTGAGGCGGTCCTTTATCAAGGCGACCGACCGCTCAAACCTCTGTTTGGCTCGGCGCTCAGCTTCCTGGTTCAACACCGCCGGGTCCTCCAGATGAACGTGGGCCTGCCAGTTGTCCTCGAACTTCTTAAAAGATCACTCCAGGTTGGCAGAAGTTCGAGAAATCCGCTCGGCCTCCCGAGCAATCGACTCATGTTCTGCATGAGCAGCCTCCCGCTCTGACTCTAAGAAGGCTAACTCCTCCTGGAGCGCGAGAATCCGCTCATTCGTGTCAGCTATTCCACGAGAGGCAGACTCTTCCCGGGCCCTACAAGCCTGACTCCGACGACCCAGCCGGTCATAGGAGGCGAAAAACTTGTCAAGATCCCCCTGCACAGCCGGCCCGACAGTTTCTCGAGCGAGCTTGATCCTGTCCCGAGCCGCAATCAGGAAGCCCCGCTCTCGTTCGATCGCGGCAGGCAAACCAGCCTGCCGTACTGCCAGCAGTTGGGTCACAAGCTGGTCAGCCTCTGTCAGCTTAGGCTCCAGGAATGCTGCTAACCCCAGCCCGCCAGGAAGACCCTTCAGAGTGTCAATTTGACCCCGAGCTCCCCGTAGAGACAGAGAAAAAGGGACCCCCCGGTCCACGGCAGCATTTATACCCCTCCCTAAGTGGCGATAAAAGCTGTCAACCACATCCTGCGTCACCTCGTCCAGAGCCTCCGAGGAAACCGGTGTCAGCGGGAGTGTGGCTGGTAGCACGGAAGAAGACGCGACGGAGTCTGCAGCTCCTGCCACCAGAGAAACCAAATCTGTACGGAAAGACGCTTGAACAGCGGCCAACTCCTCTTCAGCAGCCCGTAGGATTTGGATGCTCGACAAGGTCGAGAAGTCGACTTCCGGAGCCGTGTCAACAGCGAAAGACGAGGCGAAAACCATTGCCAACTCCCTCCCCGTCTGCCCGGAGACGGCAGGAGGCTCTTCAACATGAGAGAGAGGAGAAGAAACATTCCTTTCGTCCGGATAATGGCCAACCGAACTCTCCCTGGGAACATCCGCGACGGGAGGTAAAGGGTCAGGACCTGCAGGGCCAAGGCAACCATGAATCGACTTGACCCGAAGGATATGTTGATATAGCGAATAAGCCCCCTCGGTAGTCAATATGTGGCTCAGCTTACCAGTAGAAGAATGTGGAGGCTGAGGTTTGCCTACAGCCATCATAACCTCTTCACCAACAGCCTCCGAGTCAGGAATAAAAGACTCATCTGCCCTTGCATCCTCGGAAGGGGATGCACCGAGGATGGTGTTATCTCGTTGAAATTCAGAAATCCCGTCACCCCGGGCTGGAGCCTCAGCAGCTTGGGAGTCCTTAGTCGCCGCTGAGAGAACCCCCGCAGAGAGGACCGCGGCACACATGTCGCCAATCAAAACGGCAAGGGCCGGATCAACTACTGGAGCAGCGGATGGTCCAGGAGAGCCTAGTTCGTCAGACACCTATAAAAAGAAATGACCAAGTCATGTCCCCGAGAGGAAAGAAGACTACAATAAAGATAGAACTCCGGCTTGGACTTACCTCCGGAACATCGTCTACACCCTCACCTTTCTCCGTAATAAGCAGCCGACGGGGACCGACAGCCACTCTCTTTACAGAAAAAGTTACTTCTCCGCCGGTAAGCTCATGCCTGCCTCGCTTACGCGAAGGACCAGGCATGGCGGGCGATAGATCTACCCGTACCTCCTCCGACGTGGACGGTAACGGGTCCACTGCTTCGTCAAATACGGCCGACGGTTGTTCCATCGCCATCTCAGCAGCCATAACTGGAGGCTGACCCGCCATTATCCCAGCACCCGAAGAAAAGGAGTCTTCGCTGTCCCGGTCATTATTTTCCTCAATTGTGTCAAAGGATTCGGAATCGGGCGAGGGAACCCTATTTGCCCTTTTCTTCTTTGCTCTCGACGTCATAGCCTTCTCCGCTAGGCGAGTGCCCACAATGAAGCTAGTCCTCAAGTCAAAATCGAGGGGAGAAGGATTCGCCGTGACATGATACAGGGCTGCCATATGCAGGATTTCATCCGTCACATTTACGGCAGGGACCAAGAAGCTAGTCCGAGTATGATAGGTGTCATAGTAGCTCCATGCTCTGATGCCGTCAAGAATGCTGCCTTCAAATCCCAGGTGAGAACTGGGGCGCCCGAGGAACAGCTGACTATACCCAAATTGACGGGCAAACCTACTAGGCAAGTAGGGCTCTAAATACACAGTGGTGCGATTCCGGTAAACTAGATGCGCCGGGCGAATGTTGCGCAGCCAAAAACGCATCTTTTCAGGCAAGAAATGAGGAGGTCCGACCCCATCAACATGAACACTCCTCACCTCTTGATCAGTGAAATGAGGAACGGATACGAAGAAATTGTACCCATCCACCCTCGCCAGTATCCTCCGACACGCCGGCATGGTACTACATTCCCAAGGCTGGTGGTGATACTTGAAAAGAAACGCGTCATCACCTGTAACGCCTTCTCCCGTCCCGGGTCTCATCAAGGATTGATAATGCAGCAATAGCCATCCCAGTAAGTAATGGTAAGGCAATTCTACACGTTCAAAATCTATTGCCACGTCACGAGCAACGACCTTGGACGAGAAGTCACGAAGACCATGTTGAATACTACACACCATAGCAGGAAGGAGGGCCAGCCTGACCCCAAAGGCCAACTTCACAGCAGGAAGAATGAAATGGCGACTGATCCTCTCAATAGAGCCTTCCCCTCCTGAGACCACGCAATTGCGCAGCCATACCATTAAAAATCCGGCCAAGAGTGCCTTCTCGGACAACCGTCGGGTGCCATAACGAAAGTAGCTAAAGGAGTCAATCTGGCTCCCGAACCTGTCACTGTGAGACCTCGACCTCCGGGCAGTCGACATCAAGACCTCCACTTCTTTAGGAGTTAAACGATCTCGGGAAGTAACTCGGCCAGCCGCGCTAAATTTCAAAAGGTATGCAACCCAAGATTTAGTATGGGGAGAGTCCCCCTCCGAGCTATCATTTTTTTGGATAGTCGCCCGGTGGCAGGTGCTATGATGGCATAATAATTCTTGATACACGGTGACGAAACCGGGGAATCGCTGATCCAAATTTTGGAGCTCCTCATTCGTCGGAGTATACACTTCGAAGGGTTCATCCCCCCAGGGGAGCTTGGAGACAGCATACATCTCGTGAAGAGCGAGCCCTAATTCTCCAACAGGGGTAAAAAAGGTCCCCGTTCGATGATTGTACATCTCCAGAAGGGCCATGAACAGGGGCTTATTAACGGGCAATCCGTGGCTGGTACCCCGTATAGCTTCATAAAGGTTGACTCCCCGCAAAAACTCTTCATACTTCCGTAGGATCCATGAAGACAGATTAGCCCACGGAGGAATGGGGTGTACCCAGCTCGGCAGGACCAACCTACCAATAGGATAGGACCCTTTGCAAGCTAGCTGACTCAGGAAGGTATCAGCCTGGAAGAATGAAAAATTAGGACCCGGGGTATTGATGAAGGTACCTGGAACTAACCCCATCACGGACCGACTGGCTGGATCTTTGACTGCGCGCACTGACCTAGTGGCTCTGTTATAACGGATATTACCAACAAACATCCCCGGTCTGGTTGGAGTGAGGGTGTCCGGCATCTGCCTATCCAGAACGATCATATTGAACCACTCAAAAGGGAAATGGCGCTTCATAATAGGGATGTGAATCGGCATCCCATCCAGGTCAAAATCCCAACTCTCCGAAATATCCAACACTCGGGAGTTTTCTACAACCAACGCATCCCCAAAGAGGAAGACCGATTTCAGATACTTCCCGTCAGACTGCCCAGAGCTTATCATATCAACAAGGAATTGAAAGGATTGAACCCTGATGACATTTAGCCGTTCTAAAGGTTCATCAACAAGTAGCTGTTCGGACACTTGACGAACTAAGTCATCCCGATGTACGCCCGAGGCTAACTGACGCGAGCCTACCATAAGTTCCCCAGCAGGATTCACGGGCAGAGTCACTGAAGACATGCAAAAGAAACAAGGTCAGAAGACAAATAAAGAAGACAGAAGTATTAGAAAAGATTACTGAAGTCTATGCGGCTAAGGTTGCCACAGCCTCATGCGGCTCATCAGCAGATAGGTCCATACGGCTCTGCGCGTCATAGCTCCATGCGGCTCTGAATTAACCAAATCCGTACGACTCAGATTCAGAAGGGTTTATAAATTCATGCGGCTAAGCCCGACTCATATAAACCACTGCGGCTACAAACCATCAAGTTCATGCGGTTCAAAAGTAAGCAACGCTTATGCGGCTCAAGTCAAAAACACACGTGCGGCACTGATCGAATATGACAAACTCATGCGGCCATAATGGGCGAAGTGCCTATGCGGCCACATCGATACATCTCGTACATGTGGCTTGTGCATAAAGTATGCAACAGAGCCATGGCAGCAGTTAGGGTTTTACGGAGTGACCCCCTTACCAGCAATGGGCGGGTGAACATCAGGATGGACAACGCCTACATCAGCCGACGGAGGAGCGACCACATTCGTCGCTGCAGTCGCCGCCGCAGCAACTGCCTTGCCCTTCGCGGCCTTCGATGCAGCAGATCTCTTAGGAGCCATGGTCGATAGATGAAGGAGGACGACGAAGAGCAAAACTGACAACAGGAAATTCAAGCAAAGAAAGGAGATAAAGAAATCCCCAAGAGCTGAAAGACTCATATTTATAGGCGATCCATGAAGTAGAAAGACGCCTCGGATTACGCGCCACCTCCAAAAATAAAGGCGAGAACGCTTCGGTCAAAGCAAAAACCGACCCTTGGGATCCTCCCCCAAAAGACGGCGTTAAATCAAATCGAAAGCAATTAATGAAGATTTGCTCACGAGGTCAGGACGCGTGGCAAAGAGCCTATACGGCCAGAAGGAGCTATGCGACCGAGATGCTAATGCGGCCAGGAAGCTCAGGTAAACAGAACATCCTATGCGGCATAAACGGGGCCATGCTTCTTATTCAAAGTGTTTCAATTTTACAAATTGAAAACTTTGAAGGGGGTCCTGTAGAAGCATGGAAAATATTAGAATAAAAGCATAGATAGCCCATGCGGCTTTGGATAGCAAGCCTATGCGGCTCATAACTGGAGTTGCCCCATGCGGCCCGAAAGAAGACCCTCAGACTCATGCGGTTCGGGCATATATGCGGTTCAGCAGGAACATGCGGCTCAATTGACGCCACGTATAATTCCACTACAGCTGGCTACGGGAGTAATGGCCGCATTTAATGCTCTGACACGACTCGACGGCTGCGACGTCTCTGACATAAAGCGTCATAATGGCTCTGCCATAATGACAGACTCCTCGAAGAAAGAAGACAATCTCTGACCCGATCTGTCAGAAATCCTAGATTGCCACGTGGCAAAAGTCTCATGCGGCTCGGGTAGAAAATAGCTTCATGCGGCTCAGCGAGGAATTACTCTAATATGATTAACAGGAATCCGCCATATGCGGTCCACCCATTAGCCCGGTCTATGCGGCTCAATACCATGTTAACTCAGGCGGCCCACAGAAACTATGCATATGCGGCTCATGAAGGGTTCGTCCCCTGCGGCTCGCAGAGACTACGCATATGCGGCTCACGGAAAGTTCGTCCCCTGCGGCTCGATGAGGCATTGACTCATGCGGCTCATGAAGAGTATCTCTCTGCGGTTCAAGTGTTGGCCATCCTATGCGGCCCTGGCAGGACCTTCAATTAAAACACGTGGCATTGAAGATTCAACCGAATCCCAATAAGAATATTTGACACCATTATCATAATTGCCGAGATCAGGGCATATCATTTATCATCAAGCCAATAGGACACGTGGCGAGCAATCAAATATTGGCATAATCAATCACGAGGATTTAAAGTAGTCAGCATTAACTGCTCATGAGATTTGGTGCTATCAGCATTAGTGGCCGAGATTCATTATGATCAGGATCAAGGGCTCAGATAGAATGAAGGAAGCGCCGACATTCCAAACAGATAATCATCAGCAAACCCTAATGATCATACCCCACTCCTATAAATAGCCAGCATCCTCCCCATGAAAAAAAAGAGAGGAGAAAGAGAAGAAGAGAGAGAGAGAGGTGGGCGACAAAAAAAAATAAAAAAATAAGAAGAGAGAGATCTACACAGAGAGAGCTCCCCCCTTTTTCTTCTGGATACTCACAGAGAGAGAGAAGCCAGGAGAGCCACCCGAGGAGAGTAAGAAGAGCCTTTCTTCGTCAACGCCAAATAGATCTTCCCCGAGCCAAGGCTGCATACTGATCGTCCAAGGAGTAAGACAGAGCGGCTGTCGCTTTCCCGAGCCTCTATCGTCACCCCCCAGAATCAAAAATAAACAATCGTACTTAGTCTGCTGTACCTAGGTTTTCGTCCCAAGGCTTTCTTTGTACGAGCGAGTTTGTATTGTGAGTCTAAGTTCAGTCCTCCGATAATTGTTCTGTTCTTTTACAATCAATAGCAAACACTTCTGTCAAGCCGATGACGATTCGTCTTCCCAGAATGAATCGGCAGTCGAGCGCTAAGTCGGGGACTGCTAGCTAGCCAACAACTCCCCGCCCAGCACCGAGCACCAAACTGGGGGTCGTTAGTACGCCAACGAGTCAACGTTCTGCTCCACCAATAGAGCCTCTGATGAGTAAGCTGTCCAAGTCATCCTTCTAGTCTTCATTGATACAGGGGGTGGCTGAAGAAGAGTCAGAGCTGGCCAAGTATGTGGCTGCTAACACTGATATTCTATCCGCAGATGATTTACCCACCTATACACACAGGTGACAAATGTCTACATCGCAAACCAACTTACTCCAGTGGAAGACGCTTACCACATAGTCGAGGGAGAAGATCATCCAGTCATCTTCGGCCGAAAGAATGATCCACAACCCTTCAGGATAGAAGAAGTTGATCTCGAACCCGACACCGGGAGACTACCCCTTTATCTGTATAGTTTCCGATCCAAGTACCTCATGCAAAAACAGGGGTATGATCTGGAAACTACGCCAGGCTTGAACTAAGGCACTGGACGGCGATTACCCTTACAAATGCTGGTCCCGGCTGGTAAACAACGGGATTACTACAACAAGACCAGATGTGGGCTCGGTTATGTTACACCTGCAATGACCCCTGAAAGCTCAGATGAGGAATACGACTGGCATTTACACTCAACCGGATCACCAACTTTCGATTCGGATGACAGCATCAGGGACGTAGTCAGGCAAGTCTTGTCCGTCAAAATGGCATTCGTCGACGCCTATGAAGAAGATGAAGACATTCCTGAACTTCTTGAGTTAGAGCCGTGGGCACAACAGCTAGATGCACAATGGGAGAAGTGGTTCGAATAAAAAGGGCCTCCCACCGAAGATGAGGTTGTGCAAGTTGATCTCGGTGATGAGTCCTCTCCAAATCCCATCTTCGTCAGCAAAAATCTGACAGACGAAGAGCGGAAATCGCTACTACAACTCGTTAGAGAATACATCGACGTGTTTATCTGGAGCCACGAAGACATGCCAGGACTGAACCCCGAGGTTGCACTTCACAAACTCAACATTCGTCCGGACGTAAAATCGGTGATGCAATAGCAACGACGGTTCCGCCCCGACATCATGAATGCCATTGAAGCTGAGGTCAACAAACTGATAGCTAGCGGCTTCATCTGTGAGGTACAACATCCAGAGTGGGTAGCCAATATAGTACCAGTCCTAAAAAAGAACGGGAAGATCTGAATCTGTATCGACTTCTGGAACCTGAATGAGGCATGTCCTAAGGATGAGTTCCCCCTCCCTATCACAGACATCATGATTGACAATACCCGCGACTTTGAGCGTATGTCATTCATGGATGGTTTCTCGGGGTACAACCAAATCAAGATATTCCCTGATGACAAAAAGCGTACATCATTCCAAACACCAATTGGCACATACTGCTACACAGTCATGCCTTTCATTTTAAAGAATGCTAGCGCCACATATCAAAGAGCTATGAGCGTCATCATTAGAGACCACTTGCGCAAGACAGTGGAATGCTACGTCGAAGACATCGCCGTCAAGAGCCGCTCTAAGGAAGATCATCTGCATGATCTGATGACAGTGTTCGACCTGATGCTAGCGCACAATTTGAAGATGAATTCCACAAAATCCTTCTTGGGCGTATCCAGTAGGAAGTTCTTGGGATTCATCATTACTTCCCAGGGTATCCACATAGACCCCGAAAAAACAAAGGCAATCATGGAGATGGGTCCTCCGAAAAATCTTCGTGAACTCCGAGGCCTTCAAGGGAGGCTAGCTTACATCAGGAGGTTCATCTCTAACCTCTTCGGGTGATGTCAACCATTCACCCACCTCATGAAGAAGGGCATTTCATTCATATGGGATGAGGAATACCAGCACGCCTTCGACAGCATCAAAGAATATCTGTCGAACCCTCCAGTTCTGGAAGCCCCGGTTGCTGGAAGGCCATTCCTGCTTTATGTGCGAGCGATGGAACATTCTCTCGGTGCTCTGCTAGCACAAAACAACGATGCAGGCCATGAGCAAGCTATATACTACCTCAGTCGAAAGATGATGGAGCCAGAGTATAGATAGACTGACCTTGAGAAGAAATACCTTGCTCTAGTGTTCGCCATTCAGAAGACGCGACACTACGTCATGGGACAAACCATACACGTGATATCACGAGTCAACCCTCTCAGGGTCCTCATGACCAAACCAGGGGCACTCAGCTCTCGCCTTGCTACCTGGGTGATATTATTGTCCCCATATCACATGATCTTCGTCCCACAGAAGGCTGTTAAAGGTCAAGCTCTGGCAGACTTTTTAGCAGCCCATCCAAGCTTGGAGACAACCAGAATATACTAAGATATACCAGACGAGGTCGCCAATTCAAATGAGGTCTCCCATGATGCAATCTGGCGACTGTTCTTCGACGACGCTTCGAGAACTAGGCCCAAGGACAACATCGTCGCTGGAGTCGGAGTGGTGCTGATTTCTTTCTCTGGGCTGGTGATTAATCGGGCTTACTCCCTCATGGAGCCCTGTTCAAACAATGTGGCCGAGTACAATGCTTTGGTCATTGGCCTTTGACTTACAAAGGAGCTGGAGGTAGAGTATTTTGAAGCATACGGCGATTCGCAGTTAATCGTCAATCAGATCCGGGGTTCATACGAGGTTCGCCATGAAGATATGATCCCTTATCACCAAATAGCGATCGACATCATCTCGTCCTTGGAAGGATTCTTTATAGAACATGTTTTCAGACAACAGAATATTGAGGCCGATGCCCTAGCAGGCCTGGCCGCTTCCCTAGCAGTATCGAATCATGCTCATCATCTGGTTGACATAATAGGCCGTGAATTGGTATGTCCCAAGAATAATGTTCAATGTGTTGAGAGTTACTCCGCTCTGACAGTCGACGAAGCACCAGACTGGAGACAATCATTCATCGACTTTGTAGTCTACGATATCCTGCCAGAGGATCCGAAGAAAGCCACTTCTATCAAAAGACGTTCCCTCAGATTCTTTTACGATATAGAGACAAAAATGTTGTATCGACGATCATACGATGGATTACTGCTTCGGTGTCTGTCAAATATAGAAGCCAAGGAAGCTGTACGCGAAGCTCATGACAGCGTCTGTAGGGCCCATCATCCTGGCCCAAAATTGTAAGACCGTCTTCGCCGAATGGGCTATTACTGGCCCACGATGGTAGCAGACGCGATAGACTATACAAGAAAGTGCAAAGCCTGTCAAGTCCATACATATTTCATCCATCAACCATCCGAGTTCTTACATCCGATGGTGGCATCCTGGCTAATTGAAGCACGAGGAATGGACATCATTGGTCCGATCACCCCGCCTTCATCTAGAGGACACCGCTTCATACTCGCAATCACATATTACTTCTCCAAATGGGCGAAAGCTGTTCCGCTTGCAGAAGTGAAGACATCAAACGTGATCAGCTTCCTCAAGCATCACATCATCTATCGCTTTGGACTGCCCCGAAGGATTATCCACGACAACGGTCCGCAGTTCGCAAGCTACACCTTCTATCGGTTCTGCGACAAATACCGAATCCAGAATATTGCTTCAATGCCGTACAATCCGGCAGCGAATGGATTGGCAGAAGTATTCAATAAAACCATAATCAAGCTACTCAAAAAATTCGTGTCTTCCAACAAACGTGACTGGAATGAGAAGCTTGGCGAATGCTTATGGGCGTACCGTACTACAGTTCGGACGGCCACCGAAAACATACTATTCTCTCTGGTGTATGGGAATGAGGCAGTTCTCCCACTGGAAACTCAAATCCCCTCGCTCCATGTCGCCCTCACCTATCGATTAACGACTGATGATAATTACCATCGTCGGTTACAAGAGTTGGAAGCCCTAGATGAGAAGCGCCTGTTAGTTCAACAACGAATCGAGCTGTACCAAGCACGTATCTCGGGAGCTTTTTACAAGAAGGTTAAAATCAGAACATTCCAAGTGGGCGATCTCGTTCTGGCCGTTCGGAGGCCGATAGTTATGATACACAAAACTGCCTACAAATTCTAGCCAAAGTGGGGAGGCCCATTTGTCATCGAGGCTGTATTCTCTAATGGTGCTTACCGCCTCGCAAAACAAAATAGAGACTTGCTCATGTTGTCCATCAATGGCAAGTTCCTGAAGAAGTATTATGTCTGAAACGACATCCTCCAAATCTCCCAGATTGTCGAGTTATGTACCCTCTGGTACCGCTGAACTTACATTCTGAATCCAAATCTCCCCGATTGTTGAGTTATGCACCCTCTGGTACCACTGAACTTACAAATCTCCCAGATTGTTAAGTTATGTACCCTCAGGTACCGCTGAACTTACACTCTGGTCACTCCAAATGAATCTATATTGCATCCTCTAGGTAGTAAGTCATGTATGATCATACCTCTGGACTTTCTTCCCAAAAGAGAATCTTTCTCATGATCTATTACCCGCGCATTCAGTGTATAAAAAGGGTAATAGGTCCACAAAATTCCCAAAACAACTACGTCGATGTCACCTCTGAGTTGTTTCTCTTCTGCCAAAAACAAATCACCCCCACATAGAACTTCCACGTCCTCATTCCCTCTAAGTTGTTCTATGTATCCTCCGCTGAGTCCACACTTGCTATGTCCTCATTACCTCTGAGCAGGAAGACTCCGCAGTAAAACCCCCATACTTGCCACGTCCTCATTACCTCTGAGTAAGTATGTTGGTTTTCTCTCGACTTATTATCCGTACAAAAATCCGGAGTATGCCAAGGATAATAGGACCACAAATGTCCACTATTGACCATAAATATTCTCCGCTGAGTCCACTCCTGCCACGTCCTCATTACCTATGAGCAGGAAGACTCCGCGATAAAACCCTCATATTTACCACGTCCTCATTACCTATGAGTAAGTATGTTGGTTCTCTCTCGACTTATTATCCGTACCCAAAACTAGGGTACGCCAAGGATAATAGGCCCACAAATGTCCTCTGCTGACCACAAATGTCTTCTGTTGACCACAAATGCTATATTAGGTCCTCTGGTACATGCACACCTTCTTCGCAATCATATGCTTCTGGAGCCCAGTTGCCCCGTGGCATTAATTACCCATTACATAGAACTTCTACGTCCATATTACCTCTAAGTTGTTCTATGTATCCTCATTTGAGTCCACTTCCACCATGTCCTCATTACCATAAACCCTATATTTACTATGTTCTCACCACCTCTGAGTAAATATGATGGTTCCCTCTCTCAACTTATCATCCGTACCTAAAACCAAGGTACGCTAAGGATGATAAGTCCACATAAAATCTCCAGCGGAAAAACCCAAACCTATCACGTCCATGCTACCTCTGATAGGATTGCCACATCTAAGCTACTCTACTTTCCATGCTTCTTATTCAAAGTATTCCAAATTTGTAATTTGGAAACTTTGAAGGGGGTCTTGTAGAAGCATGGAAAATATTGCTTTTAGTCCCACATCGGAAAGGAAAAAAAGAAAAGGCTCACTCCATTCTATAAATAGAGCTCCCTTGCCTCCTTTGAAAAGGGCACCAACTTTCCTTCCCTCCTTCCAACTTGGACTCTTCCTACTACGCACCTTCGGGTGCTAAGTCGAAGAAGTCTAGGACAGTACGGGCTCATCGAGCTCAGACAGCTGTCCCCACTACTGATCATCGGAGAACCCCGCTGATTGATGGAAAGTTGTACCGAACCGCCCGTGTCCAGCCCCCGGCGGCAAACGGACAGGGTGGTTCTTAAAAGTCTCCCAACACTGACTGAGGGTAAGTGCTTTTACTAGCCCCATATCAGGGAGCAAACATGATACCTACGCATTCGTGTGCTCGGGATACCCGGGCCCACAAAGCGAGTGCAGAGGTTGATTGAGATATCCTTGACTTGCGCGATGTGATCCTTCATAAACGCAAGGAATGAGAAGACACCTTGGCGTGCAAAGAGTCCTTGTCAATTTCTGCTGCAACAAGATAGCAGTACAAGAGGACCGACAGTCCATCTTGCAACGACTGCAACAGCCAGGACCGATCCTACAACAAAGCTCGGGGTACGAGGCGATTCATGCGGCTCGAAATCAACATGGAGCCTCATGTGGTTCAAGAAGACCAGAAAGCTTCATGCGGCTCAAAACCTAGAAAAAGAATAGTAATTCATATGCGGCCCAGATTCAGCATGCGACTCAAAAGCTCGAAGAATCTTATGCGGCTCGGAAAGAACCAGAGAGCCGCATGCGGCTCAGGGACTTTATGCGTCTCAAGAAGAGCCACGTGGCCTCATGCGGCTCAAAACAGGCCGATGACAGCTGGCCATAATTACTTCCTGCAGTTGGCCATTTAATGCTCTGACATAAAGTGACAGCTCTGACGGCTCTGACATAATGAGGAGACGCGTCAGGCTCCTCAAAAGACGAAAAAATCTCTGACATCCGGCACAGTCCATAAAGTCCAAAGAAGCTTTCTATGCTGACCGCCTAGACCACCCTTATGCGGTTTAGATTGGGGGTTCACCCTTATGCGGCTGCCACCCTCATGCGGCTGCCACTCTCATGCGGCTTGGATTATGGGGGCCACCCTTATGCAGTTCAGTTGGAGGCCACCACCCATGCGACTGCCACTCTCATGCGACTCGGATTATGGGGGCCACCCTTATGCGGCTAAGTTGCAAAGACCCTTATGCGGCTCAGTTGCAAAGACTTCCATGCGGCTCAGTTACGAAGACTTCCATACGGCTCAGTTGCTAGGACCCACATGCGGCTCAGATTAAAGGACTTCCATGCGGCTCAGATTAAAAGACTTCCATGCGGCTCAGTTGCAAGGACCCCCATGCGGCTCAACTATGACACTCCTCCATACGGCTCGCAGCAGTTGGGACACGTGGCAGGAGTTGATCAAATCTCAATAATTCAGATTTATGGCAATCGATATAACAGGCAATTGGGACACGTGGCAAGAGATTGACCAAGATTTATTCACTTGGATTTGCTGATATCAACAAATCATCACAATAAAGATTTATTGCAATCAACATTAAATACCCAGATCGATTTCCAACAAACTATGCAAATTTGGTGCAATCAACATTAACTGCCCAGATTTGTTACAATCAACATTAACAGCCTGGACTGATTTTCAACAAACAGGATCAAGGCAAATCTTAACGAATCCCTAACCACACGCTTTTTAAGGAGCAATTACGGTACACCCTACTTATCACGAAGCCCTATAAATAGCAAGGTGCCATTCCCTTGTAAAAGCCTGGAGAGAGGAGCAGGACACAGAGACACGCACAGAGAGAGCGGCGGCGCACAGAAGAATCTTCCTACACATTCCGAGAGCATTTCTTCATCAGAGCCAAGGCTACGTCCGATCGTCCAAGGAGTAAGACAGAGTTGATGACACTCTCCCGAGCCTCTACCGTCACCCCAGAAAAAATAAACAATTGTACTTAGATTTCTGTACCTAGGTTTTCATCCCTAGGCTTTCGTTGTACGAGCAAGTTTGTATTGTGAAGTAAAAGTCCAGTCCTCCCATAAAACTATTATGTTCTTTTATAATCAATGGCAAACATTCGGCAGCTAAACGTCTCAAAAGAATAAGCTACATTAGAGTGGGAGAGAAAAATAAGAAAACCCACTCGTTTCTACGGTTACGCCTGGTGTTCACCATCTGGCTGAAAGGTATGTAAATCCTCGGGTATCACTCTAAAATCTGGCCATACAAAACCAGTTGTGTCAGAACCCAGAAAGAACAAGTGCCACAAGAGAGACTCCACTTAGGAACTAAAACCAGCATATAAAGAATAGAAAAACTGATAAAAGAGCATAATTAAATAACACAAAAGACATGCTTTAAAGAACATAATAGCTTGTATTAAGAAAATAAGAGGTGGAATATAATTCCCATGTTAATCATGAGACAATCATTCAAACACGGCCAATCAAGTCCTACGGCTTGCTATCATTAGCTAACGAGGGTTATCATAGGCCTAGTTACTAACAAGATGCATTGAGATATTCCCGTAATCACAAGCCCTACAGACTATCTAGGTCATCCAAGCGAGGTTACAAGAGTTTATCAGGAATTACAAGCATTACAAGTTTACTGGTGTACTTTAGTACTTATGATTCAAGAAGTGCAATACATGACAATGTGCGGGAAATATGCCCTACTCGTCGCAGGCTACAAGTCCATAGGTGTGGCCGAGATAATGGGATCTCCTGTAACTGGGAAATCTCTCTATGTGAACTACTTGATCAATCTAGTCATTAGCCTAGTCAGATTCATTATGAATCCTTGACCGTAATAACCAGGAATCCATGTCCCAGACATGATGCAAGACGAGACATGTAGCTTTGTATAGGCACAATCAACCATGGAGTCAAAGCAAGAGTTACACTAGCAAGACAAGTATAGCTATCGCAATAGCAATCAAAATTATACATGTCATGTCAGGTTTACTTGTCATGTCAAGAGTACTTGTCAGGCGTGCGCCTCGACGGGCCACTATCAAGATTATCAAAACGAGATCACATTATCATGTTCAAGTTCAAGTTCAAGTTACTAGCTCAAGATTACCAAGTTGTCAAGTTGGGTTGCCACAATTTAGGTCAAGTATAGAAAACATACAAAGAAGATCAAGAACTATGATTGAAACTATCAGTCCCATATGAACTCCAGTTAAGGTGAAACAAGAAGATTCTTGAAGCCAAGACAAAGATCTACAACTTTAATGTTGAGTTTTACAAAATTCTAGCTACAAAAAAGCTCAAACGGACAAAAATAGCTATTCGTGCACGGGCACGCTGTGCGCACAGATAAAACTGCCTACAGCGCGTGGATCGAACAAGCATGGCGCCTGGCGTGCGACCAACGAATCGTGCGGGCATGCGGCAATCAAAATGGGCAGTACACGGGTACACGACGCTCATGGAGCAGAGGCACGGCGTGTGGGCACGTGGCAAAAATCGTGCTGGCATGCAACGTGCAGGTGAACGACGCGCATGGCGCGGAGCCACGGCACGCGGGCTACGGCAGAAAATCGCACGAACGTGTGGCGCACGAAACGTGCAGCGCACAACTGCATGACATGTATGGCGCAGAGGCACGGTGCGCGGGCACATGCGGCACGCGAAGCGTGCACACGACACTGTTCATCGTCCCGACAACACCGAAGGTGTACCGGAACCCATGAACACAAAAATGCCATAACTTCTTCATAAGAAGCCGAAATCAAGCGGTCCAAAAGCCAAAATTGGGTAGAATTAAATTCCCCACAACATGAAGCATTAGTTTTCGAAAATAACCAAGTTTAAGAGATTAAAACCAAGAAAAACAAGAAAAAGTTAAACCTTAGATCTACAAAAATATAACCTTCAAAACCAAAATCTCCAAGTTCTAAAGAGGCTTAGAATCAAGCAAGGAAGACAATGGAGCAATAAAACTTGAGATACATCATGAAGCAAGTTGTACATACCTAGGGCTTGGTAGGTAGGAGGAGTAATGAAGAAGAAGAAGAAGAATTAAATGGAATTTGTGAGAGGAGAGAGGAGTTTGGTAGATATACCAAGCCAACTCATCTTAACCCAACCCCAAACCAAACCAAACCAAACCAAGCCAAGTTAACATGCCATGATGAACCAAGGTGAACCAAACCAAGTCAAGATTAAACCAAGACTAGGATGAGTAAGACAAGTCAAAATATAGGTCACCTGACAAATGTCAGAAATCAGTATACGTATACTAAAAATACGTATAACGGTAAACGGGTGTGACATAGGCAATTCGAGACAAAGATGTGCACGTACACTATGTTTATCAATATCATATGGCTAACAATATTTTTCGCATGGATGTGAGATTGGACCCAATTATGTTTCCATTGTTGCTCATTAATGTTTTACCGCTTAATCTTGCCATAAAACTGATCCTAAGGCGATAATAGAAAGATCACCAAATAATCTGCATGCTTCACTAATTACTTAGTATTGGTTTAGGCGAGTGGGTCTTGATCAGTACAGTACGGACGAAAGCACTAATCTCCTACTAGTTTGCCTACAGGTTCAGGATATGTTTGGCTCGTGGCGGGGATTGGTTTGGATATGCCAAGGCATAGAGTCCTTAGCATTTCGAGACGAGTTATCGCACTAGGTTCGGCATGCAACATGAAGATATTCGGCCGAGAGTTTTTGGATGTGCTATAGAAGACATGATGTATGGAACGAGATCTTTGTGAGCTAGAGAGATCATGAGCGTTGTAGCCTATTGGCATTTTCAGTTGTGCTGTTCAAAGTCCACGAAATCTTCAGTTCATTTATCAATAAAAGATATTCTTATTATATACTTTGTTCCTTCCGTTGTGAATGTTATCAATTTGAGATAAGCTTATGTGAACCCGTTATCTTGCCTTGAATGAGAGCAACTTTAGGCTCGTGCGGCATCATGTCCCAGCGAGCGTGATGATTCGGGTAAAATCTAGCGAGGACGAGCAATTTCCCGTGTCGGGACATGACAAGTTGGTATTAGAGCAGTTCCATCCTTTGGACCGTGAACGAATCTCTTTGACCCTCATTTGCTTCTGTTATCGAAACCAATCGGCCCTATGTTATTTTCGCAACCGCATGGCTCATAGATCTGCTCGACGCCACACTGGGTGTTCCATAAAGTCTAAATACTTGTGTGTGTCTTGCTGCATACATTTGAAAATTTACTTTATGTTATTGAATAATATCGTGAGACGTTGATTACACCAAGTGCAACGAAGTGTACGATATTGGTTGCTTCGGCACAACTAGTCAGTTTGAGAGAACATGTATTATATGGCTATGTGAATAGATTGCGAATGTGATGAACGAATTCGAGTAACGACTTCGTGTATCGAGAATGAATCGTTGCACAAGTTGTAACGATTAAAATTGAGAAATCACGGATGCGATAATTGTGAGTTGAGTTGGTCGCTAAGTCAAATTTGAGTAGGCAAATATATAAGTTGGTCGAGTTGTGTTAGGTTACGAAGCAGGTGAACGTACATGTTGGCCGAACGTTGAGTTGAGTTTTAAATAAGCGATTGTTGCGTATGTGATTGGTACGATCACCGAGGCATGGTTAGATCAGAATAGTTGACGGAAGAAACGCTTAGTACGTTGCGAAAGAAGTGACTCAAATTCTGGATGTATATGCCATACTAAATATGCGATTAGTGCATCAGAGTATTGTGTCGATGGTGATAGGCTCGAATTATGAGTGGTATATGCAATACCACTTAGTGATAGCTATGTTGAACTATTTGACAATTGCGATAGATTGCATCGAGATGATGGTGCCAATTGTGATAGGTTTGTCTGCAACGGACGGTATAGTGTCGAGACTCGAGTGGGAATTGTTCGATAGAAGTCGATGCAAGAATGCTTCGATGAATTAAGTTAGTATGATCAGGTGCCGACTCGCATCTGTAAATGATGAGTCGAACGAGAATTTGTTGAGTGTAAGCTGAACAATAGGCTAGAAATAGCGATGGGAATAAGTATTGAAAAAATAGTTGACTCGATCGAATTGAGTTGAGTTAATGGGAAGACTTGTTCGAAACAAGTTGGGTAGATGCAAAGAGTCGTAGGAAGGAATTTGAAATAGCGCAAAGATTTAATAGCACGATTTGAAAGTTCGATAGGGAATACGAGAATGGATATAAGGAATTGGAAAGCGTGTCACTTGATGACGATAGTTATCTACAACAAGACGGATATTGATACGTGTGAGACGTGATTCGTATTCAAGTTCGAATTATAATAGTAAAAAATCTCAGCTGAAGATATCCCTTTGCCAAAGCACAAAAGAGGCAAAAGACTCAGGCTCAGTGCTAAAAAGGCAAAATAGAAGATATAGAGATAAGTCCCTTTATTGTCATGTCTACCAAAGTCTAGTACAGACATATCAAGACCATACATAAGGGTCTAATTCAGTTCTTCCACAAAGGATCTAGTACAGATTCGACAGAAGCCTAGAAGGATCTACAAAGGATGCAATCTTCATCAAAGCATATCCTTCATTCTTCTCGATACACATGCTAGAAAATTGACTTCCACCGAAGCATGTTCTGATATTCTTGTAGGCGCAGCCTCTCAGAAACATATCAGCAACCCGGCACTTTGAAGAAGCCAGAGCCTTCGAGCTAGAGGTGCAGGTAGTCCCTGTGTCAACTTCAGAAAAAAGATGGTCGTAGGCCCCCCTCCCCTTCTTTTATTCCAGAAGCCAGTGTCTTTCCTCCAAAGGTGCAGCTATCTACCTGTGCCAATCTAAGATGCACAAGCGTGTTATGCCCTTCCTTTCGTAGCCAACGCCTTCACTATTCAGAGGTGCAGCTACTTAACTACGTCCGCATAAGGCGTAGGATGATGATATGGTTGCACCACCTCCATTACCACGGCATAGTCATATTCTCCGGATTAGAAGATTAAGTCACTTCTCTACAAGAGACTTGGGAACTCCCATCGCAACCAATGCAAGTCAACCTGTCACTCTAAAAGCATCGTAACCTCGTCAACATGAAGCACAAGCCTACTTGTCGCCTACAGCACAATGACTCTGGTAGCCTGAAACACAGCTTCATAAGTTGCTCTATATGCAAAGAAGTCTCATCGTCATTCGAAGCCAAGTCCACTCATCGTCTGAAAGCACAGAGGTTTCATCGTCTCTAGAAGTGTGGTCTACTCGTCGCCCCAGAAGCACAGCTGCACTTATTCCTCACCAGAGGCACAAGAAGCATGGGTCCACCCCAACTGGTTTGTTTACACCGCCTCTTGTAGAGAAGATTGGGATTAAATCATGATTGATATAACATCAGATTGATCTAAATCTTAGACGCGGATAAATTAGACTCCAAATCTAAGATAAAATCATAAGATTTACTCGGCTGTATCCTTGCAAGCAAATCGGCACACGCCGCGTGTTACCTCCTTCAGTGATATTTATAACCACCAGAGATATCATTTGAGGAAAACCTCGATGTCCGCCACGTGTCAGCGGCACAGAAGCCTGCACCGTACAATGACGGCAGATTCTTTCATATCTCAGGAACCCTAATGCACATATCGGTTCTCTATAAATAGAAGGAGTTATTCTTCTACCGAAGGAGAGGAAAAAGAGAAAAAGAAAGAGGGAACATTGACAATCGACAATCTTCAAAGGAGCAGCGATCTCTATCTACAAAGAGTCGACCACCCTCATTGTCATGCCCCAGAGCCAGAATACTGGAGAGCGGGGGACAGACACAGCCAGCTACATACATTAAAGTATAATCTACCTCGATATACGGTCAGGGCTGTCTAGATGTATGAGGGTTTATCTACAAGCCAACAGTCTCTTATGATCATGAACAAGCCTAGTGTCTCAATCACAAGCAAGTAAGTAAATGTTACAAGATGTTAGATCATCAGACACACAAAGTATGACGTCCCAGACATTACATATTCAGATGATCATGAAGCTAATCGTACAAATTACGAGGACTAGCAAGAGTTTAAGTCATACATGATCAACCCTAGGATTTGCCAATCATGTTACAGCCCGTAGGCAGACAGTAAGTAAATTTACAAACGAGCTAACACTTGCTCGACGGCTAAACGCCTCAAAAGAATATTTTTACAAGGGAGTGGGAGAGCAAAATAAGAACCCACTCATTGCCAGGGTTGTACCTAGTGGTCACCATCTGGCTGGAAGACAGGGAGATCCTCGGGAGCTACTCCAAAATCTGGCCATACAAAACCAGCTGGGTCAGACCCCAGAAAGAGCAAGTGCCACAAAGGAGGCTTCACTTAAGAACTAAAAGCAGCATATTAGCACATGAGACATAAAGGATAATAAAAGACATGAGTTAAAGAAATCAGGATGATAAACGATAAGGTAACTAAGGAACTATTCCGGTAACCAAGTTACAACCCGTAAACCAGACAAGGACCGGGTTTGTAACCCTTCTCCTGAACAAAAATTAGTCCCTGACCGATTATCGATAAGGTAAAGCATAACAGTAAATGCACTGAATTAACCATGTAGTGGTCTTGCCTAGGCAACAATAGACGGGACTGCATCCATCAATCACGGCCAAGCAATGAGTATGGCTTGATACTTTAGCTAACTAGGGTTATCACAAGCCTAATTACTAACAGGATGTACTGAGATGTTCCAACAGCCACAAGCCCTGTAGTCTTAATCCAGGTTTTCGGTCACAAGTTGAGAGAGTTGGATTAGGTGACTTGGAGGTGCAACACATGACAGTGTGCTGGAAATGTGCCCTACTCGACGGCAGACTACAAGTCCAATTAAAGCGCCCAGATAACAGTACTGCCTGTAGCTGGAAAATCCCTTTATGAACTACTTGATCAATCTAGTCATTATCCTAGTCAGATTCAGTATGAATCCCTGACCGTGGAAATCAGGAATTCATATCCTAGACATGATACAAGACGAGACATGTAGCTTATACAAGCACAAACACCCACGGTGTCAAGACAAGAGTTACTTAGCAAGGCATATCGAGATTATCATGTAGGTTTACTTTGTCAAGTCAAGAGTGCATCACAATGGACCACCATCAAGAATTATCATGTCCAGTTACTTGTCAAGAGTGCACCACGATGGGTCACTATCAAGAATTATCATGAATGAGAGAAACTTGTATAAAATAACTAGTAACATATTCTTGAAGCCAAGAAAAAGATCTACAACTTCTATGTTGGGAGTTGGGGGAAATTCTGACCACAAATTATGCAAATAAGACATAAAATAGCCAAAACAGGCACTATGCGGCCTATTCTGTGACATGCGGCCCATCCGTGATATCATGCGACCAACTGCGACATACGGCTCATACGGCCCCATTTGCGACATCCATACGGCTCAACTGCGACATGCGGCTCATGCGGCCCCGTTCGCGACATCCATGCAGCTCAACTGCGACATACGGCCTATGCGGCCTATTCGCGACATCCATACGGCTCAACTGCGACATGTGACCTATGCGGCCTATTCGCGACATCATGCGGCTCAACTGTGACATGCGGCCTATGCGGCCCATTCGCGACATCCATGCGGATCAACTGTGACATGCGTCCTATGCTGCCCATTTGCGACATCATACGGCTCAACTGTGACATGCGGCCCATTCGCGACATCCATGCAGCTCAACTGCGACATACGGCCTATGCGGCCTATTCGCGACATCCATGCGGCTCAACTGCGACATGCGACCTATACGGCCCATTCGCGACATCATGCGGCTCAACTGTGACATACGTCCTATACGGCCCATTCGCGACATCCATGCGGCTCAACTGCGACATGCGGCCTATGCGGCCCATTCGCGACATCATGTGGCTCAACTGCGACATGCGGCTCATGCGACCCATTCACGACATCCATGCGGCTCAACTGCGACATGCGGCCTATGCGGCCCATTCACGACATCATGTGGCTCAACTACGACATGCGGCTCATGCATCCCATGCATTCCATGCGGCTGTGTCACTCTTCATGCGGCACGATTCATCGTCCCTGTCAAAATCAGGACAGATGAACTAAAAAATATCCAAATCTTATTTTGGCCATAACTTCCTCAAAATAAGTCAAAATCTAACTTTTTAAAGGTCAATTTTGGGTAAAATTGAATTCTCTACAACATGGAACAATCAAAACATGAAAATAATGAAGTTTAATAGATAAAAACCCAAGAAAACCGAAAATGATACACACTTAGATCTACATGAATCCATCCACCAAAATAAAAAATGTCAAGTTCTAAAGTGGCTTACAATCAAGTAAGAAAGAGAATGGAATACTAAAACTTGAGATCCATCGTGAAGCAAGTTGCACTTGCCTAGGACTTGGTAGGTGGGAGGAGTAGATGAAGAAGATGAAGAAATAAATGAAAAAGTGAATGAAGAGAGAGAGAGAAGGAGTTAGGTTATATATCAACCCTCTCCATCTCAAACCAAGCTAAGCCAAGTCAAATCGAACCAAACCAATCAAATAAACCAAGTCAAGATTAAACCAAGACTAGGCTAAGAAAAACAAGTCTAACTACGGTCCACCTGATAAATGCCAAAAATCTCGTATACGCATACGAAAATACGTAAAACGGAAAACGGGAGTGACAACTCTACCCACATTAAAAGAATTTTGTCCTCGGAATTTAATCAAGAGGCTAGAGATGTCGGGGCAAGCTATATCAATTATAAGCAAGCTACAACTAGCAGTCAATCAAGCAATCATTCATGCAAGCAAGGAATTAAAAGCATATGACATAAGGAAGATATTATACCTTATGAGTCAAACAGGTGTGGATATCGCGAACGGATATCATCCTCACGCTCCCACGTTAATTCACCCAAAGAGTGGTGACCCCAAGCAACACGAACTAAGCTAATAGTCTTGTTCTTGAGTACCTTCTCCCTTCGGTCCAATATAGATACGGGTCTTTCCTCATACGAAAGGTTGGTACCAACAACCAATTATGAATGATCAAGAGCATGACTCAGATCCAGAATATATGGTCGTAATTAAGATACATAGAATACGTCATGTACCTTACATAACGATGGCAGAAGAGCGAGATGATAGGACATATCACCTACTCGCTCAAGGATATCGAACGGCCCTATGTACATAGGACTAAGCTTTTCCCGTACGTCGAATCGAATGACGCCACGGGTAGGCGAGATCCTAAGGAACACGTGGTCGCCAACTGAAAACTCAAGGGGATGCCGATGTGAATCGGTCCAATGGCACTGACGATCTTGGGCAATTCGAAGATGATCTCTGACTTGTCTGACCACCTCGATTGTCCGCATAATCATCTCTGGACCAAGCATCTGCCTCTCACCTACATCATCCCACACTAATAGGGATCTGCACTTCCTGTCATACAGTGCTTCAAAGGGTGCCATTTGGATACTAGCCTGGAAACTGTTATTATAGGAGAATTCTACGAGATGTAGGTTATCTTCCCACGAACCATCGAAGTCGAGTGTACATGACCGTAACATATCTTCAAGAGTCTGGATCGTACATTCTGACTGACCATCTGTCTGCGGATGATAAGCCAAACTGAACTTGAGACGAGTCCCCAAGCTCTCTTGAAGACTCTGCCAAAAGTACGATGTGAATCTTGAATCTTTGTCTGATACAATACTAACTAGCACTCCATGCAATCTGATAATCTGCCCGAGGTATATCTCTGGTAGCTGATCCGTCGACTGACCAATTCTAAAGGGAAGAAAATGAGCTAGTTTCGTGAGACGATCAACTATAACCCAAATAGCATCTCTTCCAGCTGGGGATTTAGGTAACCCAGTTACGAAATCTATGGTAGTGTGCTCCTATTTCCATTCTGGGATCAGTAAAGGTTAAAAAAGTACAGCTGGTCTCTGATGTTCAGCCTTAACTTGTTGGCAAACTAAACAACGAGAGACAATCCAGGTTATCTCCCTCTTCATGCCATTCTACCAAAAATGCTGACGGATGTCTCGGTACATCTTCGTGCCACCGAGATGAATTGAATACTGAGAACTGTGAGCCTCTACCATGATTTTCTGTCTGATATCACCACTGGGTACACAAAGACGCCTTCCATGTCGAAGATTACCATTATCGTGAACATATAACTCCGGTCTCCGTCCTGCTATACATTCTGTCCTAAGCTGCTGAAGCTTAGAATCTATTGATTGTGCCATCATGATCCTCTCAAATATGCTGGACTGAACTTGCATACTGGCCATCAATGCTACATTGGTAGGAAGAACAACTTTAATACCCATCTTCTGAAGATCTGCTAATAACTCTGGTTGTGCTGTTATAAAAAAACTCCACCTCTCCTGCTCAATGCATCTGCAACAACGTTGGCCTTCCCAGGATGATACTGCAAGTTGATTTCATAATCGACAAGTAGCTCTAGCCATCTTCTCTGACGCATATTAAGATCCTTCTGGTTAAACACATACTTCAGACTCTTGTGGTCGGTAAAAATCTCCACTCGTTCTCCATATAAATAATGCCTCCAAAGCTTAAGTGCGAAAACCATCGCTGCTAACTCCAAGTCGTGGGTTAGGTAATTCCTCTCATGATCACGAAACTGACGTGACGCTCAAGCTACTACCTTACCATGCTGCATCAAGACGCATCCCAATCCTCTGCCGGAAGTACCACAATAAACTGTAAATCCTCCAGTCCCATTTGGAAGTGTGAGAATAGGAGCCGTCATCAATCTTTGCTTCAACTTCTCGAAGGAACTCTGACACTCTGCTGTCCAAGAAAACTGCACATCCTTATGTGTCAACTGCGTCAATGGTGCTAAAATCCGAACAAAGTCTGACACAAATTGTCGGTAATAGCCGACCAATCCCAGGAAACTCTGAACTTCTGCGACGGTGCTAGGTACTGGCCATGACTCTATAGCCACTATCTTCTGGGGGTCAACTTCCACTCCACCTCTGGTGATGATATGACCTAAGTACGAAATACGATCAAGCCAAAATTCGTACTTACTGAACTTCGCATACAACTGGTGCTTTCCGAGAATCTGGAGAACTACACGAAGATGCTGCTCATGCTCTACCTCATTCTTGCTATAGACTAAGATGTCGTCTATAAACACTATCACAAACTGATCCAAATAAGGCATGAAGATACAATTCATGAGGTCCATGAATACGGCTGGCGCATTGGTCGCTCCAAATGGCATAACAAGGAACTCCCAATGCCCATATCTAGATCTGAATGCTATCTTCGGGATATCTTGCTTCCTGACTCTAATCTGATGGTATCCTGACCATAAGTCAATCTTCGAGAATACTGCCGCTTCTTTGAGCTGATCAAATAAATCATCTATCCTTGGGAGAGGATATCTGTTCTTGATTGTTACAGAGTTCAAGGTACGATAATCAATAAATAATCTTGACGTATCATCCTTCTTTTTCACATGATGTATCGGGGCTCCCCAAGGTGATCAACTAGCACGAATGAATCCCTTGGTTCTGTGTTCTTCAATCATCTTGTACAAGATCTCTAACTCTGAAGGTGCCATCCTGTATACTCCTCCTGACACTGGTGCCGTCCGTGGAATCAAGTCAATGGTGAACTCTATTTCTCTCTCTGGGGGCATGCCTAGAAGCTCTTCGGAGAACTCTTCCATGACTCTGGGGAACAGAACTGCCACTGCTACTGCCATCCGTAACACAGGTGGAGAAGGTTCTACTTCGCCTTTGGAAATAAAAACTCTTGTTCGCCTAGGATACAAAAAATAATCCTGCCAATATGGCAGTCTATTCTGGCATAATGAACCTTCCACCAATCTATTCCTAGGAACACATCATAGTCAGCCATCAGAAATTCTATCAATCTAGCGGGAAACTCACTACCGCTAACTACGATTCGATACGAAGAAAATACTCTATCTACTCCCATAAGACCGTTACCAGTAAGTATATTGAGCCTTACTGATAATGACTCGGGCTCCAGTCCTATCCGTGTTGTGAATTGTACAGACATAAATGAATGCGATGCACCTGAATCAAATAATACTGATGCTAAAAAAGAGTTGACAAGAATGGTACCTGCCACCACCTCACCTGAAGCTAACTCTTCCTCTACGGTCAAAGCCATAGCCTGACCTTGCCTTCTTGGTGCTGGTCCCCTCCGCTGGTGACCTCTCTGCTGGTTCTAAATCTGAGCTTGGGCATACTGCTGAGCCTGAGGCGGCAATGGCCTCGGAGGCTGATACTGCTGCTGCACTGGTGCTGGATCCCTAACTGATGGACTGGTCAGGTTTGATGATGACGAACTGGCTCTATTCGGACAGGACCCAATCTTGTGATCTGGTGCCCCACAAGCCAAGCATAATCCATGTACTCTGCGACACTCTGATACTACGTGTCCTGGCTTCCCACAATGAGTGCAGCCCATTGCGGAAGACTGCTTCTGCTTCTGTTGCTGAGGATATGCCGGTGTCGAGTGCTGAACCGACGAAACTGTGGTCGCCCTCCTAGGACCTCCAATTGTTAAAGCCCTAGCTGCCGGGGCTGGTGCTGAAGACTGGCACATCTACCCGTGTGACCTCTTCCGTCCTCCACTTCTATCTACATTCCTCTACGAAGTATACTCATGCCTCTTTGCTGCTCGCAAGACGGCATCAAACGTCTGTTGCTCAAACTGCTCCACTGATATGATAATCTCTAGGTGGAGCCCCTGCTGTAATCGCTGCGCTCGTTCCAATTCAGTTGCCACCAAGGTAGGAGCAAACCGACTGAGTCTAGAACACTCAGCCGTATATCCATCGACCGTCCTTCCCATCTGCTTAAGATTGGTGAATCTCGTCTGCAGATCATACCAAGCTACTGCGTCGATGTACTTGGTCTGGAACTTGTTGCTGAATATCGCCCATGTGACAGGCGTCGGTAATCCAACTGCTAGCATCGCCCACCAGTTGTGGGCCAAGTCTAATAATTGCGGGCGTACAATGGCCGCCTTCTCATTCTCAGGAATCCTAGCTACTTCCAGGATAACCCCTGTGTCCTGAAGCCATGCATCAGCAGCAATAGCATCTTCAGTACAGTCAAAGAAAGGAGGGTTCAGACGCTTGAAGCTGTTGGCCGCGTTGTTCCCTTGGTAACCAACTCTGTCCATGGCATCTTGTACTGTATGGTGCAGGGCATTGCCCCGACGATTTTGAGATGCAAGTAATTCCCTGATGAGACCCACCAGGGTTCCATTGTCAGGTTCTACAGGCTGGACGGGCTGAATTGGTGGCTCTTGACCCCCGGTAGGCATGACTCTAGAGGCTACTCCTGAATGCTGGGCTTGGTCTTCAGGTTGCTGCTGGTCCACTGGAGGTGCTCCGCCTTGCTGATCGGTAGGACTAGGAACAATGCTGCTAAAGAAACAACATGGGAAACAATAAAGAAGGACCATGATAGATCGAGGATATAAATATGTGATCTGGTCAAGATTTCGGAAAGATTAGAAGATACGAGTAGAGACCAAGGGCGAGTGCTGATTGAGACATCTATTCAGTGAAACCCTCACACATCTTAATTTACAAGACCTGCATGGGCCACCACTTAAACCGTGTCACGCCCCAGAGCCTGAATACTAGAGAGCGGAGGACAGACATAGCCAGCTACGTACATTAAAGTATAATCTACCTCGATATACGGTCACGGCTGTCTAGATGCATGAGGATTTACCTACAAGCCAACAGTCTCTTATGATCATGAACAAGCCTAGTGTCTCAATCACAAGCAAGTAAGTAAATGTTACAAGATGTTAGATCACCAGACATACAAAGTAAGGCATCCCAAACATTAAATATTCAAATGATCATGAAGCGAGTCGTACAAAATGCGAGGACTAGCAAGAGTTTAAGTCATACATGATCAACCCTAGGATTTATCAATCATGTTACAGCCCGTAGGCAGACAGTAATTAAAGTTGCAAACGAGCTAACACTTATTCGGCGGCTAAATGCCTAAAAAGAATATTTTTACAAGGGAGTGGGAGAGCAAAATAAGAACCCACTCGTTTCCAGGGTTGCGCCTAGTGGTAACCATCTGGCTGGAAGACAGGGAGATCCTCGGAAGCTACTCCAAAATCTGGCCATACAAAACCAGCTGGGTTAGACCCCAAAAAGAGCAAGTACCACAAAGGAGGCTTCACTTAAGAACTAAAACCAGCATATTAGCACATGAGACATAAAGGATAATAAAAGACATGAGTTAAAGAAATCGGGATGATAAACGATAAGGTAACTAAGGAACTATTCCGGTAACCAAGTTACAACCCGTAAACCGGACAAGGACGGGGGTTGTAACCCTTCTCATGAATAAAACTTAGTCCCTGATCGATTATCGATAAGGGAAAGCATAACAGTAAATGCGTTGAAGTAACCATGTAGTGGTCTTGCCTAGGCAAGACTAGACGGGACTCCATCCATCAATCACGGCCAAGCAATGAGTACGGCTTGATACTTTAGCTAACTAGGGTTATCACAAGCCTAATTACTAACAAGATGTACTGAGATGTTCCAACAGACACAAGCCCTGCAGTCTTAATCCAGGTTATTCGGTCACCAGTTGAGGGAGTTGGATTAGGTGACTTGGGGGTGCAACATATGACAGTGTGCTGGAAATGTGCCCTACTCGGCGGCAGGCTACAAGTCCAATTAAAGTGCCCAGATAATGGGACTGCCTGCAGCTGGGGAATCCCTTTATAAACTACTTGGTCAATCTAGTCAATATCCTAGTCAGATTCAGTATGAATCCCTGACCGTAGAAATCAGAAATTCATAACCTAGACATGATGCAAGATGAGACATGTAGCTTATACAAGCACAAACACCCACGGTATCAAGACAAGAGTTACTTAGCAAGGCATGTCGAGATTATCATGTAGGTTTACTTTGTCAAGCCAAGAGTGCGTCACAATGGACCACCATCAAGAATTATCATATCCAGTTACTTGTCAAGAGTGCACCACGACGGGTCACTATCAAGAATTATCATGAATGAGAGAAACTTGCAAAAAATAACTAGTGACATATTCTTGAAGCCAAGGAAAAGATCTACAACTTCTATGTTGGGAGTTGGGGAAAATTCTAACCACAAATCATGCAAATAAGACGTAAAATAGCCAAAACAGGCATTATGCAGCCTATTCTGCGACATGCGGCCTATGCGGCCCATTCGCGACATCATGCGGACCAACTGCGACATACGGCTCATGCGGTCCCATTCGCGACATCCATGCGGCTCAACCGCGACATGCGACCCCATTCGCGACATCCATGTGGCTCAACTGCGACATGCAGCCTATGCGGCCCATTCGCGACTTCCATGTGGCTCAACTGTGACATGCGGCCTATTCGCGACATCATGTGGCTCAACTGCGACATGCGGCCTATGCGGCCCATTCGCGACATCCATACGGCTCAACTACAAAATACGGCCTATACGGCCCATTCGCGACATCATGCGGCTCAACTGCGACATGCGGCCTATGCGGCCCATTCGTGACATACATGCGGCTCAACTGCGACATACGGCTCATGCGGCCCATTCACGACATCCATGCGGCTCAACTGCGACATGCGGCCTATACGGCCCATTCGCGACATCATGCGGCTCAACTACGATATACGGCTCATGCAGCCCATACATTCCATGCGGTTGCGGTACTATTCATGCAGCACTATTTATCGTCCCTGCCAAAATCAGGACAGATAACCAAAAAATATCCAAATCTTATTTTGGCCATAACTTCCTCAAAACAAGTCAAAATCTAACTTTTCAAAGGTCAATTTTGGGTAAAAGCAAATTCTCTACAACATAGAATAATCAAAACATGAAAATAATGAAGTTTAATAGATCAAAACCCAAGAAAACTAAAAATGATACACACATAGATCTACATGAATCCATCCACCAAAATGAGAAATATCAAGTTCCAAAGTGGCTTAAAATCAAGTAAGGAAGAGAATTGAACACTAAAACTTGAGATCCGTCGTGAAGCAAGTTGTACTTGCCTAGGACTTGGTAGGTGGGAGGAGTAAATGAAGAAAATGAAGAAATAAATGAAGAAGTGAATGAAGAGAGAGAGAGAAGGAGTTGGTTTATATATCAACCCTCTCAATCTCAAACCAAGCCAAGCCAAGTTAAATCGAACCAAACCAATCAAATAAACCAAGTCAAGATTAAACTGACTTGGCTAAGCAAAACAAGTCTAACTACGGTCCACATGATAAATGACAGAAATCTCGTTTACGCATACGAAAATACGTATAACGGGAAACGGAAGTGACACTCATCCACCTATCAACCAAAGAACCAGCCAACCAACCATCTACAAGGAATCTTCTCCTTCAGACAGCCTCTTGATTGGTGACCCCAGAGTCCCATCAAAGGCGCCAGAGAGCCGTAGCATGGTTGATTCATCGTTAGATCGTCAACGGAGTAAAGGAGCCGTTGCAGTGCTCGACCTCCATCGTCACACTTTCCCAGAAACATCTTCTCCCTGTACTTAGAATATCATGTTTAGGACTTCCTTCTTTGTACACACATACCTTATATGTTCAATAAAGCAAAAAGTTCGTTCGACCTTTTGTTACGTCGAACAAAATGATGACTCTGCTGGGGACTACCTTCTCCTCCAACGAGAAGGCGGTGATATAATCTGATGACAACTTGCTGGGAGTTTTTCAAGACATGATGGTCGTATGCTTCGACCAACAGGCTTTTAAAGATCTCCTCTTTGATGAAAAGTCAAAGACTTCGAAGCGGTTCGTACAACCGAAGAAGACTCGACATGTCTGGAGGCCTAAGGCGGCTGCAGCCAGCAGTACAATGGCGGGAACTATGTCTCAGGACCCCCTCAACGTCAAGGCCACAGAGAATATCCGACTACTATAGCCTTATCCCCTCGCCGATTCCTATCCCTGGAAAGCATGGCGAAAAAGATGGTTGTTCCATGGTTGATCTGACGAAGGAACGATGCCAATGGAAGCGCACACAGGTCTAACCCCTCACGACGGGAGTATTGTCGGTAAGGAGATATGTCTTCGAAAGAATCGCTTTTCCTTCAGGTAAACCTTCGACGGACTCTGAATACTACTCACCCGCTGGGGGTAGTAGGAAGAGATCCCAGGTGGCTCGTGCTTCATACAACAAGCGTACGACACTAATGGCAGACCAGAGGCCCGTGTTGACTGTAACATGCGTAAGAGTCAGAAAGCTATACAAGACTGGCTCTCGCGCTTCGATGCCTCGACCAGTCAAAACTTCCTTTTACTGGGGTACTCTTGTGCGTAAGCCAAGCCAGGGGTACGTCCCACGGAGAGGAAGCCACGCGAGTGACATTCTCGCAGGAGCGACACGAGGCTTCCTTGCTAGACCCACTCTGACCATGCGAACATACAGCTTCCCTGAATGTACAATGGGAGTGCTACGACAGAAGATCCAACCCTCTCCCAAGCGAAAGAAGGATTTGTGGCATAAGACGTACCTAAATCAAGGCACTCTTGTACCTAGATTACCATCAACTCCTACTGTCAGCAAACGGCTGGGCCATCGCCAAGCAGGCGCTCCGTCTTCCACAGACTCTACTCGACGTCGAATCCACGCCAGAAGTCTAACAGGGGGTCAGTAAGCCGTAGAGAAGATGAGCTCCGCATTGCCACATGCTATGCAGTATAGGGTTCCAGAGCTTTCAAGGATCCCTCCCAGAATCCTTCCATATTGGTTGCTAAACCGAAGAGGAGGTCAAAGAACAACAATGCTAAGGTACCCAATGCAGATGTGTTCCATGGCACTCGTTCCAAATCTACATTAGGTGCCTTATCAAAAGTTGGGGGTAGCCAACCTCCTACCATGCTCAACAACCCTGTGTTCCAATCTAACGAGGTACAATACGACACGAATGTCTCCATTGGCACAACCAGTCACCAGACCGGAGGTAGCAACCATACTGAGTCCGAAGAAGATCACAATCTTATAGTATATCCTTAGGACAGTGACACTCAGGCGTCTGAGCTAGAAAGTAAAGGATCCACGGCTCCCTCGAGTCAACCTCACACTCGGTCTGTGTTCATGGCCGACGACAATGAGAAACACAACAATAAAGCTCTCAAACGTATCAAAATCCTCGAGACGAAGTTAGACACGCTGACGGATGCCATAAAGACTATGTCTTCGGTCATAATCGGCCTCAAGAGTTGCATGGCCCCTGCTGCCTCTACACTTGCATATGATCCGCCAACCACTGACGAATCCTGCAAGTTGCTACTACCAATTAGGCAGGACCATCCTTATTTACTCCATCGATAACAGGCTCCGCAATGCCGATCAAGATACAGCAGGCCATCAAGGAGCTGTATGCTCGTCATGATGCCAAGGAGAAGCAAGCAATGCTCCGAAAGATGGGAATCCGGCAGCCATACCCTGCCAAGTGGGACAACCGTCATTTGTCGACGATACTTGAGGTACTTTCGAAATATAATCCACAGATGCTAACACCTTATGAAGGGAAGGGGTCTTCCCGATGATACTTGTGGTAATTTGCCTCATTAATGCGGTACCTGCCAAAGGAAGATGCCCTCATGTCCAATATATTCATAGGAGCTCTGCAAGGGGTAGCCTATGAGTTGTTCTGCAGTATCCGGATGACTGCATCTCGTCATTTGAAGTACCTAAAAACTCAGTTCGTAGACCGATTCTACGAAGGAGGCATGGATATAACCATGTTAACCCTCATGGAAATTGTTCAGAGGAAGAAAGAGGCTGTATGTGCATACATCTAGGGCTTTCGCCAGGCAGCCCTCAGATTACCACCCGACATGCCCGAGCCCATGATTATGGACTCCTGCCGCGAGAACATGCCGCCCGCTATAAAATTGTGGCACAGTACTCCCTGCACGGAGTGGACGCCTTTTATTGCAGAGACGGATGCCGCACAAAGGAAAGACCAGGACACGCAGCTCCTGGGGCTACACTTTTCTGTGCCCGAAGACCATCGAGACACTCGTACAGCAACAACCCTAAAGATGGAAAAGGCAAGCAAGCCGTGACCATCAACATCTCGAAAGGTTCAGCAGCTACGAACCCCAAGTCTGCAAAAATATAGAGGCCGAGGGAGACTTACTCCTTCAATGACGAGGATACACTGGAGCTCTTCGAGATGCTTACGAAGAGTGGCAAACTGTCAATCCTGGCACCCAGGCATCCTAATGAAGTAGGAAAGGTAGACCATCCCAAGTACTGCCATTATCATTAGTACACAAATTCAGTGCCTCATTAACGCCAACGTCATATCGTTGGATTACGAAGAAAAGACCATCACGACCAACATGGTTACTCTCTAGTTTGGGAGTTTTACAGCAACAGAGGTACAAGATGGTGTCATCCCTATTCCAAAGGCGACGATGGAGGTAGTCAACCTTTTGCCGGTACGGGACAACGCTCAAGCGCTCGTCCCGTTCTTCATACCTCGAGACAAATTCATGTGGATACATCCTGGCTTAGTCTCCGACATGATGACATCTACGACCATTTCTACTAAAGAGAAGAAAAGCAAGGCATTCCGCATGGTCTTGACATCAACCGACGATGCTTTGGTGACCACCTACTCGGAGCAGAGGTAAAAAGAGAGTTAGGCTCCAGACTAGGAGGGGTCTCCACCAAATACTCCCTCTGTCCTAGATATATCAGGAGCAGGTCCACCTCAGATCCCTGAGGCACCAAAGGCAGGTCCATCCCGGGCCCCTACAGTGGACAAGAAGAAACAGAAGGAGTTTTGCTTCGACAAACCTCTCAGAAAGGATCCAACAATCAGGCCTACCAAGCCCTACAAATTCGATATCCTAGTATAGCTGGCTAATACTCCCGCTAGATGTCACTTTTCGAGCTCCTTCGCCTCTCTGAAGAGACCCGAGATGCGCTCAGTGAAGCTTTACAGAATGTTGAGTCCTTCCTCATCCAGGTTCAGCCACCGAAAGTGGATCCTGCATCTTGTCCACATTGTCACAGCATGGTCGAAGTGAATCCCAGTATCACTTTTACCCAGTAAGACTTGTTGCTAAAGAATAACCGACACAATACGGGGTATGTTGGTGCCATTAAGGTCGATCGCATCCACATCGACCCAGGTTCCTCTTTGAGTATTATTCCAAGAATTCTACTTCAAACTTTAGGGGTTTCGATGCATCGGTTGATAGCATCTAACACAATAATTAGTGGCTTCAACGCGGGAAAGGACGAGCCCTTGGGAAAAATTCCCCTAAAATATCAGATCGGCGACCTTCACACCGAAGTGACTTGCTATGTCATTGATACAGACATAAATTACAACATGCTGCTGGGGCGACCATGGATCCATGAGTACATGATTGTCCCTTCTATCCTAAATCAGTATATAAAATATGTGGCCAACGACGGGATTATCAAAATAGAGTTCGCTGATATCGAGCCGTTCCAAGGACTTGAAGCCTACTGTACGGATGTTGATCTTTACAAGTCTGTCCCCTGGGATGACTACAACAATGATGCTGACGACAAAAAAGAGGCAGCTTCAGAAAGCATAGCAGTGGTCGAAGAACCTTTAAAGGTTCGACTGAAAGGGAGGCCCCCCAAGGTGTCAGTGCCTCTTGTTGTTAAGCTTCGGGGAAAAGCTCCACCTTTGCCTCCAGTGACAATGGAAGAAGGTCAGGAGCCTATAAGAATGAAGTTATCCCGGAGGTCCCCAAGGCCGACCATGAAGGCGCAGGAGCATCCGACCACCATTCCCTTGATGGTAAAACTGAAAGGAAGGCGTCCTCCTTCTACTCCAGCTGTAACTCTAGACCTCACTGATGAAGAGCTAGAAGATTACGTCTGTGCCGATACAGAGGTCTACTCTTTCGACAACGTAATCCCTCGAGATACGATATCCTACTTCATCAACAAAAAGTTGTCATAGAACTACACTGGCACGTGCTGGAACACCAAGTATTTCCTGGATAATTCTCTATATAAACTACAGACGTAAGTGACAACTGCCAACCATGTGAGCCGGGTTATCCCTGCCCGAGGTGCCTACTTCGTAGTTCCAGCCAAAAAAAGAAAAGGAATACATGATATTCGGTCGATTGGAGCATCCGCAATGAATAACTCTTGATGACCCAGACCTCGACAGCGGCAAAATACAGTTCTATCGCTACATGGTACATGCCAAAAACCTTATCCAGAAGAAGGACTACGACCTGAATAGCAACAAGGGGCTCAATTATGGTAAAGGTCGATGTCTTCCCATACGAATTCACGTTCCAAAGGAAAAAGCTAAAAACTACTACCAACGTACTCGTTGAGGGCTGGGGTATGTTACACCTACGACCACCTTAGAAGATTCTGATGAAGAAGTCATGAGGCACTCACACACTTCTGACTCCTCAACTTGGGACAATAATACTAGCATGGGTCAAGTCTTTAAGAAGATGTCGTCTGCTAAGATGATCACTAATCAGTTAACCAGCAAAGACAATCAGCGCAAGTGGTTACAAGAGCTAGAAGCGTTGGATGAAATGTGCTTGCTCGTACAGCAAAGGATTAAGCTTTACCAAGATCGCATCTCTGGGGCCTTCAACAAAAAGGTATACAAAAGATCCTACTAGGTGGGCGACCTCGTCTTGGCAGTACGAAGACCGATGGTGATGACCCACAAGACGGCTGGGAAGTTCGAGTCCAAGTGGAAAGGACCGTTCGTAATAGAAACGGTGTACTCCAACCGTTCTTATCAGCTAGCTAAGCCAAATGGGGACATGCTAATGATGTCCATCAATGACAAGTTCCTAAAAAAGTATTACGTCTGAAGACAGAACCAGCATAGGCACCCACATCCGCTGAAAAGGGTGCCCATAGATTCTGGTAAGGGGATATCTCTCTCTCCCTCCAATATATTCTCTCAAGTAGATAAAGTACTTCATGTCCATATTACCTCTGGATTGGTCCTCTATGCCTGGAAGAATTGACTACCATGTCCACATTACCTCTGAGTAGTCGTTCTTCTCACATCAGTTCTATGATTATCCCGACGGTCTAAAAAACAGTTCACGTCTATATTACCACTGGAATGTTGTTCTATACCCCAACAAAGATCAAGCCTACCACGTCCATATTACCTCTAGTCAGGCAAATCCATTATGAAGATTCCTTCTTTATTTTGGAAACAAAAGCAAAGGGAACAAGAAAGCTTCTACATCTAAAAATATATGGCTATAAAGACCTATTATAGACTCTTTGTAGTTACATATACAGAAGCAAAAAAGCTGAAATTATAGTACAAGCTCTCAATAGCGTGGGCGAGGCGGTGACAGAGCTAATCACTTCCTGATCAAAAGAAAGCCACCGCCCGAAGCTGCTACTAGCCCGCGCCAGGAGATCAAGACCAGCACAGGACTCCACTATCACCCCAGCTGGCCGACGAGAGCAACCACAACAGCAGGCTTTACTATTCCTCAGCCAGAATGGCAAGCAATCCAAACCCAAGAAGCAGAGGTCCGAGACGCCATTGATGCCCAAGACATCCAGAATGCGGGATGTCTCGAGATCCAATGGTAGTTCTAGTACATCTTCTTTGGATAAATAGATTTGCCACCGACGGTCGCCTCAAGCAAGCTCCAGGGTTGTCAGGAGCCGAACATCGGGCAAGCAAGGCTATTATTGAAGTAGCTGAGTCTTCACGAAGGAGGACAGGACTTTGTGCAGGCTGTTCGCCTGGTCCAAGAACGATCCAGACATCGGTCAGAAGGAAGCTTATAAGTTAAGCTAAAGCTCCACTCCATGACAGATGGTAGTACTGTGAGTGACCAAAGGTACGTAACTCTGAACCTCCTCTGCTAAGGAGATTCGCGATCCCTACAAAGACGCAAGAGGCTCCAATATCAAGAAGCCATCAGGAGCCCATGCTCTGAAATGATGACTCAGGACCATTAATTCTAAAAGCTAGGCGTGACACTAGACATCACCCAGTTCGTACAGTTCTGACGCGTATTCATGCTTCTGTTCAAAGTATCCCGAGCTTGACTCAAGTTTGAGACACGTTGAAGGGGATCTTGTAGAAGCATGAAAAATCTCAGCCGAAGACATCCCTTCGCCAAAGCGCAAAAGAAGCAAAAGACTCAAGCTCAGTGCAAAAAAAACAAAACAAAAAATATGGAGAGGTCCCTTTATTGTCATGTCTACCAAAGTCTAGTATAGACACATCAAGACAATACATAAAGGACTAATTTTGTTCTTCCACAAAGGATCTAGTACAGATTCGATAGAAGCATAGAAGGATCTAAAAGGGATGCAATCTTCATCGAAGCGCAACCTTCCTTCTTTTTGATACACACACTAAAAAATTGACTTCCACCGAAGCACATTTTGATATTCTTGTGGGTGCAGCCTCTCAGAAGCATATCAGCAACCTGGCACTTTGAAGAAACCAGAGCCTTCGAGCCAGAGGCATAGCTACCTCCCTGTGCCAACCTCAGAAACAAGATGGTGGTTGGCCCCCCTCCCCCTCTTTTATTACAGAAGCCAGTGTCTTCACCCCAGAGGTACAGCTATCTGCTTGCGCTAATCTAAGACGCGCAAGGGTGTCATACCCTTCCCTTCGCAGCCAACGCCTTCATTATTCAGAGGCACAACTACTTACCTGCATCCGTAGGAGGTGCAGGATGGTGATATGCTCACACCATCTCCATTCCTACGGCACAGTCATCTGCTCCGGATCAGAAGCTTAAGTCACTTCTCTACAAGAGACTTGGGTAACTCCCATCGCAACCATTGCAAGTCAACCTATCGGTCCAAAAGCACAGTAACCTCGTCAACATGAAGCACAAACCTACATGTCACCTACAGTACAGTGACTCTGGTAGCCCAAAACACAGCTTCATAAGTTGCTCTATATGCACAGAAGTCTCATCATCATTCGAAGCCAAGTCCACTCGTCGCCTGAAAGTACAGAGGTTCCGTCGTCTCCAGAAGCACGGTCTACTCGTCGCCCCAGAAGCACAGCAACACTTAGTCCTCACCAGAGGTACAGAAAGTATGGGTCCACCCCAATTGGTTTGTTTAAACTGCCTCTTGCAGAAAAGATTGTGATTAAATCATGACTGATGTCATATCAGATTAATTTAAATCTTAGACGAGGATAAATTAGAATCCAAATCTAGGATAAAATCCCAAGATTTATTCGACTGTATCTGAGCAAACAAATCGGCATGCGCCACGTGTCACCTCCTTCGGTTATGTTTATAACCATCAGAGATCTTATTTAAAAGAAATCTCGATGTCCGCCACGTGTCAGTGCCGCAGAAGTCCGTACCGTACAATGACGGTAGATTCTTTCATATCTCAGGAACCCTAATGCACATTGCATATGTGCTTAGTTCTCTATAAATAGAAGGAGTTCTTCTTCTATCGAAGGAGAGGAAAAAAAGAAAAAAAAAGAGAACATTGACAATCGATAATATTCAAAGAAGCAGCAATTTCTATCTACGAAGAGTCGACCACCCTCATCCACCTATCAACCAAAGAACCAACCAACCATCTTCAAGGAATCTTCTCATCCAGACAGCCTCTTGATCAGTGACCCCGGAGTCCCATTGAAGGTGCCAGAGAGCCATAGCAAGGTTGATTCGTCGTTAGATCATCAACGGAGTAAAGGAGCCGCTGCAATGCTCGATCTCCATCGTCACACATTCCCAGAAAGCACTTCTTCCTGTACTTAGAATATCCTATTTAGGACTTCCTTCTTTGTATACAGATACCTTATACGTTCAATAAAGCAAAAATTTCGTTCAAACTTTTGTTACGTCGAACAGCTCTGATTAGATGAACGAAGATTTTGGTTGAACATTGTTGTCAGAGGAAAGTGATGCGAGTTGAGTTGATGTAGAGATTTGGATAATTTTGCTTGTAATATTGAAATTGGATATAGCATATCTATACGAAGGCATGGAAACACATAAGTCCGAATGATGTATAAAGTGGAGCAAGTTTGCTATATCAAGATTTTGGTAGGTAACGATACGAGAAGTTGAACGAAGTGATTTAATGTTTTATGATAGATGCGATACAAAATGATGTAAATACTCAAGGAGTCTGAGACTGGATTGATATATTACTTAGATGAAATTGAAAGTGTCTTTATTATTATGATGATAACCACAATATTGACATTCTTGTCATGTGCGAGTGCAACTCCATCCTCATATATGCATCACGTCAGATTAAGGCAATCATTCTACGGTAGTACTGGCATGGTGATTCATGCCCAGTAGGGATGATCGAACATACGAGAGATCAGGGTATGGTAATCGAATTCTTGACTTGTGGTTTGACGCGAAGGTGAATTCGAGGACTGTTGTCACTCCCCGTTCCCGGAATATGTATTTTTATACGTATATCGCTTGCCCGAATTTATTTAGTATCTGTCATGCATTTATTTTGTATTTAATTCTTTTAAATTCATGCTAATTATTTTTCTGTATTTTATTTTCTGCTTTTCTTGGCTCTTGGTTCATTTCGATTCGTGGTAAACCAACTTGGTTTGGTTTGGTTCAACATGGAAAGGAATGGATGGCTTGGATTTGGTGGAGAGAATGAATGGTGGAGATCCACTTGACCTTGATATAAAACTTCTTTTTTCATTCTCTCTCTTCATTCATTCACATTTACTCCTCCACCAAACCCTAACCCACTTGTGAGAGACAAGTACATCTTACACATCACAGAGAATTTCATGCATCCTTATTTATTTTTAGTCCATTGTGTTTGTCTCTTCTTTCTCTACATGTTTAGGTCTTATAGTTTTTGTTTTCCATGGTTAGTTTTGTGTAGATCTAAGTTTTTCTCTTTTTCGGTTTTCTTGGATTTTGATCTATCAAACTTCATCATTTCTATGTTTTGATTGTTCTATGTTGTAGAGAATTCAATTCTACCCAATTTGGCTTTTAAAAAGTTAGATTTTGACTTGATTTGAGAAAGTTATGGCCAAAACAATTTTGGTCAAACTTCTATGTTCATCTGTCCTGATTTTGGCAGGGACGATGAATAGTGCCTGGCCGCATGAGCATTTCTGGCCGCATGACCATTTCTGGCTGTATGAGCATTTTTGAGCCGCATGAGCATTTCTGGCCGCATGAACATTTCTGTCCGCATGAGCATTTTTGAGCCGCGTAAGCATTTCTGGCCGTATGACCATTTCTGGCCGCATGAGCATTTTTGAGCCGCATGAGCATTTTTGGCCGCATGACCATTTCTGGCTGCATGACCATTTTTGAGCCGCATGAGCATTTCTGGCCGCATGACCATTTCCGACCGCATGAGCATTTTTGAGCCGTATAAGCATTTCTGGCCGCATGACCATTTCTGGCCGCATAAGCATTTTTGAGCCGCTTGAGCTGCATAGTGTTGAGCCGCATGAGGCTGATTTTGATTGTTTGATGCTCTTTTTGACTGTTTTCTGGCCCGAATTTCTCCTAGCTTCCAACATAAAAGTTGTAGATCTTTTCCTTGGCTTCAAGAATATGTTACCAACTATTTTATGTATGTTTCTCTTATTCTTGATATAGAACTTTTGACTATCATGCCTTGTCATGAATTGACAATGATTGTTATCCTGACTTAATATTGATCATGCGTTCCTATGTCTGGAACTAAGAGACTGGCTAGTCGTCTTATTGTACTGAATGGGACACGTTTATGTATGAACCATTGAGAACGACTGGTTGATCCCGATCATTGACAATGTACCCGTGCTGATTTCTAACTTATAATTATGTACATGAATTTACATAATATTGAGTAGGTGCTATGGCACCGATAATTAATTTCGTATTACAAAAGCAGCACGTGTATCCTACTGTCAAGGCATGATTATCCCGTGGATAGGTTTGATTGTTACATTACGCTATACAGGACCTACAACCTAACCGCACTGGCATCGTTGTAGAGTTACGCATATCGTAACTTGTACGAAAGTACTCATACGAAATACTCATGGTCCACGACATGAGATTTCAATTAACATAGGGCCAACTAAGCTAAATAAAATAATTACTGCATGGAGAGAATGGATTTCCGAGTTCTTACATGACGGCCGTCCTTGGGACAAATAGTGTTCCGACACGCCGGCTGGTTCGCACGGATACTGCATATCTACCACACGGGCAGGGAGTGGTATCCGGTTTACTTTTTCCGATCGACGAGCGTCCCGCTAGGACTCGTTTTCTCGTATGGCGCAACCGATTATTGGATCGACCAGCCTTGTTTGTCTATAGTAAGAACTGAGAAATTCCCTAATGCATGGTTCCAGGGTAACTTGGAGCCCACAAGTAGTAAGCCGTAATAATTGCCTGGCCGCTTAAACTGATTTGATTGTGGATTGAATCCTACTTTGCCAACTATTAAGGTAAGCAGAACGTCCTGACATGACGGGCCAACTTCTGTCCTTGTTTGGTTGGGGAGTTGGTTCGGAGTGTCAAGACGCTAGGCGTACCTTAGAAAGAGGCAAAAATTTATTTATCTCATTTCTATCCTTAACTCTTATTACTGGTTTTAATCCTTCATGTCATGCTTCCTTTGTGGTACTTGCTATTGGATGTCTAACCTCTCTTATTTTGCTTGGCCAGATCTAGAGCCAGCTCCCGAGGACTCAGCTTACTTCTACCCTCAAGATGGTCAATACTAGAAGGATGACCGCAGGAGGCCACGAGTGGGTTCCTTGACTCCCTACTCGTCTTATTTTTTACTTTACTTTTGCCGTTTTGGCACAGACCTGTTAGTCGGACTGTCTAGCACTTGCTTTTACATAATTGTAATTAATTCTGACTGCAGCTGATAGCGATTGTGTATACCTTATCATATCATCTGGCTATGTTTTGTAAAGCCAGATCTCAAGAACATTTTGGCCAAGTGTTTGGGACGCCTTACTGCTTTATTATATATGCTCTTTATTTACTGCTTCTTGATTCATTGATTGAGACAATAGATGTCATGTGACCCTAGCGAGACTTGTATATAGTTTGCACCCCCTTGTCTAGTTTACAGTATTGATCGTATTATTCGGTATTTCTTCTACCCGTAATACGTAGCTGGCCAAGTCTGTCCCCGTCCCCCGGTATTTCGGGTCTGGGGCGTGATAAGGTTTTAGTGGTAGCCCATGCAGGTCTGTTTTCAGACTTGTGGGGTACTTTTATTTTATAGGAGGTCTCAATCACATATATTCTCCCTTTGATCTCATGATTTGTTGCACTCGATCCCATCTTGACATCCCGGTATCCCTTGACTTCGTTGATCTTTTCTGTTCGATCGTTTGATTGTTCTCTTATCCCTTGTATTAGGGTCTCCTCGTCCGAGTCAGAGCAGCAACAACCAGAGCAGCAAGACCATGCTGGTCAGCAGCAAGGGCCAGTGCTTCCCCAAGAGCACGTCCGAGCAGAGGTGATAGTAGAGCCAGTCGTTGGGCCGTAATATCTGGAGGTTCCGATCTCACCGATGATTCTGCCCACTTTGGGGGCAGTAGATACACCAGCCCTCCTAGAGATCATCAGAGGGATGATGGCCATGCAGCAACATCAAATGTTGGTCCAGCAACAGATGCATGCCCAGCAATAAGAGCAGAATGTGTTACTTAATCAAGGTTTGCAGACGGCATTAGAAAGAGGAGTGAGGACTGATTCAGGAGTGTCGACCCAATTTTGCAAGTACAACCCCCGACGTTTCGAAGGTACAGAAGATGCTATCACAGCAGATGCGCTGCTCAAGGATATTGAGACCATTTTGAAGGCAGCCAAAGTTCCAGCGGAGGAGCAAGTAGACCAAGTAAAGTTGTTACTCCAGGATCTCGCCCGTGATTGGTAGGAATCAGAGAAAGTAGGTGCCCGACGTCCTATTGCATGGGATTATTTTTCTACTAGATTCAAAACCAAGTACTATAGAGTGGTAGCTCAATTCGAGCTACAGCAGAAGTTCATCAGCCTCAAGCAGGCTGGGAAGACCGTGGATGCTTATGCAGCGGAGTTCTGCAGATTGAGTAGGTTTGCCCCGAAGATGGTAGCCACGGAGAGCTAGAGGGCCATGAGGTTTCAACAAGGGTTTCATCTTGAACTCTTGCAACTAGTAGAGGGGCATAACTACCAGACTTTTGATGAGGTACTGACGGTGGCCCGGAGGCATGAGATCACTATCCAGAGGATGGCGACTAGGGCTGGGGGCCAGAAGAGGTCTCACAACCAGATGGAAGGAGGAGGGGGAGCAGCACCCCGATCGACAGCACCGTCCCCTGGCGTCCGCATTCATGATGCGGCGGTGCAAGGGCCAGCACCGCAGCCAGACAGCAACAGCAGCAGAGAAAGAATCAGCAGCCACCCGCGGGTTGTACTTATTGTGGGAAGGCAGGGCACACTAAGAATATATGTCGAGAATTTAATGGGTTATGTTTGGTATATGGGAGGCCGGATCACCGGGTTTCCACTTGCCCCATGAGTTCGAGGCCATGAGGGCCAGTGCAACCATTTTCTGCCCTGCCAGCACCAGGGGCAGGCTAGTATCGAGGGCCAGCGGTGGCAGTAAAACCGTTGGCTCAACGCCCGTTATTAACACAAGCTCAGATGTTTCGGCAGCAAGGACCGCCGATACAGCAACAACACCAGAGACCACCCCAGCATCATCGAGGCAAGGGGCAGCAGCAATACCGGGCAGGGCCGCAGCAGGGAAATCAATATTGAGGCCAAGGGCAGGCGTTCAATCTGTCCTTGGAGGAGGTATTGGCATCGGGGAACGTTATGGCAGGTAACGTTCTCATTTCCTCATATCCTGCAGTAGCATTGTTTGATTCAGGAGCGTCACATTCATTCATAACTGCACGATTTACAATACGACTAGGAATAAAATTTAAGGCATTGCCAGAGAGGTTGAATATACTCACTGGTAATGGGCTTGTAGGAGTTAGTAGGATTATTCCAACATGTAGAGTCGTAGTGTGCGGGCGTTCCTTATCCGCTAGGTTGATAGAATTTTCTATGGGAAATTTTAATGTTATCTTGGGCATGAACTGGCTGAAAAACAGTCATGCTACAATAGATTGCCATAGAGTAAGCGTATCTTTTGATATTCCAGGCATGGGACAGTTCGCTTTGGTCAGGCCGGAAACAGAACAGTTGGCAGGCGGAGTCGTAGCAGCATTGGAAGGAGTTCAAGTCCCGAGGGTAGTCGAAGAGTTTCTTGATGTATTTCCAGAAGAACTACCAGGTTTACCACCGAAGAGAGATATCGAGTTCAGTATAGAATTGGTGCCAGGGACCGAACCGGTGTCGGATTGAGTTTACAGAATGCCAGATTCAGAGCAGGCCAAGGTGTACCAGCATATAGAAGAATTGAAGGCAAAAAAGTTCATTCGGGACAGTAAATCACCATGGGAAGCACCAGTGGTACTTGTAGGGAAGAAGGATGGGTTATCCTGATTGTGTATTGACTATAGGAAACTCAATGCGACAACAGTAAAGAACAAGTACCCACTACCGAGGATCGACGACTTGTTTGATCAGTTGAGCAGAGCTAGAGTATTTTCCAAGATAGATCTTCGGTCAGGATATCATCAAGTTAGAGTTCGAGAAGAGGATATTCCCAAGACAGCATTCAGGTCAAAGTACGGGCATTACGAATTTTTAGTTATGCCGTTTGGATTAACCAATGCTCCAACAATATTTATGGATTTGGTGAACCGCCTTTAAGCCATACTTGTATCAATTTGTCATTGTGTTCCTCGACGACATTCTCGTTTACTCAGCCAACGAAGAAAAGCATGAAGGTCACCTCAGGAAGGTATTGCAGGTTTTAAGAGAAAACCAGTTGTACGCCAAGCTCAGTAAATATGAGTTTTGGTCGGATCAAATTTCATTCCTGGGGCATATCATATCAGGGGCTGAAGTATCAGTGGATCCTACGACAGTGGAGGTCATGGAAGGTTGACCAGTACCTAAGACAGTAGCAGATATGCAGAGTTTTTTGGGATTGGCGGGATATTACCGAAGGTTCGTGTCAGATTTTGTAAGAATTTCAGCACCCATGACCCGTTTGACATGCAAGGATGTGCCATTTGTCTGGTCGGTAGAGTGTCAGGCATCCTTTGAGAGTTTGAAGCAGAAATTGGTCTCGACACCTATACTTACATTGTCCGTTGGACCCGAAGGTTTTACTGTATATTGTGATGCGTCGGGTAAGGGACTTGGATGTGTCCTCATGCAACATGGGAAGGTGATAGCGTATGTATCTAGACAACTTCGGGACCACGAGAAGAATTATCCGACTCATCATTTGGAGTTGGCGGCCGTAGTATTTTCCTTCAAGCTTTGGAGGCATTACCTGTACAGCGATCCAGTAGATATATTCATCGATCATAACAGCTTAAAGTATATTTTTACTCAGAAGGAGCTGAATATGAGACAGAGGAGATGGTTGGAATTGATCAAGGATTACGAGGTAGAGCTTCAGTATCACCCAGGCAAGGCTAATGTAGTAGCAGATGCCCTCAGTAGACGGGGCAGTACATTCATGTTGACATCACAGAAGCAAATTTTAGAGGATCTTCGAGAGATGGGCATTGAGGTTATACTTCCTAGAGATGTAGGGATCTTGGCTAGTCTACAAGTTTAATCTGACTTGGTAGACAGGATCAAGGCAGCTCAGACACAGGACCCAAGGATTCAGAAGCTCAGGACAGAATGTGAGTCAGGACTCCGGAAGGAGATGCGAATTCATGAGGATGGAACACTTAGGTATGGATCGCGTCTATGTGTGCCTAGTGAAGATATCAGACAGGAGGTTATGGCAGAGGCCCATAGTTCTCAGTATTCTATTCTCCCGGGAGGTACCAAAATATACAGGGATATTAAACAACATTTTTGGTGGAACGGAATGAAGAGGGAGATAGCTAGATTCGTCTTCCGTTGCTTGATATGTCAACAAATGAAGGCAGAACAGCAGAGGCCAGCAGGATTATTACAGCCATTTCCTATCTCGGAATGGAAGTGGAAGCACATCATAATGGACTTTGTGACTGGATTACCGAGGTCACCTAGTGGTAAGGATGCCATCTGGGTTATGGTGGATCGACTTACAAAGGTAGCATATTTCCTTTCCTTCAGAGTAGGGCAGACTACAGAAAAGCTAGCAGAGATGTACATGCAGCAGATCATCAGGTAACATGGAGTTCCTGTCAGTATTATGTCGGATAGAGATACCTATTTTATGCCGCATTTCTGGAAGAGTTTACATCAGAGCCTAGGTACCAAGTTAAGATTCAGTACGGCTTACCACCCGCAGACGGACGGACAATCAGAAAGAACCATTCAGACCTTAGAAGATATGTTACGAGCCTGCACTTTAGATTTTGAAGGATCCTGGGAGAGTCACCTGCACTCAGTAGAATTTTCATATAATAACAGTTACCAGGCCAGTATTCAAATGGCTCCATTCGAGGCACTGTATGGTAAGAAGTGTAGATCGCCGTTGGCGTGGGATAATATTGGGGAAAGGAAGATGTTGGGACTAGAGATGATTGTCCAAACAGTTGAAGTTGTTAAGGAAATTAGAGAGCGACTTCGAGTTGCACAGGATCGGCATCGTCATTGGGCAGACCAGCATCGCAGGCCGTTAGAATTTTCTGTTGGGGACCACGTGTTCTTGCGGATTTCTTCTACCCGAGGAGTCATTAGATTTGGTGTTCGCGGGAAGTTGAGTCCGCGGTACGTGGGCCCATTTGTTATCCTTGATAGGGTAGGCGATGTTGCATATCGTTTATCCCTTCTGCCTTCGTTAAGAGAGGTGCATGTTGTATTTCACGTATCTCAATTACGTAGGTATGTATCGGACCCAAGTCATATCCTCGATCATTCTGAGCTGGTTGTGGGTACCAACCTGTCTTATGAGGAGCAGCCTGTGTCCATTTTGGACCGAAGGGAGAAGATACTCAAGAACCGAACAATTAACCTTGTTCGTGTTGCTTGGGGCCATCACTCCTTAGGAGAGTCAACGTGGGAGCGAGAGGATGATATCCGATCGCGGTACCCGCACTTGTTTGACGCACAAGGTATATTTTATTTCCATATACCTTGATTGTCTTGATTCCACATGCATATCCCCGTATGATTAGTAGCTTGGATTCATGGATTGATAGTATAGTTACAGATTAGTGGCTGATTGGTATCATAGGGTGATTGATTGCTTGCTGTATTGCTTGTGCCTGGTCCTGATATTTCTAACCTGCTTGGATTTGAAATTTCGAGGACGGAATTTATCTAAGGTGGATAGAGATGTCACTCTCCGTTTTCGAAATGCGTATTTTTATACGTATACCGCTTGCCCGAATTTATTTAGTATCTATCATGCATTTCTTTTATATTTAATTCTTTTAATTTCATGCTAATTACTTTTCTGTATTTTATTTTCTGCTTTTTCTTGGCTCTTGGTTCATTTCAGTTCATGGTAAACCAACTTGGTTCAGTTTGGTTCAACATGGAAAGGAATGGATGGCTTGGATTTGGTGGAGAGAATGAATGGTGGAGATCCACTTGACCTTGATATAAAACTTATTCTTTCATTCTCTCTCTTCATTCATTCACATTTACTCCTCCACCAAACCCTAACCCACTTGTGAGAGGCAAGTACATCTTGTACATCATGGAGGATTTTATGCATCTCTATTTATTTTTAGTCCATTGTGTTTGTCTCTTCCTTCTCTACATGTTTAGGTCTTATAGTTTTTGTTTTCCATAGTTAGTTTTGTGTAGATCTAAGTTTTTTTTCCTTTTCGGTTTTCTTGGATTTTGATCTATCAAACTTCATCATTTCCATGTTTTGATTGTTCTATGTTGTAGATAATTCAATTCTACCCAATTTTGGCTTTTGAAAAGTTAGATTTCGACTTGATTTGAGAAAGTTATAGCCAAAACAATTTTGGTCAAACTTCTATGTTTATATGTCCTGATTTTGGTAGGGACGATGAATAGTGCCTGGCCGCATGAGCATTTCTGGCCGCATGACCATTTATGGCCGCATGAGCATTTTTGAGCTGCATAAGCATTTCTGGCCGCATGACCATTTCTGGCCGCATGACCATTTTTGAGCCGCATGAGCATTTATGGCCGCATGACCATTTCTGGCCGCATGAACATTTTTGAGCCGCATGAGCATTTCTGGACGTATTACCATTTCTGGCCGCATGAGCATTTTTGAGCCGCATAAGCATTTCTGACCGCATGACCATTTCTGGCCGCATGAACATTTTTGAGCCGCATAAGCATTTCTGGCCGCATAACCATTTCTGGCCGCATGAGCATTTTTGAGCCGCATGAGCATTTCTGGCCGCATGACCATTTCTGGCCGCATGAGCATTTTTGAGCCGCATAAACATTTCTGGCCGCATGACCATTTCTGGCCGTATGAGTATTTCTGGCCGCATGACCATTTCTGGCCGTATGAGTATTTTTGAGCCGTGTGAGCTGCATAGTGTTGAGCCGCATGAGGCTGATTTTGGCTGATTTTGATTGTTTGATGCTCTTTTTGACTGTTTTTGGCCCGAATTTCTCCTAGCTTCCAACATGAAAGTTGTAGATCTTTTCCTTGGCTTCAAGAATATGTTACCAACTATTTTATGCAAGTTTCTCTTATTCTTGATATAGAACTTTTGACTATCATGCCTTATCACGAATTGACAATGATTGTTATCCTGACGTAATATTGATTATGCGTTCCTATGTCTGGAACAAAGAGACTGGCTAGTCGTCTTATTGTACTGAATGGAACACATTCATGTACGAACCATTGAGAACGACTGGCTGATCCCGATTATTGACAATGTACCCGTGCTAATTTCCAACTTATAATTATGTACATGAATTTACATAATATTGAGTAGGTGCTATGGCACCGATAATTAATTTTGTATTACAAAAGCAGTACGTGTATCCTACTGTCAAGGCATGATTATCCCGTGGATAGGTTTGATTGTTGCATTACGCTATGCAGGACCTACAACCTAACCGTACTGGCATCGTTGTAGAGTTACGCATATCATACCTTGTACGAAAGTACTCATGCGAAATACTCATGGTCCACGGCACGAGATTTCAATTAACATAGGGCCAACTAAGCTAAATAAAATAATTACTGCATGGAGAGAATGGATTTTCGAGTTCTTACATGACGGCCGTCCTTGGGACAAATTGTGTCCCGACGCACCGGCTGGTTCCCACGGATACTGTATATCTACCACACGGGCAGGGAGTGGTATCTGGTTTACTTTTCCCGATCGACGAGCGTCCCGCTAGGACTCGTTTTCCCGCATGGCACAACCGATTATTGGATCGACCAGCCTTGTTTGTCTATAGTAAGAACTGAGAAATTCCCTAATTTATGGTTCCAGGGTATCTTGGAGCCCACAAGTAGTAAGCCGTAATAATTGCCTGGCCGCTTAAACTGATTTGATTGTGGGTTGAATCCTACTTTGCCAACTATTGAGGTAAGCAAAACGTCCTGACATGACGGGCCAACTTCTGTCCTTGTTTGGTTGGGGAGTTGGTTCGGAGTGTCAAGACGCTAGGCGTACCTTAGTAAGAGGCAAAGATTTATTTATCTCATTTCTATCCTTAACTCTTATTACTGGTTTTAATCCTTCATGTCGTGCTTCCTTTGTGGTACTTGCTATTGGAGGTCTAACCTCTCTGGTTTTGTATGGCCAGATCTAGAGCCAGCTCCCGAGGACTCAGCTTACTTCTACCCTCAAGATGGTCAATACTAGAAGGATGACCGCAGGAGGCCACGAGTGGGTTCCATGACTCCCTACTCGTCTTGTTCTTTACTTTACTTTTGCCATTTTGGCACCGACCTGTTAGTCGGACTGTCTAGCACTTTCTTTTACATAATTGTAATTAATTCAGACTGCAGCTAATAGCGATTGTGTATACCTTATCATATCATCTGGCTATGTTTTATAAAGCCAGATCTCAAGAACATTTTGGCCGAGCGTTTGGGACGCCTTACTGCTTTATCATATATACTCTTTATTTACTGCTTCTTGATTCATTGATTGAGACAATAGATGTCATGTGACCCTAGCGAGACTTGTACATAGTATGCACCCCCTTGTCTAGTTTACAGCATTGATCGTATTATTCGGTATTTCTTCTACCCGTAATACGTACTAGCCAAGTCCGTCCCCGTTCCCCGGTATTTCGGGTCTGGGGCGTGACAACTGTTGCGATGAGCATAGAGTGTATCGAACGTGGACCTTGGGTCGATAGACTCCGGCTCGAGACGAGTAGACGTTGTCTTGTTAGTAAAATCGTTGACTGTAGTGCATGAGTATTGGATGGTAGCGACGCATCAGCTGTGCGGGTAGGCTGAGGCATTATAGATTGTCGGATTACATTAAGTTCTATATAAATTGTCGAGAATTGATTTGGCACCAAGATAGGATATAGCATGGTTCATAGTAACTCTTTCTCGTTGATGATCTTCAATTATCGAGCTTAGCTTCGGGCAGCTGACCCTAGAAGACTTGACCGCCAAATTGAAGTGAATGTTGGAGATCATAGGATGAACCTAATAGAGTCGCATAAGGAATTGCATCGAAGATAAATGATGATATTGAGGATAAGTCTAGGCAATTGGATATGTATTGCAATATTTGACGGAACGGCCTTGGGATAGATTAATGCAGATAGACATTGACGATTGATCGAATAAGTATTCAAATAGTTTGCTAGTCGATGATCGGATAGATGTTGATGAACGTACTTAGCATATCGATGCAGATAGGCGATTATGAAAATCTGTTGAGTGTAAAAGGGGGAATAGGGGAACGACCCTAGGATTTGTGTCATAGATCAGATTCGGTAACGACTAGGCTACGTATGTTGAACGCATGATCGAGATTAGCAAGACGAACTAGTCGAGATTTGATTGAGAAACTTGATTGGTGATTCGTACTCGATCGAGAATCGGAGAGGAACGTATCATAAGAGATCTTGGGTTGGAATGATTATTGCCTTTGTGCATCATAGACTCAAGTTGACCTCTTATGTCAGGAGAGATTAAGCACGACGTTTGGTTAAGTTACCTAGCGGGAGTAGCCCCAGACACGTTGTGTGGATAGATCGAGAGGATGTGAATCATATAGGGATAGTTGTGTGTGAGGCATAGTACGAATGGTAGGCAAAGAAATTTGGGACATGTTGGACTTAGTCCATTTCGTTGAGGCAAGAATTCACAAATAGTTGGATAAAAGGATTTGAGTTGCACGAGTCATAGAAAATAGACAAACGAGTAGGCGCTACGAAGAATTGTTGCGATCGGATGCACAACGACTCGATGCAACGCATACGTTAGATGGTGGATGAGAAACTTATTGAATCAAAGTTACAATTTTGAATCATGTCGTATGCAAATGTGTTTGGGAAATAATCACGTGTTATGGAATTTTGCATACAATAAGGATTTTGAGAATATACGCTAAGATTTGACCAAATCGTGTATGGAGTGGCTTGTGTTTGAGGATTTAAGTGGTACCTGTTAGCTTTGGTCAAATTCTCTACCATTGTGCATGGCTGAAATACATATATTAGTGGAATACCCAAAATATGTGTACGATCCAAACTCGATGGTATACTGAATTAAATTGAAACTGCAGGAAGGAATCGAGAAGTGTTAAAGAAATTATACGAATACTAGAGACGGAACCACGATAGTGAATCGATGATGTGTAGATCACATGGATCAAAAGTTCGAGCGGCGATGAGAAACATGCGGGTTGAGAGTTGGATTCGGTTCGAGGATGAACCTTATTTTGAGTGGTATATTATGTAATTCCCGTACCGCATGGCACATTACGATGAGTCGTTGATTCGAAGAGTTGTGTTGATCTGATAAAGTATCGATGTGAATCGATGCAAGAGTTATGTTAGCCCGAAAGAAAGCTTTGAGTCGATTCAAATCTACAGATCAAAGCGACGTAAGGCATAAGTCCGATTCGAAGAAATATTGACTTTAGTTGATTTCGTGTGCAGGTTACGCCTTTACGCTGAATTATAAAAGGTCGACATTTTGCCTTATTCGCAACAGTGTTCGGAAAACCAAAACATCGCCTTACAATAAACTGAGGCATGGACATGTTAGGCCAAATCAGTCGAGTAGCTCAACATAATGGGTAAGTCTAAAGAGTTGGCTGTGCAACAAAGATATGAAATCGAGCCGTATCGGTTCTACGAGACGACAAGCGTATCAGATTAAGGTGGGCGGGTTCCCCTTCTTCCTACTCCTTCATGCCTAATAAAAATGTACCCCTTGTATACGATTTTGGCTATTGAGTTAGCGAGCGTGGCTCGAACGATTAAAGGTCTTAGTGTGTGTCGAACATTAAGATAGAACGGGTTGCGACCTGGAAAATCACTCTAATACCTTGTCATGTCCCTACTCGGGAAATTGCTCGTCCTCGCTAGATTTTACTCGAATCATCCTCCTTACTGGGGTATAATACAGCACGAGCTTGGAGTTGCGCTCGTGCAAGGTAAGATAACAGATTCACATAATTTTATCTTAAATTGATAACATTCACAGCGGAAGGAACATAGTATATAATAAGAATCTCTTTTATTATAAATGAACTGAAGAATTCAAGGGCTTTGAATAGCCCAACTAACAATGCCAATAGGATACAATACTCATGATCTCTCCAGCTCACAAAGGATCTCGTTCCATACATTATGTCTTCTATAGCGCATCCAAAGACTCTCGATCGAACATCATTATGTTGCATGCCAAACCCAGTGCGGTAACTCGTCTCGAAATGCTAAGGACTCCATGCCTCGACACGTCCAAGCCAAGCCCCACCACGAGCCAATCATATTCTGAACCTGCAGGCAAACTAGTGGGGGATTAGTGCTTTCGTCCTCACTGTACTGATCAAGACCCACTCGCCTAAACCATCACAAATTAATCAGTGAAGCATGCATATTATTTGGTGATCTTTCTATTATTGTCTTAGGATCAGTTTTATGGCAAGATTAAGCAGTAAAAAATATTATAACCAACAATGGAAACATAAATGTATCCAATCTCGTATCCCTGCGACAGATATTGGTAGCCATATAATAAACATAGTGTATATGCACATCTTTGTCTCGAATTGCCTCGCCTGTAAACGGACAACAAATCACGCAACCAACCAATCATCTTAAGCATAATCATGAGGGTGGCAGGCTCTGTGCCTGCACCCTATTCTAATCTCAGTCCACCGGCCCTATCTATATGAAAGTGGTCACGACATTACGTGCCGTAATAGATTGGTATCTCAACTTGTAAGCAAACGATCGCCCTAATACGGATTGCTAGTCCAATATCTGAAGGATCCCAAACTTACTGATATCATACCTTATCACAACATCGACTGGTCACAACCTGTCCTAATAAAGTATACCACAAATACCAAACAAAATTCCCACCTAGGTCGAAATGTTCCGGTGCCCCGGTTGTAATCATTCGAGGGAAGCCGCACCCGTGCACGAGCCATCCGAGTCCATTGAACAATTGGAATGATAGGACTTGCTTGCAGTATGCATGTATTACATGGTCCATGGCCGAAGATGGCAAGGCTTTTAGTTAAACCCTCATGCATCTAGACAGCCGTGACCATATTGTGAGGTGGGTTACACTTCAATATACGTAGCTGGCTGTGTCTGTTCCCCGCTCTCTAGTATTTTGGTTCTAGGGCGTGACACGGTTTAAGTGGTAGCCCATGCAGGTCATGTAAATCAAGATGTGTGGGGGTTCAACCGAATAGTTGTCTCAATTGGCACTCGTCCTTGATCTCTAATCGTGCCTTCTAATCTTCCTGATTCTTGACCTGAGTGCATGTTTATATCCCCGATCTATCTTGGTCCTTCCTTATTGTTCCCCATGTTATTTCTCCAGTGGTATTGTTCCTGGTCCTACCGATCAGCCCGGCGGAGCACCTTCAGTGAACCAGCAGCAACCTGGGGACCAAGCCCCGCACTCTAGAGCAGCTTCCCGAGTCATGTATTCTGGGAAACCAGAGCCCCCCGTTCAGCCACTCCAGCCTACAGAGCCTAGCCAGGGAGCCCTGATTGGACTCATCCGAGAATTACTTGCATCATAAGATCGTCGGAGCGATACCCTGCACTCGAAAGTACACGATGCTATAGGTAGAGTTGGTTATCAAGGGAACAACGCGGCCAACAGATTCAAGCGCCTGAACCCTCCTTTTTTTGACGGCAGTGAAGATGTGATTGTTGCTGACTCTTGGCTTCAGGATATAGAGGTTATTCCAGAGGCCGCTAGAATTCTAGAGGATGAGAAGGTGACCGTAGTGTGCCTGCAGTTATTGGACTTAGCCCGCAGCGGGTGGGTGATGCAAGCAGTTGGTTTGGTGATGCCTGTCTTATGGGCGGTATTCAGTGACAAGTGTAAACTCCCTAAATTTCTACTATTGAATTGTTTTTAAAAATAATTTGCTATAAATTTTTACTTTGTAATCGTACGTCATATAGTCGTATTATACGTCGTGTACAAAATTTGTCGTATTGAACGTCGCGTATGAGTCCAAATTTTTGTATGCCTCGTCGAGTGCGAATATGTGTGAGGTACATATTTTTGTAAAACTTTTTTATTTTAGAAGCTTGGTTTTTCAAATAATAAATAATAAATATTTTTGATTACTTAAAGTGGTAAAATGTGTCGCATTGGAAATTTCCAAAACTGATTTTAGAAAACTTTGTTTCATTGCATATGAGGTGCATAAATTTATATTTCTTATGTATATAATGCTATTTATGAAATTAATTAATATTAATATTTTATTATTTAAAAACGTACTTTAAAAATAATGTTTTGGTTTAAAATTTAATAATTATGAGAAATTATTATGGAAAAGATTCATTTGAATTTAAATAAGTTTCCTTATACGATTTAAATAAATAGGATATGATCTAGTTGATGTAAACTAAATTGATGATATTAATTTGGGGATTTAACCAACCCTAATCCCTATCCAATTAGGAGCCCTCACCTCCTATATAAGGAGAGACTCCATACCTTCTTTTTTCCATAAATTTCATAACCCACAAAATTCTCCACAAACAGATGTGTATCGTGTCTGTGTCACCAATTCCATCCACTATGTGTTTTTCTAATATACAAAGTTCTCTTCGTGCTCGACACACCGGACATGACTCAACCTCCAACCCGTGTCGTGCAGGATACGGTTTCACCCCGCTCCTATATTCGACACATGGACACCAATTTCAAACCCAGCCCTAACCCTAAGCCAAATTTTCTTCGGCCTCCGTGCTCTTCCCGGCACCACCGCCGTTGCTGGTCTCGCAATAACCCAGGCCACCAGCCGAACCCAGACCAATTCCGGCCACCGTCCCACCAAAGTCAGCAGCACCACCTCCCTGCTGTCTGTCGACCACCAGCCATCTCAATCAATACCTTCGCCACTCCTCCTTCGCCACCCACTCGACTCCATGCCTGACCATGACCGTCCCCTACATCACCCTCGCCAAAAAACTACCCCGCCACCAACAATAGCCGATACCATGCCACCCAAAACAACCTCCGCAGCCATCACCATGATCACATCACCGCAGCTACCCAACTTCGGCCATCGCCGCCCAAACACCACACAATAGGGAATAAGGGAAGGGGAAACCCTATCCTCCGTCGTTCGCCGCCGATCTCCGCCGCCACTGGTGGCCGCCCGCCATGAATTACCGCTTGGCCGCCAGAGCTGGGGCCGCCGTGCTTCCCCTCGGTCCCGGCCGCCCCCATGTCGTACAGTACAACTGTCCGCCGCTGACGAGACACCGCCGCCGTCGTTGGGCCTCGTAGCCTCCGTGCTAGGTGCGCCAGCCCGACTTCCCCTCCGGTTGCTGGCGCCGCCGCCTTCATTAGCCACCACCGCCACAACCACGACCCTCCACCGCGCCCTGCCCGCCGGCCACAGGCGCCCATCCACCCGTCGGTGAGGACTACTTCCCCCCACTGTTCCTCTCGATCTCTTTCTCTCTCTATCTCTCTTCACACTAGGGATCTGTGTTTATATTTATTATTATTATTTTTTATACTGTAATCTTTGAAAGAAAAAAAAGAAAAGAAAAAGTAAACATGTTTATATAGATTGAATACATTATGAAAATATGTGCATTAGTATAATTTATTATTGTTATTTGTTGAAATATATGTTAAATATTTCTTAAATTTTTTAAGAAAAATATTGTAGTTAGCTTAGCCTACAAATATTTTGTTTAGAAGTCCTAAAACTGTTATTGTAGTATTTTCTATCAAAAATATAGCTTTTGACCTAAATATATTATTATATTCTACCTTATTAAATATGTATTTTAACCTAAAACTATATTTGACCAAACTATGAACTTATTCCTGAAAATGAATTCCAAGTATTTATCTAAAATTATTTTAACTAATAAAATTATAGTTTCCAAATTATAAATATTTTCTAAAAATAAGTTATATTATGCAAATTCCCTTTTTGATCATTATCATTGATCTTGAATAATCGTGTGTTCCTATTTCCTCGCAACAATGGATCTCTGCACATTGATCACGGATATTGGACAATCAGGACTTGTCGGATCCTCGCACCACAACAGACGACGCACCAGGCAAGATACCTTGCCATAATTTACTGTTTATAATTAGTCTGTATTTTATTTATTGTATATCACTGTGGATTTATTTCCAGTTCTTTTAGTTATACCATTATTACAGTTCCTGATTTGTTGTCTGCTTAGTGATATTAGTTGTACCTTGTTATTTATCCTTTGATTGTATATGGACCTAGAGTTGAGGGACTACCACTAGTTTAGTGCATTGTATAAACTTTGACACTGATGTGCCACGAGATGTGTGAGTTGTGAGTAGCATATAGCATCCAAACTTGCGTGTTGGCTGATCACTGATGCGTATAGGATGTGAGTTAGGTCTAACTGTCAATAGTTGTATGTTAGAAGACTTGATGGTTAGTAGTGTTACATGGTCGTGGATGTGACATGATAGATACATTTGGTGGGGAGAACATTTCCTTGTCATATGGGCTTCGATTGCACTTCTTTTGTAACTCAGAAGCTTCGCTGGAGGTACGGGTATGATTAGCCTCTCAGATTTGCCACTGTCATTTTTGAACGTCATGCGCTTAGGTCACTGGTGCCCAAGTGGAGACTATACCAGATTCCATTTACAGCCAGGGCTCATGCGACGAAAGGTTTGTTCTTAACTGCATGTTCACTTTAGTATGGTTAGGTTACCTTATTAATGTCATGTCACTTACTTTTATTTGTGGCGTATTTTATATTCAATGTTTATGTGGCATATTCTTTATGTATCTTGTTACGTCCCTATGAGGACCTGGTGTTTCCTCCAGGTGTGTCTTATGATTTCTGCAGGTGCTCTAGCTAAGGCCATGACTTGCGCTCTATTCTTCGAGATGTTGCTCTTGGATCGTCATCTCCTTCGCTCGACCAAATCATTTTTCTTTGTATAATTCTTTCTTATTTAAATTAGCTGGCAGTGGATTTGTCTCCGCCCAACGATTGTATACATGACAAATTCAAAGTTGCTTTTATATCATTATTTATCTTTGTGGATAAGATTTAGTGCCTTAGTTACTGTATTTTATAGCTTATGTATATATACGATGGTCCATATATTTTGTATGTATACAGCTCGCATGATTACGTTCTAGTCCTTCTATTTTTGGTACTGGAGCGTTACATGTTTTTATGGTAGCCCATGCAGGTCTAGTTTGTCGTTTCGTTTACATAACTGTACCGAACGGGCCTACAATATAGGATTAGAGTCTAGAATGTCATCCACCTACTTGACATCCTTTCTTGACTTCAAATTCTGAACTCTCGTTCGACCTCCTTGATTTGCATGTTGCTTGACTCCTTCTACCGTAAATTCTTAGTTTCGTGCTTAGTAAGACGACTACACTAGTATATGTCCATAGGTTAAACACATGGCTAGACGGTGACATTGACAATTAATATGCATTGAGATTTTCTTTGAGTTATAAAGGCATTTATTTTCTTAGAAATATGATCTTAAGGATTAGTTAATTCCAAGTTGGGTAGTAACATATTACCTTTCAAAGGATATTTAGAATTTTATTTTGATATTACAAAGTGGTATACACAAGAGGATAGCTAAATCGAGAAAACAAATTGATTTAATTTTGCATTTTGATTTTTGAAAGTCTTTGAACATTTATGATTTATTGAGTTATAGCTATACATCTTTTGGAGGGATATAAATTTGATTTGATAGTGATTATAAAATTTTAAATGTGGAAGTATGATTTATAATTGACCAAAATTTAAGGATAATTAATAAATTTTGGTAAAATATTTTTGAATTAAATTACATCATATGATCTATGATTTATAAAGTTATTTAGATTTCGAGTTTAAATCCTTGATTATGATATTTAATTTTGGTGAGAAAAAAAATTTACTTTTAAAGAGTAGTTGTGACTTATTGGAAGCTAGATATACATATTTGAAGGATATAGAATTAAATTCGGGAGTTATTTAAATGTTCGATTTTGTAGTACGAATTTCGGCTGATAAATATATTTAAATGTTGAGTTTAAGATTTGGAAAAAAAATTATTTATTATATTTGCGATATACAAGGGTTTTTTCGAGATTGACTACAGATTTAAAATTTTTGAATAAAAGTTGACAGCCTAAGATGATTGAAAATTTTGGTGGAGTATATTGGAAATTTTATTGAGAAACTTTCGAGGAACTGAAATTTTAGAGTAGATCATATATTTGTAGAGGACCAAGAAGCAAGTAAGGTCATCCTAGTGAGATAAGAAGTATTCCACATTAGATTGCCATACCACCTATGATTATAATATTACATATACACAAGTATAGTTAGTCATCGACCAAACTGTATAACTATAACATTATCTTGCCTTACTCGACCTTCCCTCAAATCTAGATCTTTTATCGTGACCATCTAATTATTTGAAACGTAAAAATGGGTAGAATCATTCCCTTGACCATACCCTTATCCATGAGACTATTTTCTCTCTAGAAGCCGTATCCCTAACTTATTTTAACTTGATCTACGAGATTTTCTATTTATCTTTATTTCGTGCTTTAACTGTATCCTTTTTGTCCATTAATTAGTACAACATGAGAACCCACTTTCTATTTTGATCATTTGGTGTTTCCTATCCTGACTTTAATATTTGGAGCACAACAATAGACTTTTTCTTCCAACAAATTCCATACATAAGACCTAGACGAGCCTACCTTCATGTAGGTATATCACGTGCCACTAAAACACATCTCATTGTACTCTATTTTTTGGATATGACTTTCGGATCATAAAGACTGGACTATAACCTTTACCATGGTACCGATATACTTTTGACTACATATATGGACTCAACCTCGACTCAAATTGTTTTCGACCCAATATATGATTGTGATCTACTAGTTCCTTAAAATGCTTAATCTTGTGTTTTATCTTGATTGCTTAACCATTGTCCTTTATTTTTTTCATTTACTTGGACGCATAACATCTTTTTTTGCAATATTAGCAACCCTTGCTTCTCTCCTTCCAAATTAAATTGCATTACTTATATTTCACTATGATTCCTCCATAGTTTATGCAACCATGTTTCCTTGTATGAATCCCTTATGAGAAGATAAAATTTGATCATGACATCCTATGGTTAGTAGAGGTTAGATTAGAAAACCCACAGAGGGGAGTAGTGGTATAGTCGAATAATATGATTGAATATGCATAAGTAAAAAAATTGCGGTAAACCCTATCGAGCAGAGTACATTTTATGATTTAATGAGAGTAGATTCTTGATCGACAAAGTGGGTCTTCGTGGTACCCTATTGTTAAGAAATTTTTGAGGCGATAGAGGGGGTGTTTGAAGTTATTAGATTTCAAGAAGGGTGTAAATTTAAAAAAAAACTCTTGATGATTTAGGAATTTAAAGATATGATGATGGTAAATTTAAAGGTCGTAACAAGGTAAGATAAATTTTATTTTCGACTAAATGGGTGAGGAAATTTTTATGTAAATTATTGAAAGTAATTATGTGAGAGGGAACTATCTCGAGAGAAAAAAATGTAGGAAGAAGAGTATTAGAGAAGTATTGAATGAAAAGTTTGGACTTATCAAAGATTTTGCAATTATGGTTATAATTTCATATTAAAGTAACCTTGACCATATTTTTGACTAAATTGATTTCCTGAGCCTGAAGTTTCAAGACGGTGAAAGCTCGAGAGAATATATAAATATTTTGAGAGATGGAGACTGCATATTAAAGTTTCGTGACTTACTAGATTTCTAATTATGAGATATCACGTATGAAAATATTTTAAGGTATCAATTATTTTTGTGAGTTAAATAAAACATCATTTGATGGTCGATATATACATGAGTATGCTTCGAGGATTTACGTAGTGTTTGAGATTATTTTAAGGACATCTATCAATTCGAATAAAGGAAAGGAAGCAGTGCTTTAAGAAAAGTGAAGGAAAACACTAACTTTGAAGAATCTTGGACTATGATGAATATTCTAGTGGGTTACGATTCAAAACTGAGATCAAAGAAGTTATTGTCTATTTATAAGGTTGCATGCCAATAGAAAATATGTATGATGCTGCATGCCTATAGCAAAAAGGTAGCGTTGATTGATTTTAAAACCTTGATAAGTTGTCATGCATTAACTATCTTCTAACCGTTTAAAATATTTATTGAATATCGATTCTTCTCTCGTTAGATGAATTAAATCATGGTTCTTTTGACAAAACTCTTTCCAACTCTTCAACCCTGTCTATCCTAATTTTTTCACAAATTTCGAGGACGAAATTCTTTTAAGTTGGGTTGGATGAAACTCCCTAAATTTATACTATTGATTTTTTTTAAATAATTTGGTATAAATTTTTACTTTGTAATTGTACGTCACATAGTCGTATTATACGTCGCGTATGAAATTTCTCGTATTGAATGTCGCGTATGAGTTCAAATTTTTGTATGCCTCGTCGAGTGCGAATAAGTGCGAGGTACATATTTTTGTAAAACATTTTGATTTTAGAAGCTTGGTTTTTCAAATAATAAATAATAAATATTTTCGATTACTTAAAGTGGTAAAATGTGTCACATTGGAAATTCCCAAAACTTATTTTAGAAAACCATGTTTCATTGCATATGAGGTGCATAAATTTAAATTTCATATATATATAATGCTATTTTCGAAATTAATTAATATTAATATTTTATTATTTAAAATAATGTTTTGGTTTAAAATTTAATAATTATGAGAAATTATTTTGGAAAAGATTCATTTGAATTTAAATAAGTTTCCTTATACTATTTAAATAAATAGAATATGATCTAGTTGATGTAAACTAAATTGATGATATCAATTTGGGCATTTAATCAACCCTAATCCCTATCCAATTAGGAGCCCTCACCTCCTATATAAGGAGAGACTCCATACCTTCTTTTTCCCATAAATTCCACAACCCACAAAATTCTCCACAAACAGATGTGTAGCGTGTCTGTGTCGCCAATTCCATCCACTATTTGTTTTTCTACATGTACAAAGTTCTCTCCATGCCCGACACACCGGATACGACTCAACCTCCAAACCATGTCGTGCAGGATACGGTTTTACCCCGCTCCTGTGTCTGACACATGGACACCAATCTCAAACCCAGCCCTAACCCTAAGCCAAATTTTCTTCGGCCTCCCTGCTCTTTCCGGCACCACCGCCATTGTCGGTCTCGCTACAACCCAGGTCACCAGCCGAACCCAGACCAATTTCGGCCACCGTTCCACCAAAGTCAGCAGCACCACCTCCCTTTTGTCTGTCGACCACCAGCCGTCTCCATCAATGCATTTGCCACTCCTTCTTTGCCACCCCCTCGACTCCATGCCTAACCACGACCATCCCCTACATCACCCTCGCCAAAAAACTACCCCGTCGCCAACAATGGCCGATTCCAGGCTACCTAAAATAACCTACGTGCGCCACCATCACCATGATCACATCACCGCAGCCACCCAACTTCGGCCATTGCCGTCCAAACACCACACAATAGGGAAATAAGGGAAGGGAAAACCCTAACCTCCGTCGTCTGCCGCCGATCTCTACCACCACTGGTGGCCGCCCGCAACGAATCACCGCCTGGTAGCCAGAGCTGGCGCCGCCGTGCTTCTCCTCGGTCCCAGCCGCCCCCATGCCGTACAGTATAGCCGTCCGCCGCTGACGATACACCGCCGCCGCCGTTGGTCCACGCCGCCTCCGTGCCAGGCGGGCCAGCCGGACATCTCCTCCAGTTGCTGGCACCGCCGTCGCCTTCACATGCCACCGCCGCAGCAACCACGACCCTCCACCGCGCCCTGTCCACCATCGCCCATCCACCCGTCGGTGAGGACTTCTTCCCCCCACTCTTCCTCTCGATCTCTTTCTCTTTCTCTCTCCAGCTCTCTTCACACTAGGGATCTGTGTTTATATTTATTATTATTATTTTATATACTGTAGGCTTTGAAAGAAAAAAAAAAGAAAAGAAAAAGTAAACATGTTTATATAGATTGAATACATTATGAAAATATGTGCATTAGTATAATTTATTATTGTTATTTGTTGAAATATATGTTAAATATTTCTTAAATTTTTTAAGAAAAATACTGTAGTTAGATTAGCCTACAACTATTTTGTTTAGAAGTCCTAAAATTGTTGTTGTAGCATTTTCTATCAAAAATATAGCTTTTGACCTAAATATATTATTATATTGTACCTTATTAAAATATGTATTTTAACCTAAAACTATATTTGACCAAACTATGAACTTATTCCTGAAAATGAATTCCAAGTATTTATCTAAAATTATTTTAACTAATAAAAATATAGTTTCCAAATTATAAATATTTTCTAAAAATAAGTTATAATTATTATGCAAATTCCCTCTTTGATCATTATCATTGATCTTGAATAATCGTGTGTTCCTATTTCCTCGCAACTTTGGATCTCTGCACATTGATCACAACTATTGGACAATCAGCACTTGTCGGATCCTCGCACCACAACAGGCGACGCACCAGGCAAGATACCTTGCCATAGTTTATTGTTTATAATTTGTCTGCATTTTATTTATTACATATCACTGTGGATTTATTTCCAGTTCTTTTAGTTGTACCATTATTACAGTTCCTGATTTATTGTCTGCTCAGTGATATTAGCTGTTCATTGTTATTTATCCTTTGATTGCATATGGACCTGGAGTTAAGGGACTACCACTAGTTTAGTGCATTACATAAACTTTGACACTAAGGTGCCACGAGATGTGTGAGTTGTGAGTAGCATATAGCATTCGGACTTGCGTGTTGGCTAATCACTAATGTGTATAGGACGTGCGTTAGGTCTACCTGTCAACAGTTCTATGTTAGAAGACTTAACGGTTAGTAGGGTTACATGGTCGTGGATGCGACATGATAGATACATTGGGTGGGGAGAACATTTCTTTGTCGTATGGGCTTCGATTGCACTTTCCTTGTAACCCGGAAGCTCCGTTGGAGATACGGGTATGATTAGCCTCTGAGGTTTGCCACTGTCGTTTTTGAATGTCATGCGCTTAGATCACTGGTGCCCAAGTGGGGACTATACCAGATTCCATTTACAGCAAGGGCTCATACGACGAAAGGTTTGTTCTTAACTGCATGTTAACTTTAGTATGGTTAGGTTACCTTATTAATGTCATCTCACTTACTTTTATTTGTGCCATATTTTATATTCATTATTTATATGGCATGTTCTTTATGTATCTTGTTACGTCCCTCTGAGGACCTGGTGATTCCTCCAGGTAAGTCTTATGATTTCTGCGGGTGCTCTAGCTAAGGCCATGACTTGCGCTCTATTCTTCGAGATGTTGCTCTTGGATCGTCATCTCCTTTGCTCGACCAAATCATCTTTCTTTGTATAATTCTTTCCTATTTAAATTATTTTGTAGTGGCTTTGTCTCCGCCCAACGATTGTATACATGATAAATTCAAAGTTGCTTTTATATCATTATTTATCTTTGTGGATGAAATTTAGTGCCTTGGTTACTGCATTTTACAGCTTATGTATACATACCATGGTTCATATACTTCGTATGCATACAGCTGGCATGATTACGTTGTAGTCCTTCTATTTTTGGGACTGGGGCGTTAAAACAAGTTCCAGACGAAGTATTTTTATGCAATAGCTCGGTATGATCTGCAGACCAGATTCAGCAATCTCAAGCAGATGGGAAGGACGGTAGATGGATATGCGGTCGAGTTTTCAAGGCTTAGTCGATTTGCTCCTACCTTGGTGGCGACCGAATTGAACCGAGCCCAGCGGTTCCAATAGGGGCTCCACCTAAAGATAATTCAAACGGTGGAGCAGTTCGAGCATCAGACCTTTGATGCTATTATGTGAGCAGCTAGGAGGCATGAGTACTCCTCCTAGAGGATAGTAGACCGAGTAGGGGCCGGAAGAGGTATCATAGTCAATTGTCCCAGTCATCAACACCAGCCTCGGCAGTTAGGGCTTTGACTATTGGATCCTAGGAGGGCAACCACAGTTTCGTCGGTTCAGCACTCGATTACGACGTACCTCAGCAACATAGGCAGAAGCAGTCTTCCGCAATGGGCTGTACTTATTGTAGGTAGCCTGGGCACGTGGTTTCAGAGTATCATAGGTCACAGGGATTGTGCTTGGCTTGTGGGGCACCGGACCATATGATTGGGTCCTGTCCTCATAGAGCAACTTCATCTTCATCAACCCTAACTAGTCCATCGGTTAGGTGTCCAGCACCAGTGCAGCAGTACCAGCCTCTGAGGCCCTTGCCGCCTCAGGCTCAAGCATTCCAACAGCAGAGGCCTCAACAATATGCTCAGGTCCAGGTTCAGAATAGGCAAAGAGGTTACCAGCAGAGGGGGTATCAGAATAGGCATTCCAAAGAGGTTACCAGAATAGGCAAAGAGGTTCAGAATAGGCAAAGAGATCATCGATCCGCAGCAGTGGGTATCGGTTCTTAATCGTCAGTCTGTTAAGTGCCCTATAGTCGATACACATCCGAACCGACCCATCCTTCTTGGGTACGAAGAGTACCGGTGCACCCCAAGGTGAAGAACTCGATCGGATGAAGCCCTTGTCCTGCAGCTAATCCACTTGCTTTTTCAGCTCCACCAATTCACTGTTGTTCACTCGATAGACATGCTGAGAAATCGGTTCCGTACCGGGAACCAAGTCTATCGAGAACTCTACATCCCTGTCCGGTGGAAGCCCTGGCAACTCCTCTGGAAATATGTCCATAAACTCTGCGATCAAGGGATATGGAGCCACCTGCTCCTCAACTAAAGCTCCACAGAAGACGCCACTGTCCTGCTCTGCCTGCCGCTGGGTGTACTCAAACTCTGGCTCTCCTGGCGCCCCAAACAAAACTCTACCCCCTCGGCAATCAATGCGGGCGTAGTGTCTACTCAGCCAGTCCATACCTAATACAATATCGTAGTTCGGTAGTGGCATGACGAGTAAACTCATTCCCAACTCTCGGCCTCCCAACATAATGCTCTGCCTTCTGCAAACATCACTCACGAGGATGACCCCACCCTCGGTCGTGATCTTGCAGGTCCTAGGCAATGGTTTAGAAACCAGACTGTGTCTAATAGCATAAGATACTGACACAAAGCTGTGGGAAGCCCCGGAATCAAAGAGTGCAAAAGTTGGAAGGGAGTCGAGAAGAACTGAACCTGCTATCAACTCCCCTACGACCTCGGCATCCTCAGCCCCCATGGCGAAAGCTCGCCCCTGCTGTCCACCTCGTGTCTGCTGCTGGTGCTGGTGGAACCTCTGCTGTTGGGTCTGCAATGGCCCCTTCAGCTGACCTGCTGGAGCCTTGGCTGCACCAGCTCCTCCTGGTACTGGACGTATCGTCGCAACTGGACACTCTCGCATCTGATGGTCCGTCGAACCACACATCAAGCATCTGCCAAGTCTCTTCCTGCACTCCTCCCACATGTGCACAGGCTTCTTGCAGAAAGTACAACTGATAGCCTGCTGTCTGGGTGCCTGCTGCCCTCTCCGCTGCTGATACTATACCTGCTGAAAAGTTACCCTGCCCTGCTGCTGATACTGCTGAACTGGCCTCTGTGGCTGCTGATGCTGGAAGTGAGGCCTCTTGGCCTGGCCCTGACTGCTGCTGCCATCCTGGAAGTCATGACCCCTCTTCTGTCTCAACACTAGGTCGTCCTCCGCCGCCATGGCCCCAGAAAATATCTCTACAAAGGTGGCGTTCCGATCGCTCTTAGTCAGCGATCGAATCTCTCTAATCAAGCCTCGGCAAAACTTCCTCGCCTTCATCTTCTCAGTCAAGTTATCCATAAATCGGGCCAATCTACAAAACTCTCCAGCATACTCAGCTACCGTCTGGTTCCCCTGAACCAGACCCTCAAACTGTGCCTCGATACCTCCCAAGGCCACATCAGGAAAGAACTGTTCCTTAAACAGCTCCTTGAACTGGGCCCAAGTCTGGCCCTCAACTCCTACCCTGGGATCTGTCTGATACCATGCATGGGCTAAGTCCTGCATCTGGCTGCCCGTCGCCTCGATCTGGAGTCGATCTGGTATCTCCGTAAGTCAAAATATCTCCTCGATATGCTCGATCCAGTCGTCGACATAGTGGATGCCCTCTGTGCCCAGGAACTCTCGATGATGCATCTTCTGAAAGTCCTATATGTCTTTCTCCCTCCTACGGGGCTGCTGCTGCGCCCCCTGAGCAGTAACCATCTCAACTGTAGTGCGAACCAGCTGGTGTGCCTCGTCGATCCCTTGACGAAAATCTGCAGTCTGCCTCTGCTGCTGCTGCTGGTGGGACTCCAGAATTCTCTCTACGAAGGAGAAGAGATGTGCATCATCTACTATCCCCGCAGACGGAGGCTGCTGCGGTGGAAGGATCTCAGGAATCACAATGCTCGACCTCCTGGCTGGTGCAGGTGCTCCTCCAAAAGCTGCAGAAATACCGATTCCTGAGGGCTGTACTGGCCCTATGGCACCGGAAGCTGGCTGCTGTTGAGGTCGAGAGGTGTTAGACCCCTCTCCAGCGTCCCCTGGTCCAGGACGATGCGATCTCATCTCAACCATCCAGGAGACACAGATCAAACAAGAAACAATTACTGAGAATGAGTCGAAATATCAAAGGAGGACAGTTTAAAATTCTAAGGAAGGCAATAAGCAACAAAAGTAGATATACGGAATCTGATACAAAGTTTTTCCTAGTGTGATTGAGTACCTTCAAAAATACTAATTCCTACTGCAGGCTGCAGCGATATTCTAGTTCGAATACCACTATATTTCCAATCTAGACCTGCATGGTCCACCACTAAAAACGTGTCACGACCCGTACCCTAGAGTAAGGGCACGAGACATGGGTACGTCCAGCCTACGCCGCAGTGTCGACGGTAGAACGCTGTCCTAGGTCAACATCTAAACAATATAAAGGTACCTCTACAGTATATACTCTCCGAATGGAGGTGACATAGCAGATACAGTCTCAATCACAACTAAGGTAGAACATGATAAAGATAGATAGATAGATAGATAACCAGAAATGGAAACACAGAGATACAATCCAGAGTCTAAGTGTCTAAATAAGTACATATCCCAAATATCTCAGAATCCATATACAGTAATCCATGAAAAGTAAAGACATCCTAATCTAAAGGAGTGTCGTCAACTGCTAGTGGATCCTGCTGCTGGTCCAAGTCACAGCACTCATCTAGGGTTGCACCGTAGTAGGTAGGGCAGAACGCCTCAGCCTCGTCCTCTATAATATTTTGATAGGTCCAGTCAAGACAGGAGCGAGCACAGTATATCTCAACAAATCATAACATGTTAGAAAATATAAACATGCTAGAGAGTAAGATACAAAAAACTGAAAGAATAACATGATGTAAAAAAAGAGAGACTATAAGTAAATAGCTACAGTATATAGAGAACTAACAGTGACTAGTGATTCAGAGCACAAGATGGTTATGTAAACGGCATGATATTGTACACGAGTAATCTAAAGAGGGCGTACACGAGTAATCTACTGGATTGATTACATAACCACTTCTACTCTCCCGCCCCAATAAATACACAAGGATCTAGCCAAGTTATGTTATTGTACACGAATATCATGTGAATACACGATTATACACGATTTCACACGTTTCATACAAGAATGTCACGAATATACGGAGTACACGATGCTCATGATAAAGTACACGAACACGAAATACCCGATATATCCGCTAAGGGGATAACATCGCACGACAAGATCCATGTAGTACTAATCCGTGTTTCTGACGTGTCAGCATCATGTAAAGTAATCTAAAGCAGGAAATATACTCCTAATGCAGGATATGAAATGATCAGAGAATGTACTCGCCTGTATCCTGAGAATCTGGAGAATATCTACTGTCCGAGGAGTGGTGTCTGTCTCATATAGAACAGTATAAGTCACTATGAGTCTAAAATGATAATAAGATGCAATTTAATGCATTCTACATGAATCTAGGTCAATCTAGACCAAAGTCAACTCTTGGTCAACTTTGGTCAACCCTAAAAGTTAAACTAGGTCAACTAGGTCAAACCTAAGTCAAACAAGTCTATACTAGTCTAACTAGTCTATTCTAGGTCTAATCAAGACTAAACAAGTCTAATCTAGACTCTATACTGGCATTCAAGCCACACCCAAAGGCTATAGGCTATATCATGCCTATAAACCAACCCACAATCACATAACCACATGTCAATACATATATCTAATATAATACACATATTGATATATTTATATAATATAATATAGTAACACACATTAGCATATAGGTCTATAATATATGCTTACACATAGAAGAATAGGGAAGGGCATATGTATGTGTTCATGTGTGTGTGTGTGAGAATACAAGAGGCATGTGTATGTGTGAGTGCCACATAGAGTTGTGTCAATAGAGTCACATGAGGGTGTCAATGTGTGGGTGTTTAGTGAGAGTGACAAGAGAGTATGTGTGTCAAGTATCAATACTGAAAACAAGAACAATGTAGTGTTAGTAATATACACTTGTGTGTGTTATCCTGAAAAACAGTTAGTGAATCCTGGAAATTAGTAAGCTGATATGGTGTTAGGAATGTGTGAAACATGTAAAAACAGTGGCATGGCAAATCAGTGATATAGGAAATCAAAATCAGTTGAAAGTTTAGAAAATCTGGAAACAGTGATTACATTTGTGTGAACCTATGTACAGTGAGTGAATCATTCTCAGGTTGTTAGGCAATATCAGTGAATACAAAACAGTATAGGAAAACAGGAATTCAGTGAGTAGAAACAACACAAAATCTGGAAAAGTAGGGTAGTGTAAAATCTGGAAACATTTGACAGTATTTAAATCAAAACAGTGGCTAACCAATGTGAAATCAGTGAGCTAATACATTGTGTTCATGTGTCAAATGCAAAACAGTGTACATGTCCTGAAAATCAATGAGCTAACTAGAGGAAATCATTGAGCTAACTATAGTAAACTCTGGAAAATAGTGTGCATTGATATGTGCAAGCCTGGAAAGATTAACAGTTTACCAATGAATCAATTCAATGTAAAGGGGAAGAACAACTCAGATTATCAAGAATAAATCATTCAATTTCAGTTTTGAAGAAGGGAAAGGAAATCAGTTTCTCAGTTTCCTGTATTTCGAACCCAACACAAAGTCTAAATATCCCATTTAAATCATAAACTTTAATCTAACAAGTAAATCTAATTAATCATGAGAAATTAAACCTGTGGGATCATTGACAGATGAATACATAAAACAAAAATGGGATTTAAATGTTCAGGAATTCAGAAATACCAATGTATCAGTAAATGGTATCAGTCGAATGCAATTTTGAATTCAAAACCCCATTCCACATCAAACAACCCAATCCCAAATGTAAATCCAATCTAACATATATTATTAATCATGTTTAGGATCTAATTAGCAATTAAAAACATGAATTAAATCATTAAAATTAGAATTTAAACACAGAACACACTAATAGACTGTACACGCACAGGTACGCCCCGTGCACACACGATTCCGTGTCTGACACGACACGAGGACCCACGAAACTTTGGTGGCCTCGTGTCAGACACTGCCCACACCCACGTGTCAATTTACACGTGTCCAAGTGGCGTGTACTGTGCGCAATAGACCCTGAGTAGCAGGGGGATTGACACTGCGCGCGTGCGTGTTGCACCCTGCGTGTACCCGTGCCCAATGCGACACGACACGATACCAATACAACCTCAGTACACTAGAAAAAAAAAACAAGCCTAAACCATAATTTCCTATTCAAACCAAATCCAAAAACAAGGATGAAATGTCCACTGTGGCATTTCATCGAACACCTATACGTATCTACTGATACGTGTCCGATACGGACACGTATTAGACACGAAACCTAGAAGTAGCTATACCTACAGTTACGGTAGGCCTAGGGCTTCCTATTTATGCAATTAGAACACAATTTTATGGAGTGGATTCAAAATTACCTATGGCTTTGAAATGGCTCAAAAAGCCCCAATGTGAGTGGTTCCACAAGCTACCAAAACTCCTTCAAATTGGTCCTTCCCTAAAATTTCTCACCATAGCCATAGAGAACAAAGTAATTAGAATCTATTGCAAGAAATTAGGAAGAAAAAGGAGTTGGAATGGAGGAGTTATGGATTGGGGAAGAAAGGGTTTACCTCTTCTTTAAACTTGCTAATTTTTCTAATGAGGCTAGCCCTAAATTTAGGAGACATTAAATAGATGGGGGGAACCCTAGGTGGCCGGCCAAGGGGGTATTGGGCTAGGGTTAGGGTTCCATTAGTGGTCTATGGGCCTCTATGGGCCTAAGTCATAAATCATGACTTGTGAAATCACAAGCCATTCTCTAGCCAAATAAATTCCTATTTTCTCCAAATAAATTCTAATGAGTAGGATATCACTAACTTAGGTCAAGCTAGGGTTACATACTCTAACCAAGTAGTCATGATCTAGGTTAGCTTCTAGGACAGTCTCCTAAGTCACCCCGAGTCAAAGTCAATAATAGCACCAAATCAATTATACTAAAAATCACTTAAAATTCCAAAAATTATTATTAATACTAATAATTTCAAATAATTCCCAAAAATTTAAAAATTACCAAAATACCCTCAAGCTAGAAATATGGTAGTAACAAATTACATTTTTATGAACTTAGTATTCTAGTCAAAAAATGAGTTTAATTTTCAAGTATTCATCAAAAAAAATATTTTGAGTAATAAAAAATCTAGTTTTCAAATATTATAAATAAAATAGTATTTGTATTTATTTACATGAAGCCTTGGTTGTCAATCATGATCGTGACTAATCGTCAGTTTCTACTACCTTATGAATCCGTACCCTTTCGCATCGACCATGGCTGTTGGATAAATAGGGACTTGTCAGATCATCACACACCCTCGGGAAAGATACCTTGCCATTACTGCTTGTTTATGTTAGCTCATCATGTTGCATGTATTTAGTTATTATTTAATTTTTGCAATATAAAACTGTTCTTTCAAATCATATTAGATGCAATTACTATTTAGTTCTTTTTTATTACTTCTCTATTTCTACGCACATTTGACCTAGAATTAATAGATATTCCTTCATTTGTGTTGCATTTATTGGCATTTATTAGATCGTATCGACTAGCCAGCAGTAAATATAGACTGTGCATTAGGATTAACTGCTAATAGTATTTGCATGATTAGTTTGACTTAACAGTTAATAGAGTTTACATGTGTTGTGAATACAATCTATATAGACATGGGGTAGGAAGGAAATTTTCATAGCGTATGGGCTACCATGCACATTACCTTTTGTGATCATACGCCCCGTCGGAGATGCGAGTTTACGATCGTATATTTTATTGATGGCCACTGACGTTCGAGGAAACGTGATGGTTTGAGGCCCCTAATGCCCAAGAGGGGACTGTGCCAATCCTATTTTTAGCCGAAGAGCCCAAGTGTTGGAGGTTTGTTCTTAAATTGCATTCACATAGACTAGTTAGACGACCATATCCGTTTAGGTATAAGTACTTTTCGTTTGTGTACTTATACCTGATCGTGGCTTGGAATAGTATTTTGTCGCGAACTAGTGTCCCACACCTTGTCCTTATTTGGTTGTAGGTGTAGTTCACCGCTTCTACGATAAAATACTGAACATTATTGTGATTCGAATTCTACATCAGATTTATGGTCAAAAAAATACATCAACATGGATTAGGGATCCATTACATGTCCTTGTTGCATGGAGGGATGGTATACTAATTCAAGGATAGAGTATTGGACCATGTTATGATTTGAATTACTTTTGAGCAGTTTATATTCAGATATATGGCATATTTTTCTGTATCTTGTTACGTTCCTTTAAGAACCTGATGATCTCTCCAAGTGTAAGCACCCTAATATTTTAGGGATTTATTTATTTATTTTATATAATTTTTATATATTAAACCATATTTTATTTTTTATTATGGCTATATAGGCACTTTATCGTAGCTTTGATTTTTGAAGCACAACAATTATCAATTTCTCAAATCTAGTTCCATATTCGTAATCTAGATGAGTCCACCTTCATTTTGAAGTATCATGTTCCACTCAAATATGTTCCCTTATACTACATATTTCTTGTACAACTTTTGAGTCAAAATGGTCATTTTAGCTATTACCATAAAATTAGATATATTTTCCAATTTCGATTTGAGGCCAAAACCCGGTCCATTCCATTTGACCTGATATATGGCTTTGACCTATTTTGAGCCTACTACACACATGCTAATTGTGCACACTTAATTGAGTTCTCATGTTTTATTTATTTTCAAATGGCACACAAGATCCATCAATTAACCTTTCAAAGTCAATTTGAATATAAAAATCATACCGACCTAGAACTAGTCCAACTAGCCTTAGTTAAGCCTATAATAGGTTACCATAACTTATTAGGGTAGATTGATTTTTAGAGATTTTATACAGCCATACAATAGTTTAAACCAACCCACAATTGACTTTCCAAATTAGGAAACTGAATATTCATCTCTAGATTCAATCTTGTATATCTTTTTATTGGAGCAACCAAATCAAAACAAACTTTCCTAAAACCTTCTCTATCCAAACCCCAACCCTTTAACCCTTCAAAATTTATATATATATGCATATAAAGTGGCCACCAACCACTTCTATCCTCATAATCTCGAAATTCCTTCAGTCTATACATCCGCCGACCACTTTCAGCCGCAGCAGCAGTTTTAACCCCTTCCCTACCTTCCGTGATGCTCCACAAATATTTGTTGTGAATCAAACGCGACCCTCTACAATCATGTCAACCCTCCATACGTTCATAATCCCTTATAGTGCACCAAATTATCACTACAAGTCAACCAAAGTTTGGGATCCAAGTCTAAATTACTTCACGATCTCATATTTTCGTGAAGTCAAAACTAATGGAAAGATCATTGTGAAACCCGTAAATTTTCAGTTAATTAATTGAATAATCTAATTAGCTAATTATTATTATAAATCATTATTAGTTGTTAATTTAGGAAAATTGTATTTTTAGAAAAAATTATTATTTCTGGAATTTTAGAGTTTAGTCAAAACCCGTAAAATTTTATTTTATAAATTGTTGCTAATTAATTATTATCATTTTTATGAAAAACTATATTTTAGAAAATTAATATTCCTGGATTTTAGTTTGGACCTGACTCATCCCGAACCCGTCTCGAACCCAAGTTCAGCTTTCCGAAGTTAATTCGGAAGTTCCTTATATATATATTTATTTTATTTGCTATTTTAAAAAAAAGGGAATCTTTTCTTATTAAATTCTTTATAACTCATTAAAGCTTTTCTCTCTCTTTCTTTTTTCACCAGCAAAGGAAAGAAGCCTTTCCTTTCTAAACTGTGGACTTCTCCTTTCCCTCCCATTCATGGCCGAGCCCTTTCCCTTCAACGAAATGGCCAACTCTTCGGCTCCCAAAAAAAACATCCATTTCACCCTATATAAACCCCTTCTCTCCACTCTCCATCACAAACCCTTTTTTCCCTAAACTTTCCAACCCCAGCCGTCCGACCTAGCACTTTTCCGGCGAACCATCCGCCTGAGCCACGCCCCCGGCGACCCAAGCTCCACCGCCGGAGTCCCGAGCGCCACCTCCAGCACCTGACCTAGGCCGCCCCGAGCGGATTCTGTCGCCGTCTCCTCTGTCCGGCGACCCTGTGGCCGATCCGACGACCCCCGCGTGCCACTTCCCGGCCGTGCCAAGCCCGCTGTCCCCCGCGCCCCGTGCACCGCTCGTCGTTCATTCCAGAGCCCCGATCCGCTGTCCGTGGTTCCGTGGCCGATTCCACTGTCCAGCACTTTCCATTTCTGTTCTCGAGATTATCCCGCGGCTCCCGACCAACGGATTTGGGGTAAATTTTGATAATCTCAGTAGTTCGTCCCTCCCGTAGAGTCGATGATGATACGGTCCCCGATTCCGCTATGGAAATCGGCTCGATTTATTGCAGTTATGGTTTCGAACATTTCCGAACTCTATTTTGGATGGTTCTGTAGCTTTGGCTTTGTTATTGTGGTTTCTGTGGCCTCTCGAAAAATTCGAGTTATGTTTCGAAAATATTCTATAGATTGGTTTTGTGATATTTTCGGGTTTCTGAGTAACCTTGGTTTTCCGAATAATGGAAACTTGCTGTGGATGTATATTTTCGGGTTCGATATTATTTTTGGGTTTTAATATTATTGGTGGAAAAGAATTCATGAGTTATTTCCCTGGTTGGGATATTATTGGTGTGTTGTTGGCACAAATTCCCAGTATTGGGTTGTCCCAAATACAGAGGAAATGCTGCCCAAATTTTTAAAAAATATTTTAAAAGGGTTTTTCTATAAAATTCCTAAATTCTAAACTAGATTTGTTGACTTGAATTCTGATTACTTTTCCGAGCGACGACCTTATTGGTCAATGGGCTCTTAGCAAAATGCAAACGAAATCAAAATTTTCGGACGTTGAGGCATTAGCTATTTGCAAACATGACCTTTGGACCAAGTCTGAGACCTTTCCTTTATTATATATTTAATATTAATTATATTTTCTTAGAACGTGTTACTAGCCTAGAGTATTTTGGTGTAGGTCCTAGGCCTGCTGAATGGACCGCTCCCCGGCGTTCAGTTTACCATTCTTATTTTAATTCATTTATGTAAATAATTGTAAGGGCATAAGCCCAGCTTTATTTCTTTGTTTTCTTTGGCCTGTAATAATGTAGTGTAGTTTTTATTTCTTTTCTGGTTGTTGATTTGACGTAAACGTGTAAGATGTTAAATAAATATTTATTAATATCATTTTTTCACATTAAATAACTAGGAAAATTATAAGTTTGTTATTTAAACAAATTCACGTTCTTCTCATTTAAAGAAAAATATTAGTTTTGTATATAATATTACAAAATACTAAGTTTTGCCAAATAATCAGAAAATGCAATTTTTCAATAAATGTTAAATTGATTTTTCTTCGTAAATTAATAACTAGTAAATCATATCGATAAACGTGTTCTGGTAGAATTTGTAAATAACATAAAACTGGATTAGGACCAATTCTAGAGATTGTAACTAGCACACCTAGATATGGTTTTACTTTGGTGCTAAGTCAGGATTTCTCAACTGGAGGATTTCGAGGACATATCTGATCTCCATCCCGGTATCAACATCCCTTTTTCCAGTCAAAAACTAAGGCAAGTACGGTTATGTTTATTTGGCAATTTATTTAGTAATTATTATCTTGCATGCTTAAACCATATTGCTACACGGAACTTTCTCCTAGAGTTCAAATATTGATTGTGGAACTCTCTCCTAGAGTTCAAATATTGATTGTTATTAATTGTGGAGATATTGGGGGAGTAGTGTAGCGTCTATGACCAATACCCCTCATATTGTATATTGATTGTGTGAGCTTATCCCTCCTACACACGGGGATAAGCCGTATCGTATCACTAGGATACTTTTTTACAACCCAAGCGGGTCATAGTCGTTACCTATTCAAATCATATTGTTTTCAATTGTTGAAAAATTGCTAGAAAATATTGTTCAAGTATTTCAAATTTTTTAAAATTGTAAATTTCCATTATTATTTGAATTGTTAGATATTCATAATTGTACTTGCTCCCTCCTGACTGAAGACCCAACATTTTTAGGAAGCATTGATGATCCTGAGCTGTATCCTGTGGTGTTACCCGAGTCCCAATTGGAAGACGATGATCTCGAGGCTGATGAGCCGGCTGTTTAAATGTTACTTCTTCTTTTCTAGTTTAGGGAAAAGTTATGTTAAAGATAGCTAATTCAGTTTTGATTATCGGTTGTATCTTTCTTGTATTGAATAAATTTTTATAAATATTTAAATTATTAAAGTTGTGACAAATTTAGATTCTGTTGTTGAGATTACCTGCAAGTGGATACAGCTTACTGCCGCGTCTCAACAACGGTGCAGGCTGGACATGATCCAATTTGACCCAATAATTTGGGATCGGGTCGTGACATGTGTTTAGTGGTGGCCCACGCAGGTCAGATCAACAACTTAGGAGAACATACTTATAAATAATTAGAACACTAGAACATTAATTTGCTATGACATAGGACCGAAATATATATTATAAGTAAATATTTCTGTTTGCTATAGACTGGTAGGCTACCTTGTTTGTGTTTGCAACCAAAACCTTCCAGAGTACGGCCAAAGAAAAGACCACTCATTCCGGCCCTGCTGGCGATAAGGTCCACCATCGGTTATAATTGGATCAATACCCATCACTGAGACCTGTAACTGCCCTATAACTATATCTGGACAGAACTTCTTAGCACCCTTACTGGTGATGCCCTTACCTAACTATGATGTAGTCCTAGGAATGGACTGGTTAAGTAAGCAGAATGTGCTGATAGATTGTCACAGAGGATGTGTAGTCTTCAGCCTACTTGGAGAGCCAGAGTTTGAAATATCTTGAGCTCCAGAAGATATGGAGAGTATTACTTACTCCTCCATCATCGAAGAATTTGGACCTCCCCACCCTATCATAGCAGAATTCATGGATGTCTTCCCTGATAGTCTTCCAGGATTACCCCAGATCGAGATGTAGAATTCACCATCGACCTAGCTCCCGGCTCTGCCCCTATTTCTCGAGGATGCTACAGAGTCAACCCTAAGGAGGCTAAGGAAATGAAGGACCAGATCAATGAGCTGAAGGCCCTTGGATTTATCAGAGATGGAGCTTCACCCTGGAAACACATGTCTTGTTCGTGCCCAAGAAGGACGGGACTGTGCAGATGTGCATCGACTACCGGACGCTGAACAACATGACTATCAAGAACAAGTACCCTTTACCCCGGATTGATGACCTGTTTGATCAACTCAGTGGAGCTAAGGTGTTCTTGAAGATAGACTTTCCATCTGGTTACCATCAAATCAAGGTCAGGAAGGAGGATATCCCAAAGACGGCGTTCAACACCAAATATGGTCAGTATGAATTTTTGGTCATGTCGTTTGGACTGACGAATGCCCCTGTAGTATTCATAAACCTCATGAACAAGGTCTTCCATGAATACCTGGACCAGTTTACTATTATCTTTATCGACGACATCCTGATCTACTCGAAGACTGAAGAAGAGCATGAAGGGTACCAGAGGAAAGTTTTGGGAACCTTGAGGAAAGAGAAGCTCTACGGTAAGCTATCTAAATGTGAATTCTTCTTAGACAAGGTAGATTTTCTGGGCCATGTTGTCACAGGATAAGGAATTTCGGTGGATCCAAAGAAGATAGCTGCCATTAAGAAGTGGAGTACACCAAGTTCAGTTGCTGAAATCAAAAGTTTCTTGGGCTTAGCTGGCTACTACCGGAAATTTTTGAAGGATTTCGCCAGGATTGCTGAGCAGATGACGAAGCTCACAAGGAAGAACAGAGAATTTATTTGGACTAAAGCTTGCCAGGCAGCGTTTGAGGAACTGAAGAAGAGACTTACAACAACACTGATACTTGCGCTACCCGCAGGTACCGACGGTTTCTCAATCTACATAGATGCTTCTGGTAAAGGATTTGGTTGTGTTATTCAACAACACGGGAAAGTAATTGCTTAAACATCTAGGCAATTACGGACTCATAAGAAGAACTATCCCATGCATGATTGGAGCTTGCAGCGGTTATATTTGCACTGAAGCTGTAGAAGCATTACCTCTATGGAAAGAGAGTGGAAATATTTACAGACCACAAAAGTCTTTAATATGTTTTCATTCAGAATGAGCTGAACATGCGACAGAGACGATGGCTGGAGCTGATGAAAGATTTCGACATCGACTTGCATACCATCCAGGTAAGGCTAATGTGATTGCAGATGCACTTAGTCGGTACCCGATGGCGATGATTTTGACCAAGGAGTGGCATTTACTGGAGGACATAGAGAAGCTTGGACTGGAGATTGTACTGTCTGAAGAAGAAATGAAGAAGCTAGGAAGAGAAACTATTGTACCAGGAGTTGAATCATCAATGATGCAGTTGCAAGTGTATTCAAGTCTGATGGACAAAGTCAAGGAGACACAATTTCAAGACGAGACACTTTGTAAACTCAGAGATCAAGTACTAGCAGGAACACTTAAAGGATTCTCAATCGCCAGGAACAGAGCACTAAGGCATGGTACGAGGCTTTGCATACCAACTGGCGAACTGAGGAATGAGCTGATGTAAGAAGCGCACCAGTCGCAGTATTCCATACATCCAGGAGCTAATAAAATGTATCGGGATATACATACTGTAGTATGGTGGTATGGAATAAAGAAGGGCGTATCCAGATTTGTGGCTAGATGCTTGATTTGTCAACAAGTGAAAGCCAACAGGACTATTGCAGCCGCTAGACATCCCGGAGTGGAAATGGGAACACATGACAATGGACTTTGTGTCAGGACTGCCTCGATCCCAAGGAGGGAAGGATGCCATTTGGGTTATTGTGGACCGACTGACAAAGTCATCTCCCTTTATTCCCTTCAAGGTTGGTCTATCCACCGAAAAGTTGGCAGTATTGTACATGCAGTATATCTACTAGATTCATGGAGTTCCGGTATGTATCGTATCTGACAGAGATACTAGATTTATCTTACACTTTTGGAAAAGTTTGCATGATAGTTTGGGAATATAATTGAAGTTCAGCACCGCCTATCATCCTTAAACTGACGGACAATCGGAGAGAACCATCCAGACGCTAGAAGACATGCCGAGATCTTGCGTCTTAGAATTTGGAGGGTCTTGGGAAGACAACTTGCACTTGGTAGAGTTCTCCTACAACAACAGCTACCAAGCTAGCATCGGTATGACTCCGTTCGAGGCACTTTATGGACGTCGTTGCAGCACTCCACTTGTTTGGAACGACGTAGGAGAAAGAGTATTGCTTGGACCTGAGATGGTGACAAATGCAGCAGAGAAGGTAAAGGTGATCAGAGACAAGCTCAAGATTGCTCAGGATAGACAGAAACATTGGGCTGATAGCAGTCGTCGACCATTGGAGTTCGAAGAAGGAGACGGTATGTTCGTAAAGATCTTCCCTACTAGAGGAACTATCAGATTCGGCAGAGCAGAAAAGTTGAGCCCCAGGTTCATCGGCCCATTCGAAGTTTTGAGCCGAATTGGAGAAGTAGCGTACCGATTAGCTCTACCAGCTAATCTTGAAGGCGTGCACAACGTCTTCCATGTTTCACAGCTCTGACGTTATATTCCGAATCTGAGTCACATATTGGACCATTCGGAGCTAGAGATTGGATCCAGTCTCACAGTGCCAGAGAAGCCAGTGGCGATCATAGACAGAGGTGAGAAGAAAACCATGAACTCTGTGCCGCCTCATAAACTTCTATTTCTTGTAAGCATTATCTTTCGTTCTAATATTTTGACTGATGGTGCTAAGTTAGATTTTCGAGCTCATTTCTTTATCGAGCTTGATCATGACAGTATTTTATTGGGTGCACCCACTAATATATTGTCTAATCAGAACCGGTGCATGATGGTCTGATCAACCACGTGTACTTTGGTTCGCTTATATATATTCTTATTCTACGTGGACGGTGACATAGTTAAAACTTGTCCCTAAACGTCCCATCCACGACTGCCTTGGCAATTCTTATTGTTGGACCTAAGTTACGGGCGAAGTACCCGTACCTGTTTGATTTGAGTTTATCCTACCCCATCCTTTAATTTCGAGGACGAAATTTTCTAAGGAGGGAAGGTTGTGAAAGCCGTAAATTTTCAGTTAATTAATTGAATAATTTAATTAGCTAATTATTAATATAAATCATTATTAGCTATTAATTTAGGAAAATTGTATTTTTAGAAAAATTATTATTTCTGGAATTTTAGAGTTTAGTCAAAACCCGTAAAATTTTATTTTATAAATTGTTGCTAATTAATAATTATCATTTGTATGAAAAAAAACATATTTTAGAAAATTAATATTCCTGGATTTTAGTTTGGACCTGACTCATCTCGAACCCGTCTCGAACCCAAGTTCAGCTTTCCGAAGTTAATTCGGAAGTTTCTTATATATATATTTATTTTATTTGCAATTTTAAAAAAAAGGGAATCTTTTCTTATTAAATTCTTTATAACTCATTAAAGCTTTTCTCTCTCTTTCTTTTTTCACCAGCAAAGGAAAGAAGCCTTTCCTTTCCTTTCTAAACCGTAGACTTCTCCTTTCCCTCCCATTCATGGCCGAGCCCTTCCCCTTCAACGAAACGGCCAACTCTTCGGCTCCCAAAAAAAAAACCTCTATTTTACCCTATATAAACCCCTTCTCTCTACTCTCCATCACAAACCCTTTTTTCCCCAAACTTTCCAACCCTAGCCGTCCGACCTAGCACTTTATCGGCGAACCATCCGCCTGAGCCACGCCCCCGGCGACCCGAGCTCCACCGCCGGAGTCCCGAGCGCCACCTCCAGCGCCTGACCCAGGCCAACCCGAGCGGATTCTGTCGTCGCCTCCTCTGTCCGGCGACCCCGCGGCCGATCCGACGACCCCCGCACGCCACTTCCCGGCCGCGCCCAGCCCGCTGTCCCCGAGCACCCCGTGCACCGCTCGTTGTTCATTCCAGAGCCCCTATCCGCTGTCCGTGGTTCCGTGGCCGATTCTACTGTCCAGCTCTTTTCGTTTCTGTTTCCGAGATTATCCCGCAGCTCCCCGACCAACGGATATTGGGTAAATTCTGATAATCTCAGTAGTTCGTCCCTCCCGTAGAGTCGATAATGATACGGTCCCCGATTCCGCTATGGAAATCGGCTCGATTTATTGCAGTTATGGTTTCGAACATTTTCGAACTCTATTTTGGATGGTTCTGTAGCTTTGGCTTTGTTATTGTGGTTTCTGTGGCTTCTCGGAAATTCTGAGTTATGTTTCAAAAATATTCTGTAGATTGGTTTTGTGATATTTTTGGGTTTCTAAGTAACTTCGGTTTTTCGAATACCGGAAACGTGCTGTGGATATATATTTTCGGGTTCGATATTATTTTCGGGTTTTAATATTATTGGTGGAATTGAATTCATGAGTTATTTTCCTGGTTGGGATATTATTGGTGTGTTGTTGGCACAAATTCCCAATATTGGGTTGTCCCAAATACAGAGGGAATGCTGCCCAAATTTTTAAAAAATATTTTAAAAGGGCTTTTCTATAAAACTCCTAAATTCTAAACTGGTTTTGTTGATTTGAATTCTGATTACTTTTCCGAGCGATGACCTTATTGGTCAATGGGCTCTTAGCAAAATGCAAACGAAATCGGAATTTTTGGACGTTGAGGCATTAGCTATTTGCAATCATGACCTTTGGACCACGTCTGAGACCTTTCCTTTATTATATACTTAATATTAATTATATTTTCTTAGAACGTGTTACTGGCCTAGAGTATTTTGGTACAGGGCCTAGGCCTGCTGAATGGACCGCTCCCCGGCGTTCAGTTTACCATTCTTATTTTAATTCATTTATGTAAATAATTGTAAGGGCGTAAGCCCAGCTTTATATCTTTGTTTTCTTTGGCCTGTAATAATGTAGTGTAGTTTTTATTTTTTTCTGGTTGTTGATTTGACGTAAATGCGTAAGATGTTAAATAAATATTTATTAATATCATTTTCTCACATTAAATAACTAGGAAAATTACAAGTTTGTTATTTAAACAAATTCACGTTCTTCTCATTTAAAGAAAAATATTAGTTTTATATATAATATTACAAAATACTAAGTTTTGCCAAATAATCAGAAAATGCAATTTTTTAATAAATGTTAAATTAATTTTTCTTCGTAAATTAATAACTAGTAAATCACATCGATAAACGTGTTCTGGTAGAATTTGTAAATAACATAAAACTGGATTAGGACCAATTCTAGAGATTGTAACTAGCACACCTAGATATGGTTTAACTTTGGTGCTAAGTCAGGATTTCTCATCTGTAGGATTTCGAGGACACATCTGATCTCCATCCCGGTATCAACATCCCTTTTTCCAGTCAAAAACCAAGGCAAGTACGGTTATGTTTATTTGGCAATTTACTTAGTAATTGTTATCTTGCATGCTTAAACCGCATTGCTACACGAAACTCTCTCCTAGAGTTTAAATATTGATTATGGAACTCTCTCCTAGAGTTCAAATATTGATTGTTATTGATTGTGGGAATATTGGGGGAGTAGTGTAGCGTCTATGACCAATACCCCTCATATTGCATGTTGATTGTGCGAGATTACCCCTCTTACACACGGGGATAAGCCGTATCGTATCACTAGGATACTATTGTACAACCCAAGCCGGTCATAGTCGTTACCTATTCAAATCATATTATTTTTAATTGTTGAAAAATTGCTGAAAAATATTGTTCAAGTATTTCAAATTGTTTAAAATTGCAAATTTCCATTTTTATTTGAATTATTAGATATTTATAATTGTACTTGCTCCCTCCTGACTGGAGACCCAACATTTTTAGGAAGCATTGATGATCCTGAGCTGTATCCTGTGGAGTTACCCGAGTCCTAATTGGAAGACGATGATCTCGAGGCTGATGAGCCGGCTGCTTAAATGTTACTTCTTCTTTTCTAGTTTAGCGAAAAGTTGTGTTGAAGATAGTTAATTCCGTTTTGATTATCAGTTGTATCTTTCTTGTATTGAATAAATTTTTATAAATATTTGAAATATTAAAGTTGTGACAAATTTAGATTCTATTGTTGAAATTACCTGCAAGTGGATACATCTTACTGCCGTCGTCTCAACAATGATGCAGGCTGGACATGATCCGATTCGACCCAACAATTTGGGATCGGGTCGTGACACTATACATCCGCCGACCACTTTCAGCCGCAGCAGCAGTTTCGACCCCTTTCCGACCTTTCGTGATGCTCCACAAATATTTGTTGTGAATCAAACGCGACCCTCTACAATCCTGTCAACCCTCCATACGTTCATAATCCCTTATAGTGCACCAAATTATCACTACAAGTCAACCAAAGTTTGGGATCCAAGTCTAAATTTGTTCCAGCAGGTACGCTATTTTACATCTAGGGTTTCATGTACTTCACGATCTCATATTTTCGTGAAATCAAAACTAATGGAAAGATCATTGTGTTTATTTTTATGTCCAATTGGCATCCCACACAGTTCCAAATGGTTTGTCCGAGATGTCCGTTCTAAAGAAACGTGTCCAGAATATATTAGTCCTATTGCGAGCCAATCTTCATCCACTTCCAAGTTACTTTGACCTTTACTATATTTTTGGTAAGAAACTAGACTTCTTAAGCTTTCTAATGCATATACTTTTGTAGCATTTTGGTTTTGGTTACTATTTATTAAAAATTCGAATATTTTACCGTACTATCGAAATACCAAAATGCAAGAGTTCTATGTGTCCATATGCTTCGAAACTTTATAAGACATCTCCAAAGTAGTTGTTGTGCATGTTTTGATAAGAAAAACATATTTTTACATAATTAATAGTATTTTTTCCAAATTAATATTTATTAAAAAATTATCGTTTCGGGAGCCAAACCATAGAACAAGTCTATGTATATTGATGTTGAATCAATATAAGATATATATACATATTTTTCTATAAATAAAGTATATTAATTATTATTATAGAATATGTATAAATATTTTCCATAATTAAAAGTTATACTTTTATTTTAATAATATATTACTTTTATAGGTAGATTTAATACTATATATGTTATATTAAGTAGAGTCGTCAATATGACTAGTACTGAACATTATTGTGATCCGAATTCTACATCGGATTTATGGTCGAAAAAATACATCAACATGGATTAGGGATCCATCACATGACCTTATTGCTTGGGGGGATGGTATACTAATTCAAGGATAGAGTATTGGACCATGTTATGATTTGAATTACTTTTGAGCAGTTTATATTCAGATATATGGCATATTTTTCTGTATCTTGTTACGTTCCTCTAAGAACCTGGTGATCTCTCCAAGTGTAAGAACCCTAATATTTTAGGGATTTATTTATTTATTTTATATAATTTTTATATATTAATCCAAATTTTATTTATCTTTATGGCTATATAGGCACTTTATCGTAGCTTTGATTTTTGAAGCACAACAATTATCAATTTCTCAAATCTAGTTCCATATTCGTAATCTAGATGAGTCCACCTTCATTTTGAAGTATCATGTCCCACTCAAACATGTTCTCCTATACTATATATTTCTTGTACAACTTTTGAGTCAAAATGGTCATTTTAGCTATTACCATAAAATTAGATATATTTTTCAATTTCGATTTGAGGCCAAAACCCGGTCAATTCCATTTGACCCAATATACGGCTTTGACCTATTTTGAGCCTATTACACACATGCTAATCGTGCACACTTAATTAAGTTCTCATGTTTTATTTATTTTCAAATGGCACACAAGATCCATCAATTAACCTTTCGAAGTCAATTTGAGTATAAAAATCATACCGACCTTGAACTAGTCCAACTAGCCTTAGTTAAGCCAATAATAGGTTACCATAACTTATTAGGGTAGATTGATTATTAGAGATTTTATACAGCCATACAATAGTTTAAACCAACCCACAATTGACTTTCCAAATTAGGAAACTCAATATTCATCTGTAGATTCAATCTTGCATATCTTTTTGTTGGAGCAACCAAATCAAAACAAACTTTCCTAAAACCTTCTCTATCCAAACCCCAACCCTTTAACACTTCAAAAAAAAAATATATATATATATATATATATATATATATATATATGCATATAAAGTGGCCACCAACCACCTCTATCCTCATAATCTCGAAATTCCTTCAGTCTATACATTTGTTGACCACTTTCAGCCGCAGCAGCAGTTTCGACCCCTTTTCGACCTCCCATGATTCCCCACAAATATTTGTTGTGAATCTAACGCGACCCTCTACAATCCTGTCAACCCTCCATACGTTCATAATCCTTTATAGTGCACAAATTATCACTACAAGTCAACCAATTTTTGGGATCCAAGTCAAAATTTGTTCCAGCAGGTACGCTATTTTACATCTAGGGTTTAATATACTTCACGATCACATATTTTCGTGAAATCAAAACTAATGGAAAGATCTTTTTGTTTATTTTCATGTCCAATTGGCATCCCACACAGTTCCAAATGGTTTGTCCGAGATGTCCGTTCTAAAGAAACGTGTCCAGAATATATTAGTTCTATTGCAAGCCAGTTTTTATCCACTTCCAGGTTACTTCGACCTTTACTATATTTTTGGTAAGAAACTAGACTTCTTAAGCTTTCTAATGCATATACTTTTGTAGCATTTTGGTTTTGGTTACTATTTATTAAAAATTCGAATATTTTACCGTATTATCGAAATACCAAAATCCAAGAGTTCTATGTGTCCATATGCTTCGGAACTTTATGAGACATCTCCAAAGTAGTTGTTGTGCTTGTTTTGATAAGAAAAACATATTTTTACATAATTAATAGTATTTTTTCCAAATTAATATTTATTAAAAAAATATCGTTTCGGGAGCCAAACCATGGAACAAGTCTATGCATATTGATGTTGAATCAATATAAGATTTATGTACATATTTTTCTATAAATAAAGTATATTAATTATTTTTATAGAATATGTATAAATATTTTCCATATTTAAAAGTTATACTTTTATGTTAATAATATATTACTTTTATAGGTAGATTTAATACTACATATGTTATATTAAGTAGAGTAGTCAATTTGACTAGTTTTGGTGTAAATATATTGTTAAGGTCTATATATGGTAAGTCTATATAAAGTAAGTTATTAGTGTATTATTAATAGTAGAATATTTATTATAGGCATACGTGACGGATGTAGTGAGGACCTTGGAGCCGGACCATCGTACTCACAGTTGGAAGTTGTAGGCAAGTATATCTTGCCAACTTGTACAGTATATTATGCATGTTTATTTCCAGTCATTCTAGTTCATATCTATTTCTTTCTTGTACTATCACATGATTCTTGTAAATGCCTCATGATGTTTCTTACTTGTTTCCTTATATGCTACATGTTTTTCTTTTCTTGTCACATATTGGATCTATGCACCCTATACTTGATTAGATTTATGTGTTCTTGTGCGTTGACCTTGACATGATCCGATTACCTATATTTGTCTTGACTTGAACTTGACCTGTTATTAGATGTTGACTATACTTAACCACCTCGTTCGTGAGCACCCATCGAATGAGAATGAGACTTACTATAGTTAGGGAGTCCCCATCGGCCTACTGATTATAGGACAGTGAGCTCCCACCAAGTTGCGGTTACCCTGATTTACTTATAGTCACTTCTAGTACACTACCAAAATATATCCAATTTGTGATGTTTTAGTGACATTATGTAAGGACGTTGCTAAATTTTATGAATATAGTGATGTATTAAATAAACATCACAAGACGTCGCTGTTAGCGACTGTCTGCGATGTTCAGTGACTACAAATAACATTACGGAAAAAGATGTCGACAAATGTCGATCGACGTCGCTATTATTTTTCTTATAGCGACGTCATTTTGCATACGTTGCTAAATTTTATAAAGTTAGCGACGTTTAGCGACGTCTTTTATGACGTTGCTAACGCTTTTTATATAGGTTAACAGACTTCATTTCCTCCATTCTATCAAAAAATTTCCCCGCGTCTCCAAAAATTTTGAGCGACCCCTTCGCAGCTCTGCGCCACCCCCTCCGACCCGCCACCCCTTCGCAACTTCGGCATCAATTCCGGGCACCCCTTCGTCGATCAACCCCCTCCTCTCCGGCCACCCCCTCCTTCGGTAAATCCTAACCCTAACTCGGACACACACACGTAGACACAAACCCTAACCCTAACCCTAACACGAGCGCACACACCTAGTGACACACTAATACACACGGACACGAACCCTAACCCTAACACGGATACGAACATACATACATACATACACACGCACACACACTGGGTGTACACATGGACACACACCCTAGTTAATATATTTGTGTTCATGTGAGTCCACTTAGATATATATTCTATATTTGATTGTCACTATGCTATATAGTAGTTTTTTAGGATTTTTATTGTGAATTTACTATCATATGGTGTTGAGTATCATATAATTGACTTGGTAGTGTAAATTGAGTATTGGTATCATTAAGAGTTAGTTCATATGTGTCAAATTAGATGTGTGTTGATTGATGAGTGTCAATTTGATATATTCATATATACACATAAGTATACAATTTGATAGAGAGCTAGTGTCAATTAATGTATCATGTGTGTGTGTGTGTGTGTGTGTGTGTGTGTGTGTGTGTGGTGTGTCTGTGTCAAGTATATGAGAGTGTCGAGTGGTAGAGTGTCCACGGGATGATGGTGTAAAGTGTGAGTGCCTAGAAATATACAATTATAGAAGTAGGTATAAATATGTGCTAAATGTCCAGAGTGAGGGGCCTAGAGTGTTTGTTGGTACCAAGATACCAAGTATCGTGTATAGTTAAACTTAGACACGCTGACACGGGACACGCACAGTAAAACTTAGACATGCTGACATGAGACACGCACACAATGACGCACTGACACGAGACAATTTTGGTTAAATTTTTTTACATTTAGTTAATTTGTAGAATATGTTTAGGAAATATATTCCATTTTGATACATAATAAGGAATTTCTTACATTTAGTTAAATATTTTCCATTTAGTTAATTTGTTAATTAGTAGAATATATTTAGGGAATATATTCTGTTTAATATATTTGTAACAATACCTAAGTATCTCATATGGATATGTCATAATTGTCTTAGTTTAAATTTGGCAAAAATACTAAGAAATTAGTCTTTTGGTTTCGTTTAAATTCCAAAGTCAATAATAGTTGCAACTTCCTATGTTGGACACCCCAAAGTCATGTGTCCATGTGAGTCATCATCTGAAATTCAAAATTTCAAAATTTATTTCTTAGATGAGTTAGCTCGACCCGATCCTAGGTATGTAGGTAAGTGCTAGCTAGGCATCGCCAAGTATTTCATGGTAAGTGCTAGCTACATAAGTGCTAGCTTGGACACTCCGAGGTCAAGTTTTCCTTGTAGGCTCACAAGGAACACATGACGACAGAGATATCATTACCTCTTATGTTAAGTGCCCGTGTTAGCCTGAAATCAAGTATACATGTAAGCCCTTCTCTGAAAAATAAATTTACTTATACAAGCCTTTTGAGGCTATTAGAGTTATACTAAAAAAGATGAATAATATAGTCTTTTATAGAATTTTTCGGCAATCTAGTATAACTCTGATAGCCTTAAAAGGCTTGCAGAAGTAAATTTTATTTTCAGAGCATGGCTCACAAAGAACACGTGACAATACCCAAGTGTCAAGTATGTTGATACCAAGTGTCAAGTATATATGTTGGTACTTTGATGAACGTGTGTATAGTTAGTGTCTTAAATACTTAGGTAAGTGTCCGTGCCTGAAGTCAAGTGTCCATGTCAGCCCTTCTCTGGAAAAGTAAATTTACATCTGTAAGCCTTATTGAGGCCTTTAGAGTTCTACAAATTTCAGAAAAATATGAAAAAAGGCAAAAAATGAAAGGAGTAAAAAAATCGTAAAAAACAAAGAACAATAAATCCTAGAAAAGAAAATTATAATACTTAGCCTTTTTCTATTATTTTTCTGAAATCTTGTAGAACTCTAAAAACCGAAAAGGCTTGTAGAAGTAAATTTTCTTTGAAGAGAGGGGCTGACATTGAATACGTGATGACACTTATTTAATACTCATGAGTAGAGCAATTCGTGTAACTACCATTCCTAAATTACAAAATTCAATTATTTTTTTATTCTAATTTAAAATTGAATACGTGATGGCACTTATTTAATACTCATGTATATCAATCTATACATCCATTTAGATAATATACTCAAATAATGTGTATCCATTTTTACAGAATCCTAGAAAAGAAAATTATAATACTTAGCCTTTTCTATTATTTTTCTGAAATCTTGTAGAACTTTAAAAACCGAAAAGGCTTATAGAAGTAAATTTTCTTTGAAGAGAGGGGCTGACATTGAATACGTGATGACACTTATTTAATACTCATGTGTATCAATCTATACATCCATTTAGATAATATACTCAAATAATGTGTATCCAATTTTATAGAATTATCTTCAAATGGATATAAATTACTATCTGTGAAATCGTTGTAGATGTACAATCATCATTCTGATGACATGTGCGGTGTACAGGATAAATTTATACATGGAGTAGAGCAATTCGTGTAACTACTGTTCCCAAATTACAAAATTCAATTATTTTTTTATTCTAATTTAAAATTTTCTTTCAATTATAGTTAGCAATAATTTTCTTGAATTTTAATTGAAGTTAAAAAAATTATTATTGGAAATATAAAGATGTTATTATAACTATTTTTGATCAATAAAAAGGTTTGCTTTAGATTTATACAAATAATGCTTTAAAATTATTTTTATGGTATTAATACTATTGTGAATTATTAGGATAACTAGTTATTTGAATTAAGATTTGACTAAGTTAGTTTTGAAATTATTTGATTTTATTTAATTGGAGAATTTAATTATCTAAGAAAATCTGAAAAGATTTCTTTCAAATGTCATTCTTATCTATTATTTTAAATTTATATGTTAGCCATATCTTCGAGGAGACTTGCTTACCTATATAAACCCCCTATTAGAGTTTCTTTCCCCAAGTAACTCTCAATCCAATCCAAATTGTTAGCAATTCATCACCGACAGCACGACCGTAACATCATCTCCCGAGCGCCCACCCCTGCTCTGCTCTTCCGCCACCACGACACAACCAACACCAAAAATACTCGCGAGATATCCACAGCCTATCACCACCGATGCCACCACTCTTGTAACCACCATAATTACCATATTTATGCCCGATTGTGTCCGTGTATCCACCACAAAATTACCGTATCAACCGTGTTCAGACCCTTGTGTCCTTGCCCACATTCATTTGTCTGGTTTTTATACCACAGCGTATTGTTAGTCCCGGGGCTTGATCAAAGATGGAAAAACTGATGCAATCGAGATCTGAGATGTCACACAAAAACTTTGCAGTGATCAAACTCAAGATCTACGATGGTAAAATAAAACAAATATCCAAATTACAATCTGAAGGAAGGAAATAGTAAAGAGAAGATCACTCGTTCTTGCTTGCAAACGTGTTGCAATTGTGACAGAACGAGTTACAATAAAACTAGAGAGAGATGAGAAGAAGAAAAATGCTGGGGTGTCAAAACACCGTTGCTCAAAGCAAGATTCGCCCCACACAATCTGCTTCCAGGAACCAGCAAGTTGAAGAACTTGTGGAACGCTCGAAGTCACCTCTGTTCAGACTCCTCGGATGGACTTGCAATGGCGGCAGCAACTCTCTCTCTCTCTTTCTCCTTTTCTAACTTGTGATTTTCGTAGTACCCACAAAGAAGGCCAGAAGAGAGTATATATAGAGAGAGAGTGGAAACCCTAGCCGCCTCTTCAGTTATGGTAAGATTGAATCAAATCACAAAAAGATAGCAACGAATTAATTCTAATCCCACAAAGATAGGAACTAAATTAATTCAAATCCCACAAAGATAGGAACGAAATTAATTCAAATCCCACAAAGATAGGATCTGAATTAATTGCATTGATTCATCCTTTCCATAACCGATTTGAAATCTGCACAGTCAGTATAGCCCTCCATGCGGCAACAGCAGCAGCAGCCTGGCCGCATGGACCGCTTGGGCCGCATGGACCACATGAGCCGCATGGACCACATAGACCGCATGAGCCGCATGAGCCGCATGAACGGCATGGACCGCATGCGCCGCATGAACCGCATGGACCGCATGGACCGCATGAGCCGCATGAGCCGCATGGACCGCATGGACCGTATGCGCCACATAAGGCCGCATATGAGCCGCATGCCGCATAAGACCGCATGGCCGCATATGAGCCGCATGACTGCTGACGTGCTAAGTGCAAAGTACGCCAACAAAACGCCACATTATGTCTCATGAGCCCATGAGCCCGAGCCCGAGTCCGAGTTCGAGTCCGAGTCGCTAAGCCCCGTTGGGGCTTAGCTCCAAGTGGAATAAATCCAAGAGAATGACAAAAGCATTAATGCTTAATCCTTGGAGCCTTATTCTTACCTCCTAGTAAAATTACCCACATGGTTCCCTCCTTAGGGTCACCACCCCATGTGCATCTCTCAACAACACACCCAAGTATATATGTTGAGATAACTCATGGTGTATTTCCGATGTGGGACTAAAATTTACAAGGCATGTTGAGAGCAAGCTCTCTTCATGTAAAGAAAGCACCAAAGAAAGCACCAACAATCCCCCACATATCACAACATATATATGTATCCAGGGTTGAGCGTTTCCCACAGTAACTGTCCATTTTGCATTAGGATAGATGTCGCTGACGACTTGAATCTTCCCGAATGGGTTAAATAATAATGTGATACAAGAATGGACTACGCCTTGAATTCTGCACCACAATTGTAATTCTTCTCACTCACAAAGTGTAGTTACGTGTGCTTCTGGCTGCACATTAAAGGCCCTGTGCCAGCCTAGTTTCAGTGTATAATTTTGGGCATCTACAAGTTTACCTTCAAGAGACGGCCTGATATCTCTTTCCATACACTATAGGTGAGTTCTTTATTAAAGAGATATTGCATGAAGCCTTGCGCTTCCTTGCTATGCTACGCTGCTATGACATGGCCTAAAGCCGAGGCATTACCCCTACTTAGGAACCTCATCGTAGAGTCATACTACTGTAGCATGAGGTCACAAGCCTCTTTGTAGTGCCAAACTACCCAGCATGAAGCCTAAGGCTTCCTTGCGGTGTTACGCCGCAACGACATGGCTTGCAATGCCGAGGCTTTACCCCTACCTGGGTACCTCATCGTGGTGTCGTGCCACTGTAACATGGGGCCATCCTCCCCTTTGTAGTGCTGTCTACAACTCTTTAATTACGTCATACAGCATTAGGCTACCTGCATATTTGCGGTGCTACACCGCTGTGACATGGCTTGCAAAGCCGAGGCATTACCCCTATCTGGGAACCTCATGGTGGAGTCACCCCACTGTAGCATGGAGTTTCACTCCTTGTAGTGCTGCTCTACCATGCTTCCTGTAAAGCACACCAGGCATTCACTCTGCCTGAGAACTCATTAAGGCGTTTAAGCCAACCTTCCACAGGATCTATTTTTTTTCGCAGAAAAATACATAGTAGACAACAGTGGTTATGGGTCCGTATCCCTTCCATATTCCAGAGAACAAGTACCCACTGTTACCTGATAGTTTTCCAGTCAGTGATCCTCCTTTGAACCAAAAGTTAGATGCCTAGTAGATTTCTCTTTGAACTAATAGCATAAAACTTTATGGTAGGATTACAAAGACACACTATCAGAATGCCTTCAAGCCCATTTTACAAGCTGTGTCATCGACCAACTGGCGCTTGAGGCCCTTTGTGAACGGATCAGCCAGGTTCTCCTGACTCCTAACATCAACCACTGCAATTACACCTCTTTTGATAAGATCGTGTACTGTCCTGTGCTTCAACCGCACAGTCCTCTTCTTCCCGTTGAAGAGGTCATTTGATGCCACCGCCGCAGTCGCCTGGTTGTCATAGTATATCGGTATCGCCGGTATCTGAGCTCCAACCACTGGAAGATCATACATGAGCTCTCGAAGCCATTTTGCTTCATCTGCTGCAGTTTCGAGTACATAGAATTCAGATTCCATGGAGGAACGAGAGAGTATTGTCTGCTTCTTCGACTTCCATGATATAGCAGCTCCACCCAAGGAAAAAACATATCCACCTGTGGATCTCTCGCTTTCCACTTCTGAACACCAGCTAGCATCTCTGAAGCCTTCCACTACTGTCGGATACCCGTTGTAGTGCAGTGCATATGTCTGAGTCTTCTTGAGATATCTCATAACCTGTTTCACAGCTTTCCAGTGCTCAATCCCTGGGTTGCTTGTGAACCGACTCAGCATTCCCACGGCGAAAGCTATGTCAGGCCTTGTGGCAGTGGTTGCGTATATCAAACTTCCGATAACGCTAGAATACTCCAGCTGTCTGACGCTTTCCCTTGAATTTGGCTTCAGCTTCTGATCACACCTGTATGGTGTATCGATCCCTGAAAGATCCTTATACCCATAGCGTGTGAGCATCTTCTCAATGTAGTGAGATTGTGACAGCGCTACTCCAGTATCTGTCCGGATGATCTTTATGCCCAAGATGACATCTGCATCCCCCAAGTCCTTCATACTGAACTTGGTAGAGAGGAACTTCTTTGTCTCTGTGACACAGCCTATATCCGTACCTAGGATTAGCATGTCGTCCACGTACAGACAAACGATGACTCCTCTTCCATCAGCAAACTTTGTGTAAACATATTTGTCCGTCTCGCTGACTCTGTAGCCGTTTGACCTAATAACTTTGTCAAACTTCTCATGCCACATCTTGGGAGCTTGCTTCAAACCATATAATGATTTCACCAACTTGTAGACTTTGTCTTCAAGACCTTTGACGACAAATCTATCTGGCTGTTGCATGTAAATCTCTTCGGTCAGCTCCCCATTCAGGAATGCGGTCTTTACATACATCTGATGTATCACCAACTTATGTATAGCTGCTAGAGCGATTAACATCCTGATGGTGGTCATCCGGGCTACTGGAGCGTACGTGTCAAAGTAGTCTATCCCCTGTTTCTGAGAAAATCCCTTGGCGACCAGCCTGGCCTTGAACTTGTCAATAGTTCCATCTGTCTTCATCTTCTTCTTGAAGATCCATTTACATCCGATGGGCTTTTCTCCTTCAGGTAGATCTACCAACACCCATGTGTTATTGGAGGTGATAGAGTCAAACTCGTCATTCACTGCCTCCTTCCAGAAGATAGCATCTCTGGTCTTTATCGCCTCATCATAGGTAAGCAGATCTGCTTCCACATGATAGGTGACGAAGTCATCTCCGAAGTCTTTCGGTCTCCTCGCTCGCTTAGCTGACGGCTCTGCGAGTTCTGGTACAAGAGTTGTTTCATCAACAACAGCTTCTTCTTGGACTACTGGCTCATATGAGATTTCAGTCTCATTTGCACCGACATCATTTTTCAGAATGTTCGAAAGAACAATGTTTTTGTCTTTTGCAAACTTGTCTTCAAAGTATTCAGCATCGCGAGATTCGATGATATGATTTGACTCAATATCAAGAAATCTCCGAGCATCACTCTTCTCGGCATACCCCAAGAAGATCGCCTTCGTAGTCCTTGTCCCTAGCTTCTGAATCATCAGATCTGGGAGTTTCACATACGCCAGACACCCCCACACTCGAATGACATTCAAGTTTGGTCTGACTTTGAACCAGAGTTCATGAGGAGTTACGTCCGAAGTTGCATGTGGCACTCTATTTAGAATAAAAATGGTCGTCAATGCAGCTTCTCTCCAGTAGCATTTAGGAAGACCCGCGGTTGGCAGCATAGAGTTCATCATTTCTGTCAACGTTCTGTTCTTCCTCTCCGCTACTCCGTTGGATTGAGGAGAATATGGAGCAGTAGTCTCGCATATGATTCTATGTTCTTTGCAGAACGATGCGAATTCATGAGACCTGTACTCCCCACCTCGATCACTTCTTAACCTCTTGAGTTGTTGTCCAGTCTGCCGTTCAGCTTCGGCCCTGAACTCTCTGAACTTCTCGAAGGCTTCGTCTTTAGACTTGAGCAAGTAGACGAACGCGTATTTTGAGAAGTCGTCGATGAAGGTTATGAAATACTTCATCCCGGCCTTCGTGGAGAAATGTTTGAAGTCACAGATATCGGAGTGCATCAACTCCAGAAGATCTGTGCTTCGATTGACCCGATGAAAGGGTTTCCTTATGATCTTCGTCTGAGCGCACACCTCACACTTCTCCACCTTACCCCCACATTTGGAGATAAGTCCTAGACTAGACATTTTGTTAATTCTTTTACAATAAAAATGTCTTAGTCTATTATGCCACAACTCAAGAGAATAATCAGAAAATGCAACTGCATTAATGTCTTCAAACTGGTTAACAAACTGAATTTTAAACATGCCTTCGGTTTGATAAGCCTTCCCGAAGTATGTTCCTTTCTTGGACATCACCATCTGACCAGCATTGATGTCCATCCTCAAGCCTGCGTTGCAGAGCAGGCTCCCAGAGATCAGGTTCTTGGCAATCGCCGGAACATGCTTCACACCTTGAAGCGTCAGAGTGTTCCCAGAAGTGAGTTTCAGTTCCACGGTCCCGATCCCCAGAACTTCAGCTTGGGCCTGGTTCGCCATGACAACCTTCTCAGATATTGGCTGGTACGTGACGAACCATTCCTTGCCTGAACAGACATGGCAAGTCGCTCCAGTGTCTATCCACCAGTCAGAGTCAACCCCCACAGTTGTGACCTGTCCAATCATAGCAACAACGTTAGAAACTAATGAAACCTTATTAGGCTCACCTTTCTCTGATTGTTTAGGCTTAGATCTGCATTCACTCTTATAGTGGCCTTTCTTGCCACAATTGTAACAAGTCACGTGGGACTTAGTCTTCTGTTGCTTGAAAGAAGGACCCTTCACTTTTAGATTAGCGAAGTCCTTCTTCTTGGGATGAGAAGCCGCCTGCTTTCCCTTGGAATCTCTCGTCTGCACAAGATTGGCTTTAGCCAACTGTTTGGACAGAGTGTCCACCTTCTGTTGAGAACGTATCTCGTCCTCAACATGGATCTCTTGAAGTAGATCTCCCAAGCTAATGTCTAGCTTCTTTCTGTGCATCCTTGTATAGAAGGTACTCCATCCAGCAGGAAGTTTTGAGACGATCCCTCCGACGATAAACTTATCGGGAAGGGGCATCTCTTCGTCTTCCAGTTTCTGATGCAGCTTCAGAAATTCCTTCACCTGTGGCAGCATGGACTTTTCGTCCTCAAAGAGCAATTTGTGATATTTTTCAACCACAAACATTTTGCTCCTGTTCTTATCTTCTTCATACAGATTTTCTACAGACTCCCATATGTCTCTGGCAAGTTCCTTCTTTGAGTAGGATTCTGCCAGGGAGTCCTCCATTGCATTCAGGATGAGAAGCCTGCAGATGCTATTTTTCCTTCTCCAATTGGCCTGGAGTTTGGTAGCCGCGTTGATGGCGATAGTAGATCCAGTGTCTGGAACAGAGGGTTCTTCCTCCAACAGAACATGATCAACGTCTTTCAGTTGAAGAGTTAGGTACACCTTTCTCTTCCAGACTTGATAGTGCTCTCCATCGAACTTTTCCAACTTGCAGAAGTCCGATTGGAGGAGCAAAGCATTAATGTTTTCCATCTATACGGATCTTGCGTTGAGATTGTTAGTCCCGGGGCTTGATCAAAGATGGAGAAACTGATGCAATCGAGATCTGAGATGTCACACAAAAATTTTGCAGTGATCAAACTCAAGATCTACGATGGTACAATAAAATAAATATCCAAATTACAATCTGAAGGAGGGAAATAGTAAAGAGAAGATCTCTCGTTCTTCCTTGCAAACGTGTTGCAATTGGGACAGAACGAGTTACAATAAAACTAGAGATAGATGAGAAGAAGAACAATGCTGGGGTGTCAAAACACCGTTGCTCAAAGCAAGATTCGTCCCACACGATCTGCTTCCAGGAACCAGTAAGTTGAAGAACTTGTGGAACGCTCGAAGTCACCTCTGTTCAGACTCCTCGGATGGACTTGCAATGGCGGCAGCAACTCTCTCTCTCTCTCTCTTTCTCCTTTTCTAACTTGTGATTTTCGTAGTACCCACAAAGAAGGCCAGAAGAGAGTATATATAGAGAGAGAGTGAAAACCCTAGCCGCCTCTTCAGTTATGGTAAGATTGAATCAAATCACAAAAAGATAGCAACGAATTAATTCTAATCCCACAAATATAGGAACTAAATTAATTCAAATCCCACAAAGATAGGAACAAAATTAATTCAAATCCCACAAAGATAGGATCTGAATTAATTGCATTGATTCATCCTTTCCATAACCGATTTGAAATCTGCACAGTCAGCGTAGCCCTCCATGCGGCAGCAGCAGCAGCAGCCTGGCCGCATGTACCGCTTGCGCCGTATGGACCACATGAGCCGCATGGACCGCATAGACCGCATGAGCCGCATGAGCCGTATGAACCGCATGGACCGCATGGACCGCATGCGCCGCATGAACCGCATGAACTGTATGGACCGCATGAGTCGCATGAGCCGCATGAACCGTATGGACCGCATAGACCGCATGAGCCGCATGGACCGCATGGCCGCGTATGAGCCGCATGATTGCTGACGTGCTAAGTGCAAAGTGCGCCAACAAAACGCCATATTATGCCTCATGAGCCCATGAGCCCGAGCCCGAGTCTGAGTCCGAGTCGCTAAGCCCCGTTGGGGCTTAGCTCCAAGTGGAATAAATCCAAGAGAATGACAAAAGCATTAATGCTTAATCCTTGGAGCCTTATTCTTACCTCCTAGTAAAATCACCCACATGGTTCCCTCCTTAGGGTCACCACCCCATGTGCATCTCTCAACAACACACCCAAGTATATATGTTGAGATAACTCATGGTACATTTTCGATGTGGGACTAAAATTTACAAGGCATGTTGAGAGCAAGCTCTCTTCATGTAAAGAAAGCACCAAAGAAAGCACCAACACGTATAACCTTGTATCGACATGCCAGACAGATCCCATCTACCGACACCCATTATCTGTGTGCAACATCCCGGACACATCGACACATCCAGAAAATGAAACAAAAAAACAAAAACACAAAGCTAACCTCTCTAGAGCCGTCCATCGGCATCTGCCATCGATCTCCGTTGCCACCTTCCCAGAGTGTCCACCGTCGTGACCCTGTCCTCCTTCGCGTCTGGTCATCCACCGCTGCGTACCTGACTCCAGAAACCATCGTCTCTCGCTGCCGAGGAACATAACCTCCTCCGACCTCCAAGTTCGACGCCTACCTGATGTGCCTGCGACTTCTCCGTATCGACGTCACATTACGCTTCCCACGAGATGTGTAGTGTTGGTGCTTTCTTTGGTGCTTTCTTTACATGAAGAGAGCTTGCTCTCAACATACCTTGTAAATTTTAGTCCCACATCGTAAATGCACCATGAGTTATCTCAACATATATACTTGGGTGTGTTGTTGAGAGATGCACATGGGGTGGTGACCCTAAGGAGGGAACCATGTGGGTGACTTTTACTAGGAGGTAAGAATAAGGCTCCAAGGATTAAGCATTAATGCTTTTGTCATTCTCTTGGATTTATTCCACTTGGAGCTAAGCCCCAACGGGGCTTAGCGACTCGGACTCGGACTCGGACTCGGACTCGGGCTCGGGCTCATGGGCTCATGAGGCGTAATGTGGCATTTTGTTGGCACACTTTGCACTTAGCACGTCAGCAGTCATGCGGCTCATATACGGCCATGCGGTCTTATGCGGTATGCGGCTCATATGTGGCCTCATGCGGCACATGCGGTCCATGCGGTCCATGCGGTTCATGCGGCACATGTGGTCCATGCGGTCCATGCGGTCCATGCGGTTCATGCGGATCATACGGTCTATACGGTCCATACGGCTCATGTGGTCCATGCGGCCCAAGCGGTCCATACGGCCAGGCTGCTGCTGCTGCTGCCGCATGGAGGGCTATGCTGACTGTGCAGATTTTAAATCGGTTATGGAAAGGATGAATCAATGCAATTAATTCAGATCCTATCTTTGTGGGATTTGAATTAATTTCGTTCATATCTTTCTGGGATTTGAATTAATTTAGTTCCTATCTTTGTGGGATTAGAATTAATTCGTTGCTATCTTTTTGTGATTTGATTCAATCTTACCATAACTGAAGAGGCGGCTAGGGTTTCCACTCTCTCTCTATATATACTCTCTTCTGGCCTTCTTTGTGGGTACTACGAAAATACAAGTCAGAGAAGTAGAAAGAGAGAGAGAGCTGCTGTCGCCATTTCAAGTCCATCCGAGGAGTCAGAACAGAGGTGACATCGAGCGTTCCATAAGTTCTTCAAACTTGCTGGTTCCTGGAAGCAGATCGTGTGGGGCGAATCTTGGTTTGAGCAACGGTGTTTTGACACCCCAGCATTGTTCTTCTTCTCATCTCTCTCTAGTTTATTGTAACTTGTTCTGTCCCAATTGTAACACGTTTGCAAGGAAGAACGAGAGATCTTCTTTTTACTATTTCCCTCCTTCAGATTGTAATTTGGATATTTATTTTATTGTACCATCGTAGATCTTGAGTTTGATCACTGCAAAGTTTTTGTGTGACATCTCAGATCTCGATTGCATCAGTTTTTCCATCTTTGATCAAGCCCCGGGACTAACAATCTCAAAGCAAGATTTGTATAGATGGAAAACATTAATGCTTCGCTCCTCCAATCGGACTTCTGCAAGTTGGAAAAGTTCGATGGAGAGCACTATCAAGTCTGGAAGAGAAAGGTGTACCTAACTCTTCAATTGAAAGACGTTGATCATGTTCTGTTGGAGGAAGAACCCTCTGTTCCAGACACTGGATCTACTGCCGCCATCAATGCGGCTACCAAACTCCAGGCCAAGTGGAGAAAGGAAAATAGTATCTGCAGGCTTCTCATCCTGAATGCAATGGAGGACTCCCTGGCAGAATCCTACTCAAAGAAGGAACTTGCCAGAGACATATGGGAGTCTGTGGAAAATCTGTATGAAGAAGATAAGAACAGAAGCAAAATGTTTGTGGTTGAAAAATATCACAAATTGCTCTTTGAGGACGAAAAGTCCATGCTGCCACAGGTGAAGGAATTTCTGAAGCTGCGTCAGAAACTGGAAGACGAAGAGATGCCCCTTTCCGACAAGTTTGTCGTCGGAGGGATCGTCTCAAAACTTCCTGCAGGATAGAGTACCTTCTATACAAGGATGCACAGAAAGAAGCTAGACATTAGCTTGGGAGATCTACTTCAAGAGATCCATGTTGAGGACGAGATGCGTTCTCAACAGAAGGTGGACACTCTATCCAAACAGTTGGCTAAAGCTAATCTTTTGCAGACGAGAGATTCCAAGGGAAAGCAGGCGGCTTCTCATCCCAAGAAGAAGGACTTCGCTAATCTAAAAGTGAAGGGTCCTTCTTTCAAGCAACAGAAGACTAAGTCCCACGTGACTTGTTACAATTGTGGCAAGAAAGGCCACTACAAGAGTGAATGCAGATCTAAGCCTAAACAATCAGAGAAAGGTGAGCCTAATAAGGTTTCATTGGTTTCTAACGTTGTAGCTATGATCGGACAGGTTACAACTGTGGGGGTTGACTCTGACTGGTGGATAGACACTGGAGCGACTTGCCATGTCTGTTCAGGCAAGGAATGGTTCGTCACGTACCAGCCGATATCTGAGAAGGTTGTCATGGCGAACCAGGCCCAAGCTGAAGTTCTAGGGATCGGGACCGTGGAACTGAAACTTACTTCTGGGAATACTCTGACGCTTCAAGGTGTGAAGCATGTTCCGGCGATTGCCAAGAACCTGATCTCTGGGAGCCTGCTCTGCAACGTAGGCTTGAGGATGGACATCAATGCTGGTCAGATGGTGATGTCGAAGAAAGGAACATACTTCGGGAAGGCTTATCAAATCGAAGGCATGTTTAAAATTCAGCTTGTTAACCAGTTTGAAGACATTAATGCAGTTGCATTTTCTGATTATTCTTTTGAGTTATGGCATAATAGACTAGGACATGTTCATTGTAAAAGAATTAACAAAATGTCTCGTCTAGGACTTATCTCCAAATGTGGGGGTAAGGTGGAGAAGTGTGAGGTGTGTGCTCAGACGAAGATCACAAGGAAACCCTTTCATCGGGTCAATCGAAGCACAGATCTTCTGGAGTTGGTGCACTCCGATATCTGTGACTTCAAACATTTCTCCACGAAGGCCGGGATGAAGTATTTTATAACCTTCATCGACGACTTCTCAAAATACGCGTTCGTCTACTTGCTCAAGTCTAAAGACGAAACCTTCGAGAATTTCAGAGAGTTCAGGGCCGAAGCTAAACGGCAGACTGGACAACAACTCAAGAGGTTAAGGAGTGATCGAGGTGGGGAGTACAGGTCTCATGAATTCGCATTGTTCTGCAGAGAACATGGAATCATATGCGAGACTACTGCTCCATATTCTCCTCAATCTAACGGAGTAGCGGAGAGGAAGAACAGAACATTAACAGAAATGATGAATTCTATGCTGCTCACTGCAGGTCTTCCAAAATGCTACTGGGGAGAAGCTGCATTAACGGCCACTTTCATTCTGAATAGAGTGCCATATGCAACTTTGGACGTAACTCCTCATGAACTCTGGTTCAAAGTCAGACCAAACTTGACTGTCATTCGAGTGTGGGGGTGTCTGGCGTATGTGAAGCTTCCAGATCTGAAGATTCAGAAGCTGGGGACAAGGACTACGAAGGCGATCTTCTTGGGGTATGCCGAGAAGAGTGATGCTCAGAGATTTCTTGATATTAAATCAAATCATATCATCGAATCTCGCGATGCTGAATACTTTGAAGACAAGTTTGCAAAAGACAAAAACATTGTTCTTCCGGACATTTCGAAAAATAATGTAGGTGCAAATGAGACTGAAATCTCATACGAGCCAGTAGTCCAAGAAGAAGCTGTTGTTGATGAAACAACTCATGTACCAGAACACGCAGAGCCATCAGCTAAGCGAGCGAGGAGACCAAAAGATTTCGGAGATGACTTTGTCACCTATCATGTGGAAGCAAATCCGCTTACCTATGATGAGGCGATGAAGACCAGAGATGCTATCTTCTGGAAGGAGGCAGTGAATGACGAGTTTGACTCTATCACCTCCAATAACACATGGGTATTGGTAGATCTACCTGAAGGAAAAAAGCCTATTGGATGTAAATGGATCTTCAAGAAGAAGATGAAGGCAGATGGAACTATCGACAAGTTCAAGGCCAGGCTGGTCGCCAAGGGATTTTCTCAGAAACAGGGGACAGACTACTTTGACACGTACGCTCCAGTAGCCCGGATGACCACCATCAGGATGTTAATCGCTCTAGCAGCTATACATAAGTTGGTGATACATCAGATGGATGTAAAGACCGCATTCCTGAATGAAAAGCTGACAGAAGAGATTTACATGCAACATCCAGATGGATTTATCGTCAAAGGTCTTGAAGACAAAGTCTGCAAGTTGGTAAAATCATTGTATGGTTTGAAGCAAGCTCCCAAGATGTGGCATGAGAAGTTTGACAAAGTTATTAGGTCAAACGGCTACAGAGTCAGCGAGACAGACAAATATGTTTACACAAAGTTCGCTGATGGAAGAGGAGTCATCGTTTGTCTGTACGTGGACGACATGCTAATCCAAGGTACGGATATAGGCTGTGTCACAGAGACAAAGAAGTTCCTCTCTACCAAGTTCAGTATGAAGGACTTGGGGGATGCAGATATCATCTTGGGCATAAAGATCATCCAGACAGACACTGGAGTAGCGCTATCACAATCTCACTACATTGAGAAGATGCTCACATGCTATGGGTATAAGGATCTTCCAGGGATCGATACGCCATAAAGGTGTGATCAGAAGCTGAAGCCAAATTCAAGGGAAAGCGTCAGGCAGCTGGAGTATTCTAGCGTTATCGGAAGTTTGATGTACGCAACCACTGCCACAAGGCCTGACATAGCTTTCGCCGTGGGAATGCTGAGTCGGTTCACAAGCAACCCAGGGGTTGAGCACTGGAAAGCTGTGAAGCGGGTGATGAGATATCTCAAGAAAACTCAGATATATGTACTGTACTACAACGGGTATCCGACAGTAGTGGAAGGCTTCAGTGATGCTAGCTAGTGTTCAGAGGTGAAAAGCGAGAGATCCACAGGTGGATATGTCTTTTCCTTGGGTGGAGCTGCTATATCGTGGAAGTCGAAGAAGCAGACTATACTCTCTCGTTCCTCCATGGAATCTGAATTCTATGTACTTGAAACTGCAGCAGATGAAGCAGAATGGCTTCGGGAGCTCATGTATGATCTTCCAGTGGTTGGGGCTCAGATACCGACGATACCGATATACTGTGACAACCAGGCGACTGCGGCGGTGGCATCAAATAACCTCTTCAACGGGAAGAAGAGGACTGTGCGGTTGAAGTACAGGGCAGTACACGATCTTATCAAAAGAGGTGTAATTGCAGTGGTTGATGTTCAGAGTCAGGAGAACCTGGCAGATCCGTTCACAAAGGGCCTCAAGCGCCAGTTGGTCGATGACACAGCTTGTAAAATGGGCTTGAAGGCATTCTGATAGTGTGTCTTTGTAATCCTACCATAAAGTTTTATACTATTAGTTCAAAGAGAAATCTACTAGGCATCTAACTTTTGGTTCAAAGGAGGATCACTGACTGGGAAACTATCAGGTAACAGTGGGTACTTGTTCTCTGGAACATGGAAGGGATACGGACCCATAACCACTGTTGTCTACTATGTATTTTTCTGCAAAAAAACAGATCCTGTGGAAGGTTGGCTTAAACGCCTTAATGAGTTCTCAGGCAGAGTGAATGCCTGGTGTGCTTTACAGGAAGCACGGTAGAGCAGCACTACAAGGAGTGAAACTCCATGCTACAGTAGGGTGACTCCACCATGAGGTTCCCAGATAGGGGTAATGCCTCGGCTTTGCAAGCCAAGTCACAGCAGCGTAGCACCGTAAATAGGCAGGTACCCTAATGCTGTATGACGTAATTAAAGAGTTGTAGACAGCACTACAAAGGGGAGGATAGCCCCATGTTACAGTGGCACGACACCACGATGAGGTACCCAGGTAGGGGTAAGGCCTCGGCATTGCAAGCCATGTCGTTGCGGCGTAACACCGCAAGGAAGCCTTAGGCTTCATGCTGGGTAGTTTGGCACTACAAAGAGGCTTGTGACCTCATGCTACAGTAGTATGACACTACGATAAGGTTCCCAAGTAGGGGTAATGCCTCAGCTTCAGGCCATGTCATAGCGGCGTAGCACCGCAAGGAAGCGCAAGGCTTCATGCCATTTCTCTTTAATAAAGAACTCACCTATAGTGTATGAAAAGAGATATCAGGCCGTCTCTTGAGGGTAAACTTGTAGACGCCCAAAATAATACACTGAAACCAGGCTGGCACAGGACCTTTAATGTGCAGCCAGAAGCATACGTAACTACACTTTGTAAGTGGGAAGAATTACAATTGTGGTGCAGAATTCAAGGCGTAGTCCATTCTTGTATCACATTGTTATTTAACCCATGCGGGAAGATTCAAGTCGTCAGCGACATCTATCCTAATGCAAAATGGACAGTTACTGTGGAGAACGCTCAACCCTGGACACATATATGTTGTGATATGTGGGAGATTGTTGGTGCTTTCTTTGGTGCTTTCTTTACATGAAGAGAGCTTGCTCTCAACATGCCTTGTAAATTTTAGTCCCACATCGGAAATGCACCATGAGTTATCTCAACATATATACTTGGGTGTGTTGTTGAGAGATGCACATGGGGTGGTGACACTAAGGAGGGAACCATGTGGGTGATTTTTACTAGGAGGTAAGAATAAGGCTCCAAGGATTAAGCATTAATGCTTTTGTCATTCTCTTGGATTTATTCCACTTGGAGCTAAGCCCCAACGGGGCTTAGCGACTCGGACTCGGACTCGGACTCGGGCTCGGGCTCATGGGCTCATGAGGCGTAATGTGGCATTTTGTTGGCGCACTTTGTACTTAGCACGTCAGCAGTCATGCGGCTCATATGCGGCCATGCGGTCTTATGCGGCATGCGGCTCATATGCAGGCTGCTGCTGCTGCTGCCGCATGGAGGGCTACGCTGACTGTGCAGATTTCAAATCCGTTATGGAAAGGATGAATCAATGCAATTAATTCAGATCCTATCTTTGTGGGATTTGAATTAATTTTGTTCCTATCTTTGCGGGATTTGAATTAATTTAGTTCCTATCTTTGTGGGATTAGAATTAATTCGTTGCTATCTTTTTGTGATTTGATTCAATCTTACCATAACTGAAGAGGCGGCTAGGGTTTCCACTCTCTCTCTATATATACTCTCTTCTGGCCTTCTTTGTGGGTACTACGAAAATACAAGTCAGAGAAGTAGAAAGAGAGAGAGAGCTGCTGCCGCCATTTCAAGTCCATCCGAGGAGTCAAAACAGAGGTGACATCGAGCGTTCCACAAGTTCTTCAAACTTGCTGGTTCCTGGAAGCAGATCGTATGGGGCGAATCTTGCTTTGAGCAACAGTGTTTTGACACCCCAGTATTGTTCTTCTTCTCATCTCTCTCTAGTTTATTGTAACTTGTTCTGTTCCAATTGCAACACGTTTGCAAGGAAGAACGAGAGATCTTCTCTTTACTATTTCCCTCCTACAGATTGTAATTTGGATATTTGTTTTATTGTACCATCGTAGATCTTGAGTTTGATCACTGCAAAGTTTTTGTGTGACATCTCAGATCTCGATTGCATCAGTTTTTCCATCTTTGATCAAGCCCCGGGACTAACATGTAGTGCCAGCATTATTGCTCCTCTGAGCGATCGAGCAGCGCCGCCGTCGCCGTGTGGAAACTCGAGCCCAGATCCGATGCCCACAGCCGAAGACCGCCACCTAGCGCCGTGCCACCCTCCGTACTACCAAAAAATAGTCAATTGGCGACGGATGAATCCGTCGCTAAAAGAATTTAGCGACGGATTAACAGCGGCTTTTCGGCCAAACTGTGATGTCGATAAAATACTCGTCGCTAAAAAAATTCATCGTTAAATAGTCAAAGCTTCGACAAAAACGTGGCAAAAAAGCGACGGTTGCTTAGCTGCAACTTAGCGATGACTTAGCGACGTAATCCCGTCGAATGTATTCGACCACTTAACGACGGCTTACCGACGTACCCCCATCGAAATTTGCGTATCAAAAATTTTCTTATATGCTATAGCGACATCCTAACGACAGACTTTTCCGTCGCCATGCTATCGCTATTCCATCGCTATCCGTCGAAATTTGCGTATCAGAAATTTTTTGATACTCTATAGTGACATCTTAGCGGTGGATATGGCCGTCGCCCGGTTGTCGCCACTCCGTCGCTATCCGTCGCTACATGGATATATGTAAATTTCCATAAGCTTGGCGACGAATTTTTCGTTGTTATTCTGTCAGTATGCCATCGCTAACTGGATACATGTAAATTTCCAGAAACTCGGCAATGGATTTGCCGTCGCTTTTTCGTCGCTAACTGGATATATGTAAATTTTTAGAAGTTTAGCGACGGATAATCCGTTGCTTGTTCATCGTCGAGCATCGCTATTCCGTCAGAAGTTCGTCGCTAACTGGAAATTTTTTTAAAAAAAATTCATGAATTCACAGCACCCTATTTACACAATTAATCATTAACAAAATCAATAATCCACAAACATAACAGAACAAAATATTCATAATCAACAATCCACCACTAATCCACAAACAGGACAAATTATCTACCAACAATCCACAAAAATATCCATCAACAATCCACAAACAGAACAATCTACCAACAATTCACAAAAATATCCATAATCACAACAATCCAAATCACTTAAAATTATCCATATTATCCATAATCACAACAATCCACAAACAGAACAAAATATCCATAATAAATTAAAATTATCCAAATATTGATACATTATAATCCAAAAAAACTAGGAAAGATCGACTGGATCGTCTGATAGTGCCTGCTGTGCTTTATGAAGATACGCCTGAACGATGTGAGCCGGCAGACCATCAAATATCTGCTGTGGAACTCGGCGTAGATCTGCCGGCAATATCAGGTCAAGAAGAGCAATTGTAGATGAAGCCGGTAGAAAAGCGGCAGCAGCATCAAAAGAAACAAGTCCGACGGAAGAAGGACCGGCACCATCCGAAGGACCGGGAGCAGAAGGACCCGGAGCAGTAGAAGAACCCGGGTACTACGATGCCATCCGGGTCATCTCCTACCGCATGGACGTCACCACCGAGGTTAGAGTCGTAAGTTGTGTCCTCACATCCTCGTCGAGCTGTGTCGCGGGAGCAGGAGGCGGAGGCGGTGGAAGTCTCGAAGACATCTATAATGGCGCTATGGATCCGGTGCCGTAGACGTACCCACCTTTCCCTATTCCATTGGCGGCTTGTACGAACAAGTCGTCCATGTGAGTGGTCATGGAAGGGAACAACTGGGTGGACGTCGATTCGCCGATACCCTCGGCAGGAGTGGGCTCAATCGTGCTAACGGTCGCACGATACTTAGCCTATTCAATGAATGTGTTTAGTTTACTATGAGTTTTCTTAAATTATAGCCTAAATCCTAAGGCCTCACACTATTGTCACAAAAATTATAAACTAAACTACTTACAATTCTAAAACATAAATCTCATAAACTTAAATACTTACATAAGTCTGCTCGGCCCTTTCGTTGACGAAGCTACCGGTCTTCTTTCTCTTGTGCGTACACTCGAATACATCGCCGAAGGTGACCGAGCGGGGATCTTTTCCCTCCTTTGTCGCCTGCATACGAAACATTCATAGAATAAAGTTTTTTTTCGATATCAAGTAATTAAAAAAATAATGTTTTTTCCGATATCTCACCAGATCTCCAAGCGTCGTTGCATGGGGCCTCGATCCCCTCGTATGCAGACACACTGCCTGTCAATTTCCCTTCGCCTTCGCCGATTTATTCTTGAACTCGGGCATATTCATCTTTTTAAGCATATGCTATTAGATGTCCTCCCGGAGCGAGACCTTCCTCCCACTGCGGATGTCATCCTTCGCGTCCCGCAGCTTCTTCCCGACGACTTTTTTGTAGGTCTTGATAATCTCCATCTCACGATGGGGGGGGCACCAGAACGTCATCTGACATACAAATTCCAATATCAAGTAATTAAAAAATTGGTGGATTAAAGAATAATTAATAATTAAGTAATCAAAAGATATATATAACTACATACCCTCATCTAGTCGAGCCAGATGTACCGCGACTCCGGGGGCACGTCACTAAAATTGGGGTAGGGGCAATGAAAGTTTTACCTAATAATGAGCCCTAGCTCCCTGGTAGCATCCCACGGAAAAAACCTACAAAGAAGCAACGACTGGATTATTTACTTGAATAAATGAAACAAATTAAAAAAATAACTTACAAAATACAAATTTACTTAAAGTTCACCCGTCGGCCATAGTTCCCGTCAGAACTCCCCTGTCGGTCTCTCTTATGGCATCGGAGGATCCAAGGGTCCGCGAATGTACTCACCAAAAATCGGATGGAACTGAATCCGTTGATACTCTGGGGCCCACCATACAGTAAATGGAGGATCTACTGGCGGAACGGACGATGAGTCGACATCTGACGTCCTCTCAGAGACAATGGATGGTGATACCCCTGGGTAGATCGAGGGCAGGATGAGGAGGCCTCCGGGGTAGTCTTTGGGTCAGGCTCGATAGATGGGGTCACATCTCGGTGAAGGCGACCACGACCACCATGGTCGCCGCGACCGCCAGTGGCCATGACCTGTAAATAGAACACATAAACATAATTAACAATATATAAGTATAAATAAATAGAAGACTAAATTAAAATATACTACCAGCAGTATGAGAAGTGCCGACGCAACCAACAGGAAGACTAGGAGTGCCATCTGCAAAAAGAAAATCATACAATAAGTAGATGAATCGAACGATAAAGCATGAAATAAAATAAGAATATAGAAGCATAAACTGAAATAACTAAACTGCAATAAATTCACTAAGTTAGTTGTAAGTGTTTTTAGGAGGTAATAAATTCACTAAGTTAGTTATAAGTATTTTTATGAGGTAAAAGTAAATTCACTAAGTTAGTTGGAAGTATTTTTATATACCAGTATATTTTTAATCTAATCATTCTCTTCGTCTTCGTCCTCGTCCTCAGCCTCGTCCTCATCCTCGTCTTCATCTTCAACCTCATCCATATCCTCAACCTCGACTTCATCTGTATCCTCATCATCATCCTCATTAAGTCCTTCTTCTTCTTCTTCTTTTTCTACAGCCTGATCAATAATTGGGATAAGATGCCTCTTTATCCCATGGTTGACGGCTAAGTCTTGTGTATCAACATCTTTCTTCCCTCTATTTTCCTCAATAATATCTTCAACATCCATGGTATCCGACTGTTGTCCCAAGTATTGGGACTTTTCGACCTGGTCCTCTTGGTATGCTGGGTCTCCAACGTTGAATGTATTTTTATATTTAATCTTGCATGCTACCCGCCAGTCAAATCAATATCTATGATGCCTTGGGTAGCTTGTATAGTAGACTCGAACAACTTGACTTGCTATCGTAAACGTGTTGGACCCTCTATATCTCCTGCGATGGTTCATATCGACGATTCCAAATTGTTACCAATTCTCTATCCGATATTTGGTGTTGTATCGAACCACTCACATTTGAACAACACAATATGCATATGATATGGGTCAGGATATTGTAAATCTACAATATCCCGAAGTACTCCATAATAATCAAAGTCCGGCTCATCATCATAGATGGTGCCTCTAATGTAAACCCCAAAATCCTTTGTACTGAAGCCGTCATTTAGAAATTCGACATTTATAACATTCTGAGTTGCCTTAAACTTGAAGCCATTAATGACATAACCTGGCCAAGTCTTTGCTTGCTTAATCGGTCCCAATGCCAAATAACGAAGGTTCTTATTTTTTAGGGTTGTTTCATACAATAAAACCTGTAAACACATATTGATAATTTAAATATTTTAGCTGTATATATTTTAATGGTAGCTACATAACATATTATCTTAGTTACTTACGTATTTGCGAAACCATGACGAAAAGTTACAGTCAACCTCTCTTTGAAGTCCCTCGTCAGTAATATCGGGTGTCCTCAATTTGACTTCATCTCTAAATACCCTGATAGAGAGAATAATAATGAGTCAGTATATTTCCTTCACCAAATTTGAGATTATAACGAGTGTAAGTGTAGTCACTTACTTCTCCAAATCTCTTACTTCTTGTATGTCATAATTTAACAAGACATATAGGGAAGCAGTATCAAACTCATCGTCAGTCAACCACCATTTCTTACTAGCCCCAATAGGCTTGCCCTTTATATTGGATATGTCTCCATCCTCAACATCTTCGTCATTCCTTGGAGGTCTATTTCGATTTGTTTGGACATGAGTATCAAAATAAATGAAGCAAAAGTTTGGTACCGCTTCGATAAGATATGCTTCGCATATCGAAGCCTATATATAAGCCTTGTTGCCAACTTTCTTCTTTAGATGGTGTAGGTACCTAGAGAGACAAATTATCTTAAATTAATAATGAATTGTAAAATCCATTTAATTTATATCGATGTTTGTTTATCTTTCAAATGGGTACATCCATCGATAATGAACAGATGCACCGATATGGGCTTTGTATGGTAGATGAATCGGTAGATGCTCCATGCTGCTGAAGAAGCCCGGTGGAAATACTTTGTATGGTAGATGAACAGCTTGAAAATACTTTCTCCATGCTGCTGAACATGAGGAGAAGACAATCTTCTCCTCATGTTCAACCATATGTTGCACCGACAGCTTAGTTGAACAAATATCACTGAAGAATGTAGATAGCTGGGCCAACGAAAACCATACAGCAGAAGGCAACAACTCTCTCAAAGCAATGGGCAATAATCTTTCCATAAACACGTGGCAGTCGTGACTTTTCATTCCTGTTAGTTTGCGTTCATTGAGATCAACCCATGTAAACAAATTCGACACATAGCGTCGAGAAATCTTACAGTAGATATCAACTTGCAGATTATTAGTCTATCTTCCACGCTCAATGTGTATTGCGCTATCAGCTTAGTTAGTTGTCCACCAGCTCCCCTTTTTATCAAGTTTAGATGAGGACGCTTACATATCTCGGCTATGTATTGTCTTGCTTTTGGATTGTCCTTCGTCTCTCCTTTAATATCCATAACAGTATTGAAGACATTATCGAACACATTCTTTTCGATACGTATGACATCAAGATTATGCCTTATAAGATTATCTTTCCAATAAGGCAAGTCCCAGAAGATACTCCGCTTGGTCCAGTTATGGCTGTGTCCGAACCCCTCGACACAATTATTCGATATTGGATCTTCCATTACGGTAGGCAAATCATTTACATCTCCCCAAGTATCGTATCTCGACAATCTGGCAGGCGGATGAGAAAATGCATGCTTTCCAGCTCTGAACGCATCCTTTTTCTTTCTCCAAGGATGAGTCACGGGCAGAAATTGACGGTGACAGTCAAAGAAATAAGTTTTTCCTCCATGCTTAAGGCAGAACGCCTTACTCTTTTCCATGCATATCGGACAAGATATAGTATCGTGCGTACTCCATCCCGATAGCATACCGTATGCTGAAAAATCATTAAATGTCTACATCAGTGAAGCTCTCATCTGAAAGTTCACTTTCTTGGAAATATCTTAGGTCGTGACACCGAATAGGAGGCCACATGACCCGAATGAGAAGAAGGAGAGTAGGGAGGCTCACTCTACTCAATTTCATAGTGATATCGATTTCGATACCGATACTGTGAACCTTGGTTAATATTAATATTTTCATACTTCTCTAGGCCACATGACCGAATAGGAGGCCACACAAAATTTTCTGTCGCTAATCTTTCGTCGCCAAAACCCTATTTTTTTGTAGTGCTGGTTCCGTCACTCACAGCCCGACGTCGAGCCTTCCAGAGCAGCGGTGAGGTTCTCACCTCTCCCACTCTCTCTCGATCCCCTTTCATTACTCTCTCTAGCTCTCTCTCTCTCTCTCTCTCTCTCTCCTTCCCTATTTTTCTCTCTTCCCCCACTTTCTTCTTATTCTGAGTAAAGAGATAAGGTTTAAGTGAATTTTTTTTAAATTGGGCTTGAATTGCTTAGTAGGGTATACATTAATGGACTGGGCCTCTGGCTTAGAATCATAAAATAAACTAATTATTCATCCTTGGGTTAGATTTTGACTAAAATGTATAAATAATATTAAATTAGCTTTAAATATATTAGGCTGATGAATAATTTGGCCAATTATTTTACATGGGTTATGTTTTAATTATGGGCTAATATTTTTTGCCCTATATAAATATTTAGTTTGGTGATTAGTAATGGTATAAATATATATATATATATATATATATATATATATATATATATATATATATATATATTGGATTTATAATTTTGGGTTTTGGACTAAAAATCTTGACATGAAAGATATTCTATTTTTGTCTCTATTACAGTTAAATAACTTAAGGGCCCTAGTTAAGATTAAATGTTTATTTATAAGATGAGCTTTTAAAGTAATGTTTAATTTGTTGGGCTTATAAATTATAAGCCCTTTGGCTTTGCTTAAATATTGGATTTTTGGATATATGTTATTTAGTAATATGATTAATTATTTGGGGATGAAATAATTTTTATATCTATATATATAATAGTACTTAAATTATGCTTATATATATAATTAATGATAAGTATATTTCTAATAGGCGTTCATTTACTTTAATGATTTGGAATATATGTTTTCTATATAAAGTAATATTCGTTCATAAGCTTTTATGTATAGCTAAATCAACCCTCCCTTAGTGTAACTTTGTTATCATTGAGCATATCTAATTTGTGTATTTTTGTCTTCTTGCGGGCTGTTATAGACCCGAATGTCTCTATCTCGAAAATCATGCCAACCTTCTGTTAGGGTTATATACAAAAGCATCACTTTTTTAGTAACCTTATTTCCTTAAATTTTGAATGAGAATCATATGGACAAATGTTTGCATATTGTATTTGTTGCAAGTGTTAATGCAAATGTCTGATATTCTATATTGTAGATAATATGGTGTGTGGTGTCACACAGAAGATCATATTATCAGTTCCCTATGGAGTATATAAATAGTTCACAACCTATATGGACTTGGACAATCTATTGGAAAGGTTGTAGTGTAATCTGGTATTAGTCTATCTTGACTATAGGTTTACACTAGTACACTTTGTGTGCTTTGAACAGGACCACTTGAGGTTGTTCTCTTTGTACTAACTACATAAGAGAATAAATACCTCTGTTATTATGGATGCTTGTGCTCTTATCCCGGATATAATAACGGACATGTATATGCAGTATGTATTATTTTGACTCATAAAAGAGTGAGATTCATTATGGATCAACAACCTCTATGAATTGGGTAAAAACATTGTATGTATGATGAGCTGTTGATTATAAATAGAATCCATGTCCCGATACATCGGGTTGATGATATCCTCTTAAGGAGCTCATAAGGATTGTCATGTAAACCCTGCAGGTGGACTATATCCGACATGACAAATAAAGTTGAGCGGTACTACTTAAGGATAAAAGATGTCGAATCAATATAGTTGTCAGTAACTTAATTTGATCGACGGACATACGATATCTTAACATGGGGAGCCAAACGAGCATATAATAAAAGGAGCCCATAAACATAATTTGGGATTAGGGAGGTAGTGCAACAATAGCTCATTAGTGGACCGAGCTATTGTTAATAGGCCTGGATTGTGTGTTCGGGCTGAACACGGGATATCCAGATCCGTTAGGAGGCCTAACCCTAATTTCTCCTCATGGTCCCTGCCGTAGCCTATATATATCCTCTATTCTCTGGCCGCCAGATTATAGATCAGAAATCTGAAACTTTCTCTAAATTCGTGATTCACGTAAGGAGAGAAAGAGAGGGCTGCCAAGGAGAAGAAGAGGTTGAGAGATCGTCGCCCACACGACGTCCAACTCGAGGAAGGAATACGTGCAGAATATCTTGGGGTCGTCCGCTCGAGATTGCCAGGAATTACTTATCTCTTTTCCGCCGCAGGTATAATTCGTGAACCCTAGTTTCCGCCTACGAAGGGTTAGAACACGTATTAGATCTGTTTAACTTTCTATCGATCAATACGCACACAAAGGAAGGGTCCTGGGAATCCCCAGTTCCATCAATTGGTATCAGAGCCACTTTAGATCTACGTATTGATTAATACGTCCATGTTGTCCAATAAAACCTGTGCTGTATAATAGTCAGTAGATGTAGATCTGTTCTAACTCGGTTTTACAAGCATCTTAGATCCAACTATTATGGGCCAATGCATATTTTTGATTGTGTTGTTTAAACCACGGACATGTCGTAGATGTTGTTGTTGCTGTGGATGTAATTAAAATCACGAGGGTTGATCGTGCTTATTATTTTAATTTTACAATCTAGATTATGTGTGAACTCCTTCGGGAGGCATAGGATTGATGTAATTTTAATTTTTTTGATCAATCGTGATGGCATTGGTGGCTTTTTCTGACGTCGGACGAGATGCTGGTTTTAAGCAGTCCCGAGGCAGACAGATGATTTTCGATGAAGGAATCGACAACCAAAACCTATATAAAAAAAAATTGGGACGCTACCCCGAACCCCGCGAACTGACCGGGCAGGTCGAACCCCGAATAGATTTGCACAGCGCCAGATTTTGGATTCGGATAGTTGAGGACGGAGCAGTAAAAATAACCATAATAGTTTGATATTTTCTCTTATTTTTGTCATTTTGCTTTTTTTGATTATGCATGTTTATTATTGTGTGGTTGTTTTTTTGAAAAACCAAGCCTACATTAATAATGGACAACATGGACATAATATCAACTAGTAGAAAAACCCTCATTGTTAAATAACTAAGTGGGAGAGGATATTTATTTAGTTTAAATCCTATGGTCTCTATTACTGGTTTGTAGGTGATGTAATTATACTTGCGTGTTGGCTATGATGCTTTCCTCCATATCGAATGAGTATAATTATGGATCACCAGTACAAACTTCCTTAGGAATAATTGTAGAAAGTTACCTAGTATGTGTTCACTTCTCCATCTGAAGGAAATCATTACAAGGTAATGGACTTAGTATTAAGTAATGGTATACACTTAGATACAAATAATGGTATCCTCCCCATCGGAGTCACTGCTATTATTTGTATGACCAGAGCAAGACCAGCATATTAATTTTATTTATCATAAAGTTATGTTGACATGATTGTAAAATTAATAAGAAAAATCTACTTGAATAAAGTTGAATTTGTATACGTCCACACTATCGTGGCATGCTACATTCATGGTGTTCAAGGTGTTGGTGAATTTCTTATTATTGTTTTGAGGGAATCAATATTTAGTTAATTCAAAAAGTTTTTTTTTTGCCCTACATAATTTTATTTATGTGATTCCCAGGATTTCAAAAATGGGTTCTTTCAGTACACTTATGGTGATTCTTAAAGAAAACAAACTTACTGGACCTAATTATATTGACTGGAAACGTAATTTGAATATTGTTCTGACTGCTGAGAAGTACAAATATGTACTGGTTGAGGAATGCCCACCTAAGCCTGATGCTAACTCTGATGAAGAGGTCAAAGAGGCTTATAAGAAGTGGAAAAAGGCAGATGAGATGGCATGGTGTTACATTCTGGCATCGATGTCAAATGTACTGCAACATCAGCATCAGGCCATGGCCACTGCTTATGACATGATGTATAACCTCAAGGAACTCTTTGGACATCAGAGTAGAGCAGCTAGGCAGTTTGCTATAAAATGTTTGATGAATACAAAAATGGCTGAGGGTACACCAGTAAGGGATCATGTTCTCAAGATGATGGGTCATCTGAATGAGATGGAGATCCTTGGAGCTGAAATCGATGGAGAATCCCAGGTCGATATCATTCTCGGGTCTCTGCCTAAAAGTTTTGACAATTTCTGCCTTAATTGCAACATGAACAAAAGGTTGTATAGTTTAGCAGAACTTGCAAAAGAGCTACAGAATGTTGAATCTCTCTTTATGGTGAGGAGACTGCCGAGAATCTGAGTTGGCACAGACAGGAACAGATCGATGTAGTATTGGATCATCCATCCGATGGAGAAGCATGGAAGCACTTTGATGGAAAGTATCTAGATTTTGCTTCTGATCCACATAATATAAGATTGGGGCTCTCCTACGACAGTTTACCCCGTTCGTAGTACTTTCGGGTTCCAATATTCAAGTTGGCCTGTGATTGTCACTTTGTACTACCTACCGCCGTAGATGTGTGTAAAAACTCCTTATATGTTCCTAACCATTATCATCCTGGGTCCGAACAATACAAAGATAAACATTGATATGTACTTACAGTCATTGATAGATGAGTTGAATTAGCTATGGGAAGTAGGCACCAACACGTATGATATTTCCAAAAAATAGAACTTTCAGATAAGGGTCGCACTTATGTGGACCATCAACGATTTTTTGGCCTATAGAATGTTATCGGGATGGAGCACTTATGTGGACAATCAACGACTTTTCCAGGTTAGACTTGGAAGATATATGCGAACGTTATGTGTTACAATTGATAGAGGAAGGCAATGGAAAGTATAAGCAGCCTAAGGCAATTTTCTCACTGGATAGGGAGGGTAAAGGGAGACTTTGTAGGTAGAATCAGGGCCTAAAATTTTTTGAAGGGTACATGTAGAATTTAAGAAGATGCATCAACCCGTAGGAGAACAAACTGACGGGTATAAAGAGCCACGGCTGTCACATATTAATGGAGAGGTTAATTACGGTTGCATTTTAGAAATTATTACTATAGGTCGTTTAGGATCAGTTGACATAACTGAGCATATTCTTCAGAGATCTTTGTTCTACTAAGTTGCTCGTCTATCATCAAGAAAAGCAAGAGAAGCATATTGTAGTAACACAGTTCAAGCTTGAGAGGGTGTTCCCTCCTAGGTTCTTCGACTCCATAGAGCATTTGCCAATTTATCTTTCCTATAAGGCACGTGTTGGTGGGCCAGTCGATTATCGGTGGATGTACCCGCTTGAGCGACATTTGAACCATCTAAAGAGAAGGTAAAAAACAAGGCTCGGGTCAAGGGTTCTATTTGTAAAGCCTATGTTCTAGAGGAGATTACAAAGTTTTGCTCGATGTATTTCAAGCCACATGTTGTTACTAACAGAACAAGAGCTCCAAAAAATGATGATGGATATCATGAACCTCATGATGCAATACTGAAAGTATTCAATGCTTTCGGAAAGCCTTCGGGAAAAATAAAGAAGAGATATCTGACGAGGAACTAAGGGCTACTCAGTTGTATATATTACTCAACTGCGACGAGACTCAACTGTGACAATCATGAAGTGGAGAAGCTCAAGGGGTAAGTAATTAATACGTCCAAGTTTATGTCATCTATGTAATAGTGTACAATATCATTATTACACTAATTGGTCGATGTTTTGTTGTTTTCAGCACATTTAATGATGAGGTGAGGTCGAGTAAACAGTAAATAATATATGAAGAAACTGTCCTTCTTCGATTGTCATTGACAGTTCCTTTCAAAGGATCATCCATTTTTGATGAACATGAATGTTTTTTATGTCAGCGTTGTGGAGAAGGCCAATCCACCGCAAAGGTGGACCAAAAATATGATATGGAAGGAGCCTAGAAAGGGGTACAAGTGTGATGGATTTTGCCACACTAATAACTGGACAAAAAGAGTATATTCTGGGACCTTCCATATTGGAGCACCAATCTGATCAGACATAATTTTGATGTCATGCATATCTAGAAGAATGTTTTTGACAACATAATTAATACTGTGATGGACGTAAAGGAAAAGACGAAAGACAATCCCAAGGCCAGGTTGGACTTGGAAGATATATACAGACGTCATGCATTGCATTTGATAGAGGAAGGCAAAGGGAAGTATAAGCAGCCTAAGGCAATTTTCTCACAGGACAGGGAGGGTAATAGGAGACTTTATAGGTAGATTCAGGGCCTAAAAAAATTTGACAAGTACGTGTCAAATTTAAGAAGATGCATCAACCCGTAGGAGAACAAACTGACGGGTATAAAGAGCCACAACTGTCACATATTTATTGAGAGGTTAATTCGATTGCATTTTAGGAACTATTATCACAAGTTGTTTGGGATCCGTTGAAAGAGCTGAGCATATTCTACAGAGATCTTTGTTCTACTAAGTTGCTCGTCTATCGTTAAGAAAAACAAGATAAGGACATTGCGGTAACACTATACATACTTTTGTGGGTGTTCCCTTCTTGGTTCTTCGACTCCATGGAGCATTTGCCAATTCATCTTTTCTATGAAGCACGTGTTGGTAGGTCCGTCGGTTATCAGTGGATGTATCCATTTAAGCGGCATTTGAACCACATAAAGGGAAAGGTGAAAAACAAGGCTCGGGTCGAGGGTTCTATTTGTGAAGCCTATGTTCTCGAGGAGATTACAAAGTTTTGTTCGATGTATTTCAAGCCACATGTTGCTACTAATAGAACAAGTGCTCCGAGAAGTGGTGATAGATATCATGAATCTACTAATGCAATACTGAAAGTCTTCAATGCTTTCTGAAAGCCTTCGGGGAAAATAAAGAAGAGATGTCGGACGAGGAACTAAGGGCTACTCAATTGTATATATTACTCAACTGCGACGAGGATGAAGTGGAGAAGCTCGAGCGGTAAGTAACTAATATATCCATGTTTATGTCATCTATGTAATAGTATACAATATCATTATTATACTAATTGGCCGATGTGTTGTTGTTTTCAGCATATTTAATAATGAGGTGAGGTCGAGTAGATAGTACATAATAGATAAAGAACTAGAATAGGAAATGAGACGTCATTTCCCTTTATGGTTGAGTGCATATGTAAGGAGCTCGGTAATTACTTTTTGTATATGCACTTTACGTAGTAATTAGCGGAACGCTGAATTTAATTTCTTGTCTTGTGATATTTAGGTCGATCGTCCAGACGCAACACTAGAGAATGAATCTATTAGAACTTTAGCTAAGGGGCCAATTTATTCTGTCAAAATCTGGCCAAGCTATTGTGTGAATGGGTTTAGGTTCAAGCCAACAAATGCTCTAATCAGAGAGAGCTTTCTTGATCTTGATTCGACAAAAATTAGTTGTTCGTGTATTAAATCTACAAACTACAAAAATGTCGATCAAGGCAATGATTTTTGTGGCATCTTATGGGATTGTGGAGTTGATATATAACTATGGCATAGAGCCGACTAAGATCATATTATTCAAGTGTGATTGGTTCGATCTGATCCAAGATTAATATTAGAAAATTAATAAGCATGGTCTTGTGGATATTAACTACAAACGTCGATATCAAGGATACAAACCATTTATCCTAGCAAGTCAGGCTCAGGTCGTTTACTTCACTGCTTATCCTAGGTAGGGAACAACGAGATTGGACTAGTGGGCAGTATGCAAGACTAAAGCCAGAAATACCGACGATGTTGACGAAATAGCTTATCAGGAGGATGAGCTACCACTCATAACAAATGTAGTTGATGTGGATAAAATGAAAGTGCATATATAAGAGGTAGAATTATCCGAAGAGAAAACGAAGTATATAAAAGCAAATATGAGAAGGAAGAGGAAGATAAGGATGAGGAAAACGAAGAAGATAAATTTTAGAAGATGATTGAAAATAAAATGTAAAAAATGTCATGTAACATCTATTTAGACATGTAAAATGTACTATCATTTTATTCAACAGAGGGTTGCTTCGGGTCTATTTTTTATAAACTATGATTTGTTAAATGTATGCAGATTTTATTTAGAATATGTATTATATTTCTTGTATATATTTTTTTCATTATTTGTTATTATCAGGTACGACAGTACGAAAAGGATCGTACCTCGGTCAGTCCTGAGGTAGAAGAACAGCCCGTACAGGTAGAGGTTCCAGTGGTGGATGGAGTGCTCCTTTGTTATCAGATGATGGTTTCAGACCCTCGTCTACGAGTAATCTAGTATATCGTCCAGTCACATCTCTGACTGCATCAACGGTATGTGGCAGTACTCCTGGGATAGGCAATTCATGACATGAGACTATTACCCCGTCCAGCGTTCCACCTGTTGACGGAACTATGGTGACGGAGGAGCGGATGGAGGAGGTCGCACCAACTCCATCTCCGTATCAGAGCGAGTCCCCATGTGCCCCTCCGGACGAGATGAGGACGGAGATTGGTCTGACGGGCCTACAAAGTAAGTTAATTAGTTAACATTAATTTATACATATATCTACATATTCATGAATACAATTATCGTTGTATAGATATCATCCCTCGTCGAATCAGAAGGTATTGGGGCTATTGCTGAGGTACGACTACGGTGACCCTTGGATCAAGTACTCGGATGCCTCGAACGAGAGGAGGCATTCTGGTTTGTCCACCTTAAGGTAACTAAAGTATATTTCTTTTAGTATCAATCATTTTTTATGCATATTACATAACTAACTATTTTATTTCTTGTAAAAAATATATTTTTATCTACCACACCGAGATGAGATGATCGAGAAGCAGTTTCCTGCTATTATCGCCAAGTTGATCCGTGGTGCGATCGACGACCAAAAGGCTCGAGAGCGCTCCAAAAGTCCAATCAAGGTTGGATCACGCTCGAACAGTTGACTGCGATGAGGGCTAGATTCGATGATCCTAGGTACAAGAAATGGTCAGAGAAGGCGAAGGCGGCTAGGACGATGGCAAGAAAGTGGTGTGGCGGCACGATTCCTATGACGGAACATTTCCTAAGCCTGGTATGTATTTTATTGAATATATTATTTTAATAAAAGTAGGAATAAAATGTTTAATTTTAATAACAAACAAATTATTTTAATATATACAGAGGGGTGAGGATACCAACATAGTGACCGTCTTCCTGGACACCCATCGGAAGGACGGAAAGCTCATCGATGATAGGGCCACGCAGAGCTATGTAAGTATTACTTTATGTTTTATTAACTTTAATATAACTTAGAAAATATGTAATCGATATCCTTATAGTTATTAGTATGTACCTTAGACATTTGCATCTACCACTTAGACATTGGATAGTAAATATTATGCTTATCGAGATGTGTACCTTTCTAGGATGAGTTTATTAGGCTACGTGAGTGTGCGAGTTCTAGTGCACTTGCATAGGGAAGGGCTGGTACTTCCTCGTAGCCCTCTCATCCTCAGTCAAAGGACAAGCTCTGGATGACCGCCATTGGTAGTCTTCATAAGGGTACATACTACGATACGGGATGCTACGGCGCCTTCGTGGCAACGCAGTCATTCATGGCCCCCTCTAGCTGTGTGAATTCTCCACAGCCCTCACAGGAGTCGGCCCGAATCGAGGAGAGTTTACATCACCAGGTTGCTAAGCTGCATGACAAGATGCTGTGAAGGATTACGGAGGATCCCCTGTCTCAGCCGTAGACGGATGATGCTGCGCTCACCGTACGATTTGATTTACTCGAGATCACCAGGAGGAAGACGTAGGGGACCATGAGGAATTAGTTATCTAAGGTAGTAAGGATTTGGATAGACGTCTCAATTAGATAGACCGAGTAGATCGGACTGGCAACATAGAATTCTTATAGTAACTTAATCTAACGAGAGACTCTAGGATCAAAGGACTAAAACCCTTCCGCTATTCAACTATAATTATTAGAGACGGATTAGAATACCATGGTTATATAGAGATGGGGTAGAAGTATATCACAGTTTAATTTTGTTTATTGAGGAAGATAAGATAGGATTATCAATCAAAATGATTGGAGTAACTTAGAAGAATATTTGGAAGAATTTTAGAATTCGATACCATTTCCTAGTTAGAGTGTGATCACTCCTATGGAAGACTATAGTGAAAGGATTCAGAATTCTTGTTATGAATAGAATGAGTCCATAAGTACTGTACTTAAGATAGATATAGAACCTCATAGAAATTCTATGGTTGCATAGAGGCAGAGGAAGTTTTGCTTGAACAATGTAGAAATAATGATGGTATGCATAAGTCAAGAAATGGAGTTACACTGGACAGTGGCCCAAAAACCTTACTAGGGATAATCAATTAAAAGGATACGGGATGATATGTTATACCATAGTGTCGATCATTGGATAGTGTGCAGAGTGGATATAACTGTGTTAGACTAGACATATAGAAGGGGAATCAAGGATGGTGGTTAAGGGACTAGAAATTAAATTTCTTGGATTGATGGCCAAGGTGGAAAAGCCTTCAACATGATCGTTGCAACCAGGAGGGGCGACTATAGGTAACCATTTATAGTTTTATGATTGAAATATTGTATAAGAAAATTGTTTAGGATTGAATTGTTACTCGAGTTATTTGGAGAAACGTATTGACATAATGTACCCTCTGAACTATTCCTAGTTACGTTAGCATGATTCATTATTAGTGAGCATTTTTTTAATTTCGAGGACAAAATTCTTTTAAAATGGGTAGATTATAAGCACCCTGATTCTTTTGTGGATTTTTTTATCTATTTTTTATAATTTGTATATATTAAACTATATTTTATTTTTAATTATGGCTATATAGGCACTTTGATTTTTGAAGCACAACAATCATTTTTTCAAATCTAGTTCTATATTCGTAATCTAGATGAGTCCACCTTCATTTTGTTATATTATGTTCCACTCATATATGTTCTCTTGTACTACATATTTCTTATACAACTTTGGGATCAAAATGGTTATTTTAGCCATTACCATAAAATTAGATGTATTTTTCAATTTTGATTTGAGGCCCAAACCCGATCCACACCATTCGACCAAATATTTGGTTTTAAACTATTTTGAGAAAACTACATGCATGCTAATTATGTCCCACTCAATTGAGTTCTCATGTGTTATTTATTTTCAAATGGCACACGAGACCCATTAATTAGCCTTTCGGAGTCAATTTCGATTATAAAAATCATACCGACCTAGAACTAGTCAAACTAGCCTTAGTTGAGCCTATAACAGGTTACCATAACTTATTAGGGTAAATTTAGATTGATTTTTAGAGATTTTATACATCCATACAATAGTTTAAACCAACCCACTATTGATTTTCCAAATTAGGAAACTCAATATTTTCCTATAGATTCAATCTTGCATGTCTTTTTATTGAAGCAACCAAATCAGACCAAGCTTTCCTAAAACCTTCTCAATCCAAAACCTAACCCTTTAATCCTTCAAACTTTATATATAGATGCGTATAAAGTGGCCACCAACCCCCCTCTATCCTCGTAATCCTGAAATTCTTTCAGCATATACATCCGCCGACCATTCTTAGCCACAATAGCAGTTTTGACCCCTTTCCGACCTCCCATGATGCTCCACGAATATTTGTTGTGAAGCTAGTGCGAACCTCTACACTTCTATCAGCCCTCCATACATTCATAATCACTTTTAGTATACCAAAATAGCCCTACAAGTCAACCAAAGTTCGGAATCTATGTCTGAATTTATTCCAACAGGTATGCTATTTTGTATCAAGGGTTTTGTGCACTTTATGATCTCACCTTTTATGAAATCAAAACTAACAAAAAGATCTCAGTCTCTATTTTCATGTCCAATTGGCCACCCATACAATTTCTAACGGTTTGTCCGAGGTGTCCATTCTATAGAAAGGTGTCCATAACAGATCAGTTCTATTGTGAGCAAATTTTTATCCACTTCCAGGCTACTTTAACCTTTACTATCTTTTTATAAGAAACTAGACATCCTAAGATTTTCAACGCATGTACTTTTGTAGAGTTTTGGTTTTGTTTACTATTTATGAAAAATCTGGACATTTTACCATATTATCACAACACTGAAATCCATGAGTTCTATGTGTCCATATACTTCGAAACTTCATGAGACATCTCCAAATTATTTGATGTACATGTTTTGATAATAAAAACCTATTTTTAAATAATTAATAGTATTTTACCTGAATTAATATTTATTAAGAATTGTCGTTTTGGGAGCAAAACCATGGAACAAGTCTATGCCTATTGATGTAGAATCAACATAAGACTTGTGTACATATTTTTTCTATAAATTAAATATATTAATTATTATTATAGAATTTTTATAAATATTTTCCATAATTAAAAGTAATACTTCATGTTAATAATATATTACCTTTATAGGTGGATTTAATACTATATATTTTATATTAAGTAGAGTTGTCAATATGACTAGTTTTGGTATAAATATATTATTAAGGTCTATATATGCTAAGTCCATATATAGTTAGTTATTAGTGTATTATTAATAGTAGAATATTTATTATAGGCATACGTTACGGAAGTAGCGAGGACTTTGGAAACAGACCGTCGTACTCATAGTTGGAAGTTGCAGGCAAGTATACCTTGCCAACTTGTATAGTATATTATGCATGTTTAGTTTTAGTCATTCTAGTTCATGTCTATTTCTTTCTTGTATGATCACATGATTCTTATACATGCCTCATGATGTTTCATACTTGTTTTCTTATATGCTACATGTCTTTCTTTTCTTGTCACTTATTGGATCTATGCTACCCTATACTTGATTAGATTCATGTATTTTTATCCATTGACATTGACTTGATTTGATTACATGTATTTGTTTTGACTTGACCTTGACCTGTAATTAGATGTTGACTTTACCTAACCACCTCGTTCATGAGCTCTCATCGAGTGTGAATGAGACTTACTATAGTTAGAGAGTCCCCATCGACCTACTAACTATAGGACTGTGAGCTCCCATCGAGTTACGGTTACCCCGATTTACTTATAGTCACGTCTAGTACCACACTTCTAGTATAGCATGCTACTATCTTTGGTTCGTTATGTCTTAGTTCCCTTATTTCTTAGTTCCCTTGTGTCTTAGTCTTTTTGTGTCTTAGTTGATTCTTCTATGACTATTTCTTATTTTCTACGCATATTTTTTACTACTACATTCGGCATATTTTATATATCTTGCTATGTCCCCTGAGGACCTAGTGATCTATTTAGGTAGTTAGTCAAGCAGACCTAGTCCGCTGATCATAGAGCTATTGCTATATCATTCAGGTATCTTATCGTGCGTTCATAATATATCCATTATTTTTACTCTGTACTTAGCTTAGTATTATAGACCCATGTCCTCCTTCGAGTCTAATCGAACATATATGTTATTGAGCTGTAGCCCATAATATATAATTATTTATTCTTGATTTACTTATTTTGTGGATTGAGTTAGATATATTTATAGTTGATTAATAGATAGAATTAGAACACCAAGACAGCTTATACGTATTCAAACCGGACTGGAGTCCACTAGATACATAGCTGACATGTATACGATCTCCCAGTCCTACGTATTTTGGGACAGGGGTTACATATTTTTTGGTAGCCCACGCAAGTCAGAGCATATCGTTTCAGTTACGTTATTGTGCCGAACGAGCCTGCAATAGGATATTGTATCAGGATCTCAATCCACAATTGCTTTGAAAATCCTTTTATTTTTATCCATCGCGTTTGGAACTCATAATTAAAGTCGATCATCTTTATTAAACTCTTTGTCTTGGACTCTCGTCTTTTTCTATTTTGGAAGGAAGAATGCTTTTGCTTGATGAACCATTTGGATTATATTCCATCATTTGATATAATGTAGTTTGGAGAAGTATTTAAAAAAAGGTAATTAGTTATCTAAGGTATTAAGGTTTTACATAGATGTCTCAATTAGATAATCTGAGTAGATCGGACTGGTAACATAGAATTCTTATAGGCAACTTAACCCTAACGAGAGACTCTAGGAGCAAAGGACTACAACACTTCTACTATTCACCTATGGTGGGTAGAGACGGATTGGAATATCTTGGTTATATAGAGATGGGGTAGAAGTATAGAATAGTTTAATTTGGTTTATTGAGGAAGATAATATAGGATTCTCAATCGAAATAAATGAAGCAACTTGGAAGAATATTTGGAAGATTTTTAGAATTAGATATGAATCCCTAGTTAGAGTGTGATCACCCCTATGAAAGACTATAGTGAAAGGATTCGGAAGTCTTGTTATGAATAGAATGAGTTCATAAGCACTGTACTTAAGATGGATACATAACCTCATAGAAATTCTATGGTTACATCGAGGCGGAGGAAGTTTTGCTTGAACAATGTAGAAATATTGATGGTATGCTTAAGTCAAGAAATCGAGTTACACCAGACAGTGGCCCAAATATGTTCTATATTCGTAATCTAGACGAGTCTACCTTCATTTTGATATATCACTTTCCACTCAAATATGTTCCCTTGTACTACATATTTCTTGTACACCTTTGGGGTCAAAACAGTTATATTAGCCATTACCATAAAATTATATGTATTTTCTAATTTTGATTTGAGTCCCAAACTCGATCCACACCATTCGACCCAATATATTGTTTTGACCTATTTTGAGCCTACTACACACATTCTAATTGTTTTACACTCAATTGAGTAACCATCTATTATTTATTTTCAAATGGCACACAAGGCCCATTAATTAGCCTTTCAGAATCAATTTTGATTATAAAAATCATACCGACCTAGAACTAGTCCAACTAGCCTTAGTTGAGCCTATAATAGGTTACCATAACTTATTAGGGTAAATTCAGATTGATTTTTAGAGGTTTTGTACAACCATACAATAGTTTAAACCAACCCACCATTGACTTTCCAAATTAGGAAACTCAATATTCACCTATAGATTCAATCTTGCCTATCTTTTTATTGGAGCAACCAAATCAAACCAAACTTTCCTAAAACCTTCTCTACCCAAACCTTAACCCTTTAACCCTTCATACTTTATATATATATGCATACAAAGTGGCCACCAATCCCCCTCTATCCTCATAATCCTAAAATTCCTTCAGACTATACATCTGCCGACCACTTTCAGCCGCAGCAGCAGTTTTGACCCTTTTCGACCTCCTGTGATGCTCCACGTATATTCGTTGTGAAGCAAACGTGAACCTCTACAATCCTATCAACCCCACACTTTTATAATCCCTTCTAGTACACCAAAATAGCCCTAGAAGTCAACCGAAGTTTGGAATCCAAGTCTAAATTTATTCCAGCAGGTATGTTGTTTTGCATCTAGGGTTTTGTGTACTTCATGATCTCATATTTTTATGAAACTAAAACTAACGGAAAGATCTCTACGTCGTTTTATGTCCAATTGGCCACCCAATTTTTATCTACTTCTAGGCCACTTCAACCTTTACTATATTTTTGATAAGAAACTAGACTTCCAAAGCTTTCCAACGCATATAATTCTGCAGCATTTTGGTTTTGTTTACTATTTATTAAAAATATGGACATTTTATCGTATTATCGAAAGACCAAAATCCATGAGTTATATGCGTCCATATGCTTCAAAACTTTATGAGACTTCTCTCAAGTAATTGTTGTGCATATTTTGATAAAAATAAACCTATTTTCACATAATTAATAGTATTTTTCCCGAATTAATTTTTATTAAGAATTTTTTGTCTCATGAGCTAAACCATGGAACAAGTCTATGCCTATCGATGTAGAATCAATATAAGGCTTGTGTACATATTTTTTCTATAAAATAAATATATTAATTATTATTATAGAATTTTTATAAATATTTTCCATAATTAAAAGTGATACTTTTATGTTAATAATATTTTACTTTTATAGGTAGATTTAATACTAGTACGTTATACTAAGTAGAGTAGTCAATATGACTAGTTTTGGTATAAATATATTATTAAGGTCTATATATGGTAAGTCCATATAGAGTAAGTTATTGGCGTATTTCTAATAGTATAATATTTATTATAGGCATACGTAACGGAGGTAGCGAGTACATGCAGCCGGACCATCGTACTTACAATTGGAACTTGTACAGTATATTATGCATGTTTATTTCCAGTCATTATAGTTCATCTTTATTTCTATCATGTACTATCACGTGATTCTTGTACATGCCTCATAATATTTCTTGCTTGTTTTCTTATATGCTACATGTCTTTTTTTCTTGTCACATATTGGATCTATGCTACCCTATACTTAATTTGATTCATGTGTTCTTGTGCGTTGAGCCTGACTTGATCCGATTACCAGTATTTGTCTTGACTTGACCTTGACCTGTTGTTAGACGTGGACTATACCTGACCACCTCGTTCGTGAGCTCCCGTCGAGTGCGAATGAGACTTACTATAGTTAGAGAGTCCCCATCGGCCTACTAACTATAGGACTGTGAGCTCCCATCGAGTTGCGATTACCCCAATTTACTTATAGTCACATCTAGTACCACACTTCTAGTATGGCATGCCACTATCATAGGTTCCTTATTTCTTAGTTTCCTTATGTCTTAGTTCCCTTGTGTCTTACTCTCCTTGTGTCTTAGTTGATTCTTCTATGACTATTTCTTATTTTCTCTGCTTATTCTATAATGTTATATTCGACATATTTTATATATCTTGCTATGTTCCCTAAGGACCTAGTGATCTCTCCAGGTTGTTAGTCATATAGAGCTAGTCCGCTGATCATGGAGCTATTGCTATATCATTTAGGTATCTTATCGTGCTTTCATAATGTATTCATTATTTATACTTTGCTCTTAGCTTAGTTTTATAGGCCCATGTCATCCTTCGAGTCTAAACCATATGTATGTTATTGAGCTGCAGACCATAATATATAATTATTCATTCCTGATTTACTTATTTTGTGGATTGAGTTAGATATGTTTATATTAGATTAATAGATAGAATTAGAATACCAAGATAGCTTATACATATTTGAGCCGGGATGGATTTTGCTAGATACATAGCTAGCATGTATACGATCTCCTAGTCCTACGTATTTTGGGACTGAGGCGTTACACCAGGTGTGTGTGTGTGTGTGTGTGTGTTTTCTTGACTTTTTACAGAATTCCAGCCAAGATCGTGATCTTCTCCTTCCTATCAAAGGTGACATGCTCTTGGATCATGCTTGTTGCTTGTATTCTTTATTTTTCTATTTGCTTTATTCTAGTTAAATACTTGGTAGTAGATTTGTCTCCATCTAGAAACTTGTACAATGACATTTCATATTTTATTCTATAATATTTTTATACTTTTATTTTGTGGATAAGATCAGTTAGCTATGATTATACTGCGTTTACAGCTTACATATATCTATATACGGCTGGCATATTTATGTACCTAGTCCTATGTATTTTGGACTAGGGCGTTACATGAGACATAACAACCACCTCTTCAATCCCCTGAGGGAGAGATTCAACAACTACGACCTTGTCATCTTGAGGGGCAAAGACAAGGAAATTCGCCTATCCAGCAGATGCATAGGCAGTCGCTACTGACTCGGCATCTACAGCCTCAACGGCCCCCTCAACTTCAACTATAGGAGGAGGGGCCCAGACTTTTCTCTGACTAAGCCTCCTTCCTCTTCTTCAGCAATACCCTCATCATCCTCGATAGGTTTAACAAATAAAGAAGGACCTGAAGAAGCAGGACAAATAGGAATGCCTAGAGAAGTTGATGAAGCATGCGGCTCATCTTGGAAGGTGTCAGGATCTATTGATACTTCGGTGGGGCAATGCTCACCTGAGGCCCCCACGACAGGATCTTCAGCCTCATTCTTCCACTTCTTATTAAGCCTGGAGATCACCAACCTGCAAGGAGGATCGAAGGTTCTTGGTGTTTGCATAATACCAAACTAAGGCAAGTGAAAGAGTAGAAGATAAGTGATGAAAATTGGGAATTTATGGTTAACCACCTCCTTACATTCAAAATCTCCCACCCGAGGTTTTAGAGCAACTACCTTCTTCAGGGTTCTAACATTTTTCCATAAGATTACTGCAGTCGGACGCTTCTCTGAATGCTGAGTACTTTCCACCTCCAGTGCTGTATGTTACTGTCGAGAGTGACTCTCTTCTTCGATGATGATGCCCTTGTGCCATCAGGCATGGTATATTTTTGCGGTAGGGAGCACGAGGGCATTAGCCACGTACCTTCGAAAAAATTGGTCGCATTATTGTAATCAATGGGGTGTTATTGGCTTTATAATGGAATATGGTCACCATGTAAATAATATGTGGCTCATCTCCGTCAACTGCCAGCACAAACACTGCCCCAGTGCCGAGGGCAGAGTAATAGTACCACGCTCGTATGCCACCCAATATGCCCCCAACAAAAATAAGGCATGGGCCGGGTTCTCCAACAAGAATTGACAATCCCCGAACTACCTGACAAACCTGTTCGACAGATAAGACTCCAGAAGATGATATGTCGGCTCTGATATATTAGGTAGGATAGTCGAATAGAGAATAGCCAATAGCGAGCTTGAACGAAGAGGGCACCAATGCTTGTCTCATCATCCACCTGATGGTGTCCTTCCTCCTCACTGGTGAAGTCGGGGACGATCGCGAAGAACGTATAGGCCCTTATAACAACCAGGTCCTACCGACAAGAAAGGACTTCCTTACAAACCCAGGGTGTCCTGCCATATTGCCATACTGATGCGTCTTCCTCCAAGGCTCCCTCTTCCAACCCAATGTGAATTAGAGACTGGTTGTGCAACAGAAGCCACCTCATAAAATAGTTGTAAGGCATCTCCACTTGGTCGAAATATCGGTCCCCTTCCGGTCAAGGACCTTCTTGATGAAATTTTGAAGGTCGCGACAAATGTAGCAGACCATCGCCGGAAAGAGGGCAAAATTATGCTCAAATACCAACTTTATTGCCTGGTGTATCAAATTATGATTGATCCTATCTATTAATCCTGAACTCCTAGAGACTACGTAAACTCGCAACCAAAGCATCAAGTATCCAGCTAGGATAGCCTTATCAGACAGCGACTGTATATCCTGGTAGAAGTAGTCTAAGTCTTCTATTGTTTGGCACGACCCATCCTCTTCGACAACGGACTTACCCGTCTCTCGTATCAGTATTATATCGCTCTACCAAAGCGATAAACGTGACTGGGTTGGTTTCCAGTCTATGATAGGTCACCCTCTCTACGTAGAATAGGCTGATCGCCCTAAGGATGTCCTCATACTTTTCTAGGATCCATCCGGACAGAGCATCCTACTATGAGTTGTAATGAGCCCAATCAACCAATCAAAGTTGCCAGGTTGGGTAGGATCACTTCACACCATTTAGTTCAAGAAAGTGTCTACTGCAAAAGGGCGAACGGTTGGAGACAAGTTGCTCAAAGCAACACTGGGTATTAGATCTACAAGAGAGGTTCGGATACGGCCAATCAGGGTCGTTGCTTATTTTCTAGTCAACTATGTCCCTTTTCTCTTTGGATACACCACCAATTCAAATGTCGAAAATAACAGATGGAGCTCCATCAGTGGTATATACATGTGCATTCTGCTAGAACAAAAGCGTCAGTCTTTCCTGGTTCCTATTACTTCCGGAGCAAAGGAGAATAAAGCATCGCCGAACAAAAAATCTGCTTCAAAAATTCTTCTCCCCTGGTAGAGAAAAGCTTTCCTGCATCAGTTTCCCTAGCAAGAAGGACGAACCCTGACCGATAATAATCCTCTAGTGGGCTTCAGGTTGACCCACATTCACTTGAATCTGTATGGTTGTAATCATGTCATCAAAATTTATGTCTAACAGCAAATGAGCACGGTGCGAAAAGAATTCACCCAATAAAGCTCGGGAAAGGAGTACTACAAATCAAAAATCGAATCAACGCAATGCACCCTCAGTAGGGTTCAACAAAACCCTATGAAGTACAAAAAAACCTACCTTTAATTGGTTGTTGGACATCAGGATGGAACTTTGTGCCCCTTTTACGACCTCTGCTGCTAAACCTTTGTCGGCCTTCTTTGTGGCAGCAACAATAGATGAAGAAGTTTTGGGGGCCATGACACTTAGGGTCGTTGAGGGAATATGAAGGGAAAAGGAAGATAAAAATAGAGAAAGATGTCCCCCCTCAACTAAGCCTTATTTATAGGATAGACTTGCCAGCCTGGTAGTGTTTCATGTCCTTCCCAACTGGCGGCATCATCAGAAGTCCAATAATATAATGAAAAGCTAAAAGGCAAAATCTAGGCAGCCCAAGACTCCAGGCGTCCATGCTTATGTTTAAAGTATTTTAAACTCATTTCAAGTTTGAAAACATTGAAGGGGGCGTGTAGAAGCATGGAAAATCTCCAGGCCCACTCAGCCAAAATTACATTGGGCCGTACGACCGAAGGGTACCCAACTCCTTACGTAGCCTAGTGACTCCTTGTGGCTTCTCAACGGTCTCTCCACTATTCACGAAGTCTTACAACACTTGCTGACCCGAAGTCGCCTTGTACCAAGTGCAAGTATGTTGCTTACATCATCCTTGCCACCACTTTGATGGTCGATAAGTGCAGTGAGTAAATCTTATTAAATACAGTGAGCACATCTCCTCGACAACTTCTCATGCGACTGATCTCCCGTGTGGCAAAAAACCATTCGAATGAGAGATCCCCTCCAAATCATGGAATGTGCCTCATGTCATTATGATCAGGCCACCTGATTTAAATCTTTTGTTTATGGCGTGTGTGTTATAACCGCTCCATTCAAGCGACATATTATCCTAAATTACCATATGTGCTACGTGTTATTCTTGTTCAAGCTATACAATCTACCCATAACTCATGACTGTTACAGCTCAGAATCCTTAAAACCACCTCTCCAGAATCTCTACAGCAGATCTTGTCCCAATCAGCGCCTTGTGTCATTATGATCGGGCCTCATGGTTAATAAACTATACAAAAACATCTATAGCAACCCAGATTGCGGATAACCCCCTCCCTCCATAGATGGTTCCATTGCATCGCTACTTCATGAGTAGTCTGTCCGTTGGAGATAACTACAAATAAGGCACATGCTTTTAAACAGAGAACGGAGGAAGATATACACACACACAAACAAATACTCAAGAAACACAAAGGAGAGCATACCATAGAAGGCCATCGCATGTCGATCATCAATAGAGCGAAGGAGATACTGAGCGCTCGATCTACACCATCACACTTCCCCAGATCTTATACTTATACTAGCAAACCCTCATTGTTATGGTCTTGTTGTACTTTTTCTCGTTGCAATCCAGTAAAGGAGTAAACCCCCAAATTTAAGGAATTTTTTAATTTTTTATTTTTCTTAAAATAATAATAATAAGTTTTTTTATATTTTAAAATAATATTTTATATAAAAATAGTCTTAGTCATGGCTAAGTTTCGTTGTGTAGGTTGACTACAAAGTATGGCACGGCTAGTGCAGTCGTGTGCCATGACTAGCGTATTAGCTATAGACCTCTTTATATTTATTTATTCAAATATCTAGTTGTTTACAATTTATTTAATCGTATTATGGTTAACTTTTATAAGTTTTAATATTTATTTATTTATTTACTTATTTATTTATTTAGTTTTTTAATGGATTCAAAAATTAAATATTTGTTTTGTACTAATAATAATAGTAGTAATATGTACTCACCCAAATATTTATACCCCTATGATTTTATTTATTATTATTATTATTGTTATTATTAATATCATTATTTTTTGGTTATTAGTTAATTCCTTAGAAAATAAATTTTAATATATAAATATATGTACATTCATAAAGGTAAAATATTTTACAGTAGAAATGTGCTACAATGAACTTTTTGTGTTTTAGATTTTTGTGAAACTACTTAAGAAATTTTTTGGATTTATTTGGTTATTCTAAAACACTTATATATATATATATAAAATATATATATATATATATATATATATATATATATATATATATATTGTCGAAACCCCCTTTATTGACGTATCAGGCGAAAAATGTCAAAGCCTATACAAAGAGCGCGACTCACGCGAACAGAAAGGAAAAACTCAAAATCGGCCAGCGACGGATGCAACCGACTGGACCGGACAAAAAGTTAATACAACGTCCTCCAAAATCTGCTTGTCAAGTGAGAGCAGCGAATGCTGACTTTGTAATCTGTCTGAGAACCTCTTTGAGATGTTGGGAGGAACTAAGTTGGCGGCCTTCATTTCTGTACTTATACCTATTCTTCCATAAAACCCAAATACCGACGGCTGCGATGATCTGGTGTCGTGGGAAATACTCCACTTGAGGAGGAGATCGTTGAAGCCCCCAGCCTGTTGGTTGGGGTAACATCTGCTAGAGAGATTGGACCACATCTGAGAGACAAGATCACCAGAGTGAAGAACATATTCTACAGATTCAGCCTTTGGTGAGGAACAACAGTGGCATCTCGACGCAAGGCTGTAACTGAAGGAAGTGAGGGAGTCGTCAATGGGGAGCTTTCTTCGCTACGCTCTCCAAGTGAGAATCGACCATTTGATTGGGATACAGGACTGCAAGAAGGGGCGGTGAAAGGGGAAGGCTCTCCGGCGGCTCTAGCCGCAATTCTAGCTAAAGCGAGAGTGAACTCACCCCCGTTGGTCGGGGACCATCGCTGAGCATCGATAATGTCTCTGATCATCAAAGGTTCTGCGAGGCTACAACCTTGGAGTATGCGGCACCAATTTGCCGATGCTCTACAATTAGCCGTAACTATCGTTGGGTTGGAGTGTTGAAAGTGTCTGGCTTTCACAAAATGAGTCCATATCGAGTTCTCTGTACGAACCTTCCACCACAACTTTATGGAACAGGCAGCAACAATGTGCGCTAATCTGGAGAACCCCAGACCGCCTTCGCTGGTGGATTTTAGCCATGGTGTCCCAGTTGGCCCAGTGGTGCTTATCTTTGCCGTCACTATGTCCCCAAAAGAAGTTGGAAAGGAGAGACTCAAGCGAAGATAAAACCTCCTTGGGGGGAGCATACTGCCAGGGTGTATATAGGGATAGAAGAAAGCACATGCTTGATCAGAATCATCTTGCCCCCCGAAGAAAGGGTAGCGTTGTGCCATCCCTCGACTTTCCTTCTGACTTTCCTGATAAGTCCTTCGAATATGCCCGAATTAGACTTCCCATAAACCAGCGGGCATCCGAGGTAGGTGAATGGTGGGTATACGGTGGTGAAGGAAGGCAGGTTAGTGAGAGTCGCAGAGTGGTTCATGTTAGCTTTTTGGTGGGTGTAGATGACGCTCTTGTTGGAGTTCACTCGCTGCCCAGAGCTTCTAGTGTATCTCTCAAGCGTTCTGTGGCCCGCATCTACCGACCCAATGTCTTCCACCGAGAAGATGAGAATGTCATCTATATATGCTAGATGCGTGATTGAGGGACAGCCGGTGGTGGTATAGAAATAATAGAATCTGGGGGTGTTCGCTAGGTTGTTCAAATTTTTGCTGAGAACTTCTTCCGCAATAATGAAGATGGTGGCGGAAAGAGGATCTCCCTGTCTGACCCCTCGGCTCGCTTTAATGAATCCAGCCGCTTGCCCGTTGATGATGGTAGAGAACCATGAATCGTTGATGGATGTGAAGAGGACGTCTATCCACGATTCCGATAAACCGAATGCTCTGAGAACCCATATCATGAATTGCCAGTCCAGACAATCATAAGCTTTCTCTATATCTATTTTGATGGCCATATTTCCTCCCCTAGAAGGGAACTTCATGCACGTGATCATCTCTTGGGCCAGAAGGATGTTGTCTTTGATATTACGCCCTTGGACGAAGCCACTTTGTTCTTCTGAGATAATCTTGGAAAGGAGCATGGACGTGCGATTCGCGATGATCTTGGAAATAATTTTGTTGGTAAAGTTGTAAAGGCTGATGGGGCAAAAATCCTTGAAAGTCTCTGGGTTATCTTTCTTGGGGATGAGAATGAGGTTGGCGCAAGAAATGGATTTGGGGTATCTTGCTCCCTGAAAGAAGGCTATAGCAGCTTCAAGGATGTCTTGAGCGATGATGTCCTAGCAGGTACGGAAGAATACCCCAGAGAAATCGTCGGGTCCGGGGGCGTTGTGTTCGTTAAGTGTCCACACCGCCGCCTTTACTTCTTCAGCGGTTGAAGGAACCTGGAGCTGCTCGTTATCTCTATTGCTGATCATGTTGGAGATCTTGGACAGGAGATCGTCGTCTTTGAAGATGAGGTCTTTGGTGAATAATTTGGTGTAGTAGCTGGCGGCGGCCTCCTGAATGCTCTGTTGATCTTTCAGAAGGAGGCCATTATCGTCAGAAATCTGGTACAGATTCAGCTGTTGTCTCCGACCTCTAACGCAGGAGTAAAAGAAAGCCGTATTTCTGTCTCCTTTGATATCCCAAGCCAGCATGGCTTTCTGCTTCTAGAATTCAGTCTCAAACTTCAGCCGAGATTTGAGGATAGCCCTGGTGAGGTTAAGCGTGGCACCGTACTCTTATGATCTGTTCGAGGCAAACAGCACCTCTGCCTTGGTCACGTCGTCCTCCGCTTTCTTAATTTCCTGAAAAATGTTGCTGAAAGTGTTCTTGCTCGAGGTTGACAGCACTTTCTTGGTGTCTTTGAGCTTAACAGCGATACGGATAAGAGGATCTGGCTCTATGGATGTCCTCCAAATGGTCGCTATAATGTTCCTGAATTGTGAATGGAAGGTCCAGAAGTCCTAGAATCGGAAAGCTTTCTTGATCGAATTGGGATTGTTGCTAATTTCAACAAGAAGGGAAGAGTCGTCCGATTCAGTGGTGTTGAGGTGGGATAAGTTGGAGATGAGGCCTGTGTTGGCCAGTGATTATTGACCAGTGCTCTGTCCAGACGGGAATACTGACGTCTGACACCTTCCTGTATGTTGCACCAAGTAAACTCGTTACCAGAGTAAGAAAGGAGGGACATGTGTGTGTTGAAAATGAAGGTGTTGAAGTCGTTCATGGCCGTCTGGTGAGGTGGGCGGCCGCCAGACTTCTCCTCTCTGCAAGAAATAGTGTTGAAGTCTCCGACACATATCCACGGGAGGTTGTTGTATTGATGATGAGTGTCCGACAGGGTGTCCCAAAGAGCCTTGCGCTCGTGAATAACACAACTACCGTGTACTGCGAATAAAAGGGATCGGCTCTGGAGAGTGGGGTGCTCAACCCAGCAAAAGAGTGCTTGTCTTGAGTCTTGGATGGAGCCGAAATTGATGTTGGGGCCAAAGAATATCCAGATGTCGTTGCACCCAGCTACTGCTTCCGGGAAGCCAAGCGTGAGTTTTAGAGCTTTGAGTTTTTTTTTTGAATTTTGGGTTCCATGATGACTAGAATGTCAATGTGGTAGATTTTCTTGAGGCTGATAAGTCTGTTCATAGCGGGTTTGCTAGCAAGCCCATGAACATTCCACGAAAGGATGTTAAGCATTGGGGGTGTGGGGGTGGGAGGGTTGTGTAGCTTCGCGACTGATATCGTGGTCATGACCGTGGACTTTTTGCCCTATTTTTTCTTTTTGTTGTGAGGTTTCCTGATTCCTTTCGGGGAGGCTGTTGCAGGATCTGCTATTTCCTGGCTCTTTCTATGTGTTATTTGCTCTGAGGCTTCCTTCGGGGAGGGGGCCTCTATCTCGATCTCTCTCAGTGCGCAGAGGGGGTTTGTGGGGTCAAGGAAACCTGCCTCCTTGGCTAGCTTGAGCCTGCGAGTTGAGTCTGTGCCCAATAAGGCAAGGATATCCTCTGCGGGGGGGAGAGAGATTGACCTTTTCTGGTTCTTGGGGGTGGGCCTCTGGCTCCTCACAAGCCCGTCTCACTGTGTCCTCTTCTGAAGGGTGCTTTTCAGAACTTAGATCACAGTTCTCCGAGGGGGTGTCTTATGAAAGGGCGAGAACGCCGAAGGAGTTATGGAGGTAAATGTCCTTGGAAATGGATGATACCAATTCTAAAGTGGATTGGGAGTGGAAGGGCACAATTTCCTGAGTTGGTTAGGAAATGATGCTAGGGCTAGGTGAAGCCTCGTTGTCAGCGAAGCGACTATGGGAGTTGGGAAGAGGAAGGATGGGCTCTGACGGGTGGACTTGATCCTTTTTGAATGATGATGTCTCACGGGTGGCTGGTTTCTTCAGTTCCGGGTGGGCTTTATAGCAGTGCCTGGTGAGGTGTCCTCTCAGCTGACAGTGCTTACAGAAAATAATGTTATTGTCATATACCAGCGCCTGGATGTGTGATCTACCGTCGAGTTGGAGCTCAATATGTTCAGGAGGATCTGATGACAGATCCAGTTCTATACATATTTTAGCAAAGTTACCTTTAGTGAGGCTTCGAATCTCTTCGGCAATGGCCACTAGGGATCCGAATGAGCTGGCTATCCTTTTGAGTGTCGCTGGTGCGAAGCATACTAGAGGCAGATTGGGGAGGGTGATCCATGCCGATATAATGGTCGAGTCGACCTTTGGGTCAAAATTGGGAGACCATATGACGATTTTGACACTTTGTGTTCCTACTGTTGTGGTGTCTTTCGCACAAACTTTAGAGTATTCTACTGCGGAGGAGAGGTGGAGGAAACAGTGCTTAGGGTCCAGCGGTGCCAGCTGAAAAGCCGAGACTATCCCCCAGCCGGAGATGGCCTCACGCACAGTGGAGAGCTTTGGACAACCCGCCTGGAACTTTAAGACAAAGGTCTTCGCGAAGCTACTAGCAAGAAAGGTAATCTCTGCTGGGGAGAAGGGGATCTAGATGGTCTGACTGTAGAAGCATGGAAAATATTGCTTTTAGTCCCACATCGGAAAGGAGAAAAAGAAAGGGCTCACTCCATTCTATAAATAGAGCCCCCTTACCTCCTTTGAAAAGGGCACCAACTTCTCTTCCCTCCTTCCAAACTTGGACTCTTCCTATTACGCACCTTCGGGTGCTAAGTAGAAGAAGTCTAGGGCAGCACGGGCTCATCGGGCTCAGTCAGCTGTCCCAACCTCTGACCATCAAGAGCGTCCCGCTAAGCGGGCCTCTGATGGAAAGTTGTACAGAGCCGCCTGTGTCCAGCCCCCGGCGGCAAACGGACAGAGTGGTTCTCAAGAGTCTCCCAACAAAGATCGGGGGCAAGTGTTTCTATTAGCCCCCACATCAGGGAGCAAACATGATACCTACGCACTCGTGTGTTCGGGATACCTGGGCCCACAAAGCGAGTGCACGGGCAGATCGAGACATTCCTCAAGCGAGTCATGAGACGTCCTTCATGTGGCTCGGTCATGAGACATTCCTCATGCGGCTCGGTCATGAGACGTCCTTTATGCGGCTCGGTCATGAGACGTCCTTTATGCAGCTCGGTCATGAGACATTCCTCATGCGGCTCGGTCATGAAACGTCCTTCATGCGGCTCGGTCATGAGACATTCCTTATGCGGCTCGGTCATGAGACGTCCTTCATACGGCTCGGTCATGAGACATTCTTCATGCGGCACAGAACCCAGGAAGCTTCATGCGGCTCAAAATCAGACAAGCTTCATGCGGCTCAAGAGTATTATGCGGCTCAAAAGTCACCAACATGGACATGCGGCTCAAACACATAGGCAACTCGAGTAAACTCCATGCGGCCCACAGAGAGAGGCCACGTGGCCTTCAAAACAGCTGTGCCCAAAGTACTGGACGCATTTAATGCTCTGACGGCGGACAGACCTGACAGATGATAACCCTGACATAAAGTAATCATGATGACTGACACAAAAGCACTATCTTCCTAGGAAACTGGAGAAAATCTTCACAGCTTCGAGGCAAGGTTATGCGGCCAGACTAGACGAGTTCATGCGGCCAATACAGAGAAACCTATGCGGTTCAACCATGAAGGTCCTCCATGCGGCTCGACTATAAAGAGATCCATGCGGCTCGGCCATGAAGACTCTCATGCGGCTCGGCCATGAAGACTCCCATACGGCTCGGTCATGAACATATCCATGTGGCTCGGTCATGACAACCTTCATGCGGTTCGAGTATAGAGACTATTCATGCGGCTCGGTCATAAAATCTTTCATGCGGCTCGGTCATGACGACCTTCATGCGGCCCAAACATCGACACTCCTCATGCGGCTCAACATTGACGACAGGACACGTGTCCTAAAGTCAATCAAATCTTGGGCCAAATCCCGATAATCTGGGACACGTGGCAGAAGAATGAATTAAATTTATTCATTAAGATTCGCAGATGTCAGCAAATCATCATGACGAAGATTTATTGCAATCAGCATTAATTGTTGATGGGATTTGGCATAATCCATTTTAATGGCCCAGATCTTTCACGTTCAAGACTAATGGTCCAGATTGGTTAATCATCAGGCCGTCGCCACTTTGAGAATGGGTAATCATCCAAACCCTAATGATGCCCCACACTATTATAAATAGCAGGGTGTCATTCCCTTGCAGAGACAACATCAGAGAGAAACACATACATATAGAGAGATATACAAAAAGAAACCAGAGAAGAATACGTATACACAGAGAGACTTCCCCCATAGTCAGAGAGAGAATATACACAGAGAGAGAGAAGCCAGGAGAGCAATCAGAGAGAGAGTAAGAAGGCATTTCTTCGTCAACGACCAAGCAGATCTTCCCCGAGTCAAGGCTGCGTACCGATCGTCCAAGGAGTAAGGCAGAGCGGGCGTCGCTTTCCCGAGCCTCAATCGTCACCCCCCAGAATCTAAAATAAACAATCGTACTTAGACTGCTGTACCTAGGTTTTCGTCCCTAGGCTTTCTTTGTACGAGCGAGTTTGTATTGTGAGTCTAAGTTCAGTCCTCCGATAATTGTTCTGTACTTTTACAATCAATGGCAAACACGATGGCGACTCTGCTGGGGACTAACTTCTCCACGGCTGAGGAGTTGGTGACGCAATCGGACGCAGCCAAACTTGGCTCTACACAACATAAGATGGTCGTACGCTTCGACCAATAGGCGTTCGAATAGATGCTCTCTGAAGGTAGCACTGGCCCGGTCCAGAAGCGTACCCGCACCATAATGGCTCGCAAAGAGTGGAGGCCAAAATCATTTGCTCCTCCGTAAGCCCTTGATGAGGTGCTCTCTATTGCTCAAGATGGCGAGAAAGACTCCCCTGCGGCCCCGCTTCAGACCGTAGACAACTCTGCTGTCCCCAAGTCCGGCAGAAGAAAACACTATGATGCTGGACTTACAGGGGCAAAGAGGAACTCTACGCGATCCGAGCCGCAGAAGAGTATTAACCGCAGGAAGAAAACCCGTGCGGCTACAACCGCCGACCGCATAAAGAAAACTCATGCGGCCACATCTGTCAGCCGCATAACTTATATGGCTACAGTTGCCAACCGCACGGATGAGACTCATGCGGCTATTAAAGTCAATCGCTTGCAGAAAACTCATGCGGCCACAGATGCCAACCGCATACGGTCAGCCTGCACGGTCGTGACTCCTAACCGCATAAAGACTCATCCTACAACAAAAGACAGCCGCATGCAGACAACCTGCACGGTACCCAATGCTAGCCGCATAGCATCCGTCCCACGCTTCTCTCGATCAGTCTTCGACCGGCTCTCATGCGGTCCTGACTCTGATCATTATCTGGATGATAATCCAGACTCTGTGGTATTCGACTTAGACTCCTCCTATTACGCACCCACAAGTGCTAAAAGGAGGAAGTCTAGGGCAGCGCGGGCTCATCAAGTCCAGATGACTGCCCCAACCTCTGACTATCGGGGCGTCCCGCTGATTATCACGCGGGCCTCTGATGGGAAGTTGTATAAAACCACTCAAGTCCAGCCCCCGGCGACAAACAGACAAAGTGGTTCCTCTGACCTGCGTGAGGTTATCCTCCACAAATGCAAGGAAAGAGAAGAAGCTTCGGGGTGTAAAGAGCCCTCACACGGACATCAATGCACCCAGATCATCGTCAACTGCTGTTGCAGCAACGCGGCGGTGACGGAAGACCGGCCATCCGTCTTCCAAAGACTACATCACCCGAGCTCAGAAGACGAGGCACCTCCTGTTGTCTCCTGCAAGTCCGCACAGAAAGTTCTCGCCAAGGGAAGAGGGAAGAAAACGAGCATCTCCAGCCCAAAGGTGTCAACTACTGCAGCTAAGAAACCGTCGTCTAAAGGGTTATCCTCCACTGGAGTATTCCAACACACCCATTCAAAGACGAAAACTGCTGCAGTAGGAAGTTCGTCGTCTACAACATTGGGGGTTGTCGGAACTGGGGGTAGTACTCCTCCAAATATCCACGATAATCCGACATTCCAGGAATACGGACTGGAGGAAGCAAATCCTCCGACGGATACAACAGATACCGACGTCCCCAAGGACATCCTAGACGAAGCAAGCTCCGATGCCGGGGATAGTGTTCCTTCTGAGTCTGAACCTGAAGAGAACATTCCCATATATCCTGATGATTTCTCGATGTACGGGTACGACTCGGAGGGTACATCCTCCACCACTCCTTCCGTCACTCCTCATGTGAAGACGGTGTTCATGACAGACAGCAATCAAGGCGGTTCCGGTGATCGCCAGTGCATCGACACTTTGGAGGCCATATTGCACGCCTTGGTCAAGTCAGTAGACGAGATCAAAGCGACGCTTCCTAATCTGCAGGGGGTGACACCTGGCCAGACAAGCACGGGTCCCCCAATCAACGTAGATTCAAATTCGGCGGCACCAAACCCGGACAATAATCCTACCGAAGTAACGGCTCCGACTGCGACAGATGAGACCCGAGAAGTAAGGAGAGAAGTTCAAGAGCTCCGAGCCATGTTCCACGCCAGAGAAAACTCTCAAGACCTCCGGATACGGCAACCATATCCTGCTGAATGGAGGGATGTTCCCTTTCCACCAAGATATAAGCCGTTCAATATCAACCCATATGATGGCAAGACTTCAGCAAGTCGGTACATCACTTACTTTGAGGTCACTACCGACCATCTCCCCCATGATGCCGCTATCCTCGCGCGGTTATTCATTGGGGCATTGGAAGGAGTCGCGTTCGATTGGTACCGCAACCTGCCGGACAATTGCATCCATTCTTTTGTTGTCTTCAAACGCCTGTTCTTGGAGAGGTTCTATGAGGTAGGGCAGGACGTCACGATGTCTACCCTCATGGACGTCATTCAAGGAGAGAAAGAGCTAACGAGGAATTACATTGAGCGGTTCCGTCAAACCGCAATGAAGTTACCATCTAGCAACCCGGACTCCTCCTTGGTCGAAATTTGCCAAAAGAGACTACTCCCAACAATCAGTCTCTGGATGGGCGAGAGTCAATTCAAGGACTGGAAGGCTTTTATCATTAGTGCTACAAGTGCCGAAGAACGATTAAAGAAGGCTCGCCAACTGGGATTACATATCTCAGAGGGAGAGAACAAGAGCAAGCGTCCCAGCACCACTAACAACAATGGGGGTAGCCCCTCCAACAACCGGAACAACAGAGGCAAGCAGGCTATGGTGGCCGATACAGCCCAGAAGCCTGATTCGCAACCTGCGGACAAACAATGGCCTCAAATCACTTACTCTTTTGAAGACGGTCACGTCAAGCCTATCTTGGACATGCTCATACAAGGAGATAGGATTCAGCTTCCTCCACCAAGACGGGAGCCTCGGCCGGCTGATCTGGAGAACCCAAAGTTCTGCCATTACCACCGCTACGTCCACCATGCTACGCACGACTGTTACCAACTGAAACGATATATCCAAAACCTCATCGATTCGAATGCTCTGGCCATCGATTTCGAGGAGGTAACCGTGGCAGCCAACATGGTGTCCGTACAATTTGGCAGCTTCCCTCCAATAGAGACCCAGGACGGGGTTATACCCATCCCTCTGGCAACGATGGAGATTGCTAATCTCCCGCCTGCTCAAGCTGCTGGTCTAGTACCCCTCACCACATTACGAGGGGAAATTATGTGGGTCCATCCGGACCTAGTCCACGAGGTAACTCAGTCCACTCCATCTTCTAAAAAGAAAAGTGAAAAAGTCAGATCCTGCCATACCACCTCAGCAGATGAAGAGGAAGTCACGGCCGTTGTTACTCGATCCGGAGCACAATCTCAACCTGTGGCTGAAAACTCGACTGATGATCATCCGCCCATTACCACGGATGCTCCGGGACCGGCTCAGCCTTCGACGACCGACAAGCCTAGGCCGAAGGAGACTCGCTTCGACAAATCCCTCCGAAAGGAAACATCTCAGGGGCTGGAGAGGCCCTACAACTTCGACATCTTGGCGCAATTGGCCAATACACCGGCCAAATTGTCCTTATATGAACTCCTGAGGCTCTCGAAGGATGTTCGTACAGCTTTGAGCGATACACTTCAAAATGCCGACGCGTACCTGGCTCAGGTCAACCTCACGGGAGAAAATCAGCCCGCAGACCTCCAAGACAGTGCCTGTACGGGAGCAATGCCCAACATCGTCTTCACTCCACAAGACATGCTCATCAAGACTAATCTACACGATCGCCCATTATACTACACAGGCTATATCGGCGACATAAAGGTGGACCGGATGCACATTGACCCTGGGTCTTCCATAAGCATCATTCCAAAAGGACTACTGCATCATCTTCGCATCCCGATGCATCGCCTGACCCCTACAAACACTGCCATCAGCGGGTTCAATTCGGGCAGGAGCTACCCAATCGGGAAGATCCGTCTGAAAAGTCAGATTGGCGATCTCCAATCAGAAGTCACTTGCTACGTCATAGATGCCGACACTCCATACAACATCCTTTTGGGGCACCCTTGGATACACGATTACATGATCGTGCCTTCCACGCTACACCAATGCTTCAAATATGTCGACAAGCACGGCTTCGTGAGGACAGAATTTGCTGACATCGATCCCTTCAAAGGGGTCGAATCTTATTACTCGGACTCCTGCCTATACGAAAAGTCGAAGAGGTACCTTGAAGGAAGAAATAAACAAACTGATGTTGAAGCAACCACGGGATCAGAAGAACCTCTGACAATCCACCTCCAGGCTCGCAAACCAGGCAATTCCGCACCCCTTACGGCCACGCTGCGTAAGGACGCGATCAGCCTCTCGGCACAGGAAGAGCAGTTGAGAATCCGGCTGCCAAGATCCGGTCAGGTACCGAGACCCACAACGGGGCCACTAACAATCAGACTGCCGAGAGCCGGTCAGTCCCGAACGGAGAAGCTCAATCCCTTCGACAAGCCACTGACGATACGCCTTCCCAAGAAGGGTCGTCACCCCGATGCGAGGTCTGACACTGCTAGCGAACCAGCCACTCCTCGCCCCATATCAAGTACCAAACTAGGGGTCGCTAGTTTGCCAACAACTCTCCGTTCGGCTTCACCAACAGAACCCCTGATGATCAAGTTGCCCAAATCATCCTCTCAGTCTGCATTTACACAAGGGGTGGCTGAAGAAGAGTTAGAGCTGGCCAAGTATGTGGCTGCTCACACTGAGACTTGCTCATGTTGCCCATCAACGGCAACTTCCTAAGAAGTATTACGTCCGAAACGACATCCAAAAAAAAATCCTTGATGATTGAGTTATGTACCCCCCGGTACCGCTGAACTCACATTCCGCCTCCAAATTTCCTAGATTGGTGAGTTATGTACCCCCCCCCCGGTACCGTTGAACTCACATCCACTCCAGATTATCTAGTCATGTACCTGCTGGTACCACTGAACTCACATCCATATTCTCTCCAGATTACCGAGTCATGTACCTGCTGGTACCGCTGAACTCATATCCATAATATTCCAGATTTTCGAGTCATGTACCCTCTCGTACCACTGAACTCACCACCTCCTTCCACAAAAATCCCAAACTACCAAGTCATGTACCCGCTGGTACCTCTGAACTTACACTTTGATCATAAAATTTATGGATTGTCAAGTTATGTACCCGCTGGTACCCCTGAACTTACATCCCGATCACTCTTTTAGGGAGAACGTTATGTATAAACATACCCCTGAACTTTCTTCCTAAAAGAGATCCTTCCTCATGATCCACTACCCGCACTCCCAGTGCACAAAAAAGGGTAACGGATCCACAAATTCCCAAAACGACCATGTCGATGCTACCTCTGAGTCATCTCAATCTCACCAAAAACAAATCACCCCTCTACATAAGAACTTCCATGTCCTCATTACCTCTGAGTCGTTCTATGTACCCCTCTTCATTGAGCCCACTCCTGCCATGTCCTTATTACCTCTGAGTGGGAAGGCTCCGTCGAAGAAAACTTCATACTTGCCATGTCCTTATTACCTCTGAGAAAGTATGTCGATTCCCTTTCAACCTATTATTTGTACCCACAACCGGAGTACGCCAAAGATAATAGGTCCACAAATATCCTCCGTTGAGTTTCCTCCCGCCATGTCCTCATTACCTCTGAGTAGGAAGATTCCGCGGTAAAACAAAAACCCTCATGCTTGCCATGTCCTCATTACCTCTGAGTAAGTATGTTGGTTACTTTTCATCCTATTATCCGTATCTTAAGCCAGGGTACGCCAAGGATAATAGGCCCACAAATGTCCTCTGTTGACCACAAACGTCCTCTGTTGACCACAAATGTCCTCTGTTGACCACAAACGTCCTCTGTTGACCACAAATGTCCTCTATTGACCATAAATGTCCTCTGATGTCCTCAGTCGACCACAGATGTTGTACTGGGTCTCCAGTACACGCCCATCCCTTCCCTATCATACCTAGGAGCCCAGTTGCTCCCTGGCATTCTCTCGAATACCAAAAACTTCTATAGTTGTCTTATCGCGAAGTTGTTTTAGGTATTCCTCTCTGAAACTTGTTACTCGTACCTAAAACCAAGGTATGCCCAGGGTAACAAGTCCACAAATAATCCCCCAGCAGGTCCAATTCCACAAATACCACAAGTACAAGAAAGAGAAAATGAGTTGAAATATGCTCATTTATTCAAAATTCAAAGTACTACATCATCTGGGATCACACCCCTTGACAAAAAGAAAAGAAAAACAGTGAAAAAAACAGAAAACATTTCACTGCTCCATGGCATTCTTTCGCCCGATACCAAGAACCTCCATATCTGCCTTACCGCGGAGTTGTCCTAGGTATCCCTATCAAACTTATTATCCGTACCTAAAACCAAGGTATGCCAAGGATAATAGGCCCACAAATGTCCTCTGCTGACCACAAATGCCGTACTAGGTCCCTTAGTACATCCACATCTTTCCTTATCATCACATGCTTTCGGAGCCCAGCTGTTCCATAGCATTCTTTCATCCAATGCATAGAACTTCCACGTTGATAGCACCTCTGAGTTGTTCTATGTATCCTCATTCGAGTTCACTCCTACCATGTCCATATCACCTCTAAGTAGGAAAGCTCTACCATCAACCTTATATTAACCACGTCATACCACCTCTGAGTAAATATGATGGTTTCCTCTCTCAACTTATTATCCGTACCTAAAACCAAGGTACGCCAAGGATGATAAGTCCACATAAAATCCCCAGCGGAAGTACCCAAACCTATCACGTCCATGCTACATCTGATTGGATTGCTACACCTAAACAAATCTACTTTCCATACTTCTTATTCAAAGTGTTCCAAATTTGCAATTTGGAAACTTTGAAGGGGGTCCTGTAGAAGCATAGAAAATATTGCTTTCAGTCCCACATCGGAAAGGAGAAGAAGAAAGGGCTCATTCCATTCTATAAATAGAGCCCCCTTACCTCCTTTGAAAAGGGCACCAACTTCTCTTCCCTCCTTCCAAACTTGGACTCTTCCTATTACGCACCTTCGGGTGCTAAGTAGAAGAAGTCTAGGGTAGCACGGGCTCATCGGGCTCAGTCAGCTGTCCCAACCTCTGACTATCAAGAGCGTCCCGCTAAGCAGGCCTCTGATGGAAAGTTGTACAGAGCCGCCTGTGTCCAGCCCCCGGCGGCAAACGGACAGAGTGGTTCTCAAGAGTCTCCCAACAAAGATCGAGGGCAAGTGTTTATATTAGCCCCCACATCAGGGAGCAAATATGATACCTATCCACTCGTGTGTTCGGTATACCCGGGCCCACAAAACGAGTGCACGGGCAGATCGAGACATTCCTCATGCGAGTCATGAGACGTCCTTCATGTGGCTCGGTCATGAGACATTCCTCATGCGGCTCGGTCATGAGACGTTCTTTATGCGGCTCGGTCATGAGACATTCCTCATGCGGCTCGGTCATGAAACGTCCTTCATGCGGTTCAGTCATGAGACATTCCCCATGCGGCTCGATCATGAGACGTCCTTCATGCGGCTCGGTCATGAGACATTCTTCATGCGGCACAGAACCCAGGAAGCTTCATGCGGCTCAAAATCAGACAAGGTTCATGCGGCTCAAGAGTATTATGCGGCTCAAAAGTCACCAACATGGACATGCAGCTCAAACACATAGGCAACTCGAGTAAACTCCATGCGGCCCACAGAGAGAGGCCACGTGGCCTTCAAAACAGCTGTGCCCAAAGTACTGGACGCATTTAATGCTCTGACGGCTGACAGACCTGACAGATGACAACCCTGACATAAAGTAATCATGATGACTGACACAAAAGCACTATCTTCCTAGGGAACTGGAGAAAATCTTCACAGCTTCGAGGCAAGGTTATGCGGCCAGACTAGACGAGTTCATGCGGCCAATACAGAGAAACCTATGTGGTTCAACCATGAAGGTCCCCCATGCGGCTCGGCTATAAAGAGATCCATGCGGCTCGACCATGAAGACTCTCATGCGGCTCGGCCATGAAGACTCCCATACGGCTCGGTCATGAACATATCCATGTGGCTCGGTCATGACAACCTTCATGCGGTTCGAGTATAGAGACTATTCATGCGGCTCGGTCATGAAATCTTTCATACGGCTCGGTCATGACGACCTTCATGCGGCCCAAACATCGACACTCCTCATGCGGCTCAACATTGACGACAGGACACGTGTCCTAAAGTCAATCAAATCTTGGGCCAAATCCTGATAATCTGGGACACGTGGCAGAAGAATGAATTAAATTTATTCATTAAGATTCGCAGATGTCAGCAAATCATCATGACGAAGATTTATTGCAATCAGCATTAATTGTTGATGGGATTTGGCATAATCCATATTAATGGCCCAGATCTTTTACGTTCAAGACTAATGGTCCAGATTGGTTAATCATCAGGCTGTCGCTACTTTGAGAATGGGTAATCATCCAAACCCTAATGATGCCCCCCACTATTATAAATAGCAGGGTGTCATTCCCTTGCAGAGACAACATCAGAGAGAAACACATACATATAGAGAGATATACAAAAAGAAACCAGAGAAGAATACGTATACATAGAGAGACCTCCCCCATAGTCAGAGAGAGAATATACACAGAGAGAGAGAAGCCAGGAGAGCAATCAGAGAGAGAGTAAGAAGGCATTTCTTCGTCAACGACCAAGCAGATCTTCCCCGAGTCAAGGCTGCGTACCGATCGTCCAAGGAGTAAGGCAGAGCGGCCGTCGCTTTCCCGAGCCTCTATCGTCACCCCCCCAGAATCTAAAATAAACAATTGTACTTAGACTACTGTACCTAGGTTTTCGTCCCTAGGCTTTCTTTGTACGAGCGAGTTTGTATTGTGAGTCTAAGTTAAGTCCTCCGATAATTGTTCTGTACTTTTACAATCAATAGCAAACACTGACCATCAGATAGGGCCTAGAACTCGACATCGTAGAGCTCGACATCCTCCTACTGGTGGTCCAAGTGAGCTAAGCGGTCCGACCTCAAGGCGTCCGTAAAAGAAACCGTCTGAGCTGTCCTGACAGCCTGAGGAGGGGGTACTGCAGGCTAAACGAGGAGGTGGGTGGCATTAGCGAGAGGAGGGGGAGCTACTGACAAGCTGCTCATCAAACCTGATCCCTTCGCGATAGAACTGCCGACTCCGAAAGGGATGGAGGGGCTCGAGGGGCGGCGTATGTGCCTAGAGGGGGAGGCGCATAGGGCGCCGATTGGGCTGGAGGCACATGGGGCACAGGTCGGGCAGTAGGCGTATAGCTCGGGGCCCGTCGAGCAGGCACTGAAGGTCCAGGATCCGGGGAGGAGGGCGCATGGCCTCCCTCGAGAGAGCTGGCCGTATTGATGGCCGATCGGGGCGACGGTACAAATCCTGGGGCCCTCTGAGCAGGCGTAGAAGGTCCTGGACCCGTATTGGAGGTTGCATAGCCTCCCTTGAGGGAGTGGGGTGTGTAGCCCTGCCCGACTATGTTGCAAAGACAGGAAGAGGGTGGCACATAACCTACCATCATGGAGCGGGCGCATGCCCCGTCTACGAGGACATAGGCGCATGACACCTTTTACGCGAATCCCGGAAGAAGAAAGGGAGACGAAGCTGAATTCGAATTCGAAACCTGGCGGGTTGCAGTGGAAAGAGAGCGAGAAAACTCGGAGGACGAAGTGGGATCTGCACATCCGACGTGAGGCCATCGGAGGGGGGGCTGCGCCCTGGGCGGCCGAAGGGGCCGGAGGAGAGCCGGGGGGCCAGCAAAGCTTACGCGCGATCCCTGCGCTGGCTATGCCAACGATGGCCAGCTGCTCCGGCGCCCAGACCGGAGTCGGGCGGCCGGGACGAGGAGGACCTCGTGGGGGTGACGCGGCTTCCCTGGCTGGACGACCGGCATCGACTGGAAGACGATGGCGGGGTCGGGAGAGATACGGGTGCCGAGGAGATGAGGTAGAGGATGTCCTGCACCGTCGACGATGAACGGGACGGGAAAGTTCGTGCAGGGACGGACCGGCTGGGGGAGCAGGCGAATGCATGGAGAACTTCGGGAGGGGGAGGAGGCGGACCGTCTACGGTGGACGAACCAGCTGGATGATCAGGCGGACGCGGAGGGAGCTTCGGGAGGGGGATGAGGGAAGGAGCCATCTACTCTCTCTCTCTCTCTCTCTCTCTCTCTCTATTTTTTGGATGATCAGGCGAACGCGGAGGGAGCTTCAGGAGGGGGAGGAAGGAAGAAGCCATATATATATATATATATATATATATATATATATATATATATATATATTGGTGTGTCATTGGGCTCCACCAGGGGCCGCCTAGGCCGCCTAGCCACCGCGGGTGTGGGAGTGGGGACACGATCCCAGGACCTCCCGTAGTGGTGTTTCTCCTCCTAACCACTCAGTATCCGGGAATGTTTGCAGAAGTTCCATCATTATAGCTTCTTTTAATTTGTTGATTTCATCTACTAGACGTCGTCAAAACACCTAACAACTACCAGTCAAGTATACCTTGCTATAATTACTATTCATATTATTTATTTTTAGCATTTATTTATTTTGTTTCATATTGGTTTTGCTTCATATGTTATAAACTATGCATCCAAGTCATACGTGGGCGCAAGCGACTATATTAGTCATTTTTTCGTTGCTTTCTATAATTTTTTGTATGCATGTTGACTTAGTTTTAGTGGACTACCTTCTTATTATGGGATATTCTTATATCTCCTTTGGCCATGACATTCACATTACACGAATTGAGATATTTTTCTAGGGGCACGGCTTGCATATTTGGCTGGCCATCATTATGTAAGAAGTCATGTGATTGATATATATGAATGTAACTGCTATGATTAGGATATAGAGACTCAAGCAGTTACAAAACTGGATAGGTTATCGACATGACTTGGTCAGTGCGAGAAATCTTGGGAGAGGATAATTACTAGTACGTATGGAAAGCCAAACAGGTAAACTATAGTCTCCGGATGAAACTATGGCGAAATATAAATTGCAGATACCCTATGACGTTTTGGACGTTATGGCCGGATACAGATGACTGGATGACAGTATATGTACACATAGCCTAAATCGCACCCATGCATGTGAAAGTTTTCCTTAAATTGCACGTTAGATAATTAGGATAACCTTTTGCATGTTGGTTGTCTAGGATAGTCTTTTGCATACTATTTATCTATTCTGACAGTTCATATAGCATGATATTATATATCTTATTACGTCCCTCTGAGGACCTAGGGATCGCTCTAGGTATAAACGACAGGCAGTATCCTGAGGAGTACGGTTCCGGACTAGACTCTTCCTTTGTATCCAATGAGGTCTCACCTTCGGAGTCTATCTAAGTTTCTTTTTAGTTAATGGACTTATGTAGTTGCTATTCTTTCAGCTGATTTCATTCAGTCACTCGGTAGTGGATTTGTCTCCACCCGACAGATATTTCATTTAGAATCGATTACTATATTTGATTCTATTCTACTAGTTTTATAATCGTATTTGGATTCTGACTCTATGATCGTGTTAAACGGATCGTGCCGAAATATTCTAATTGAATCACTCTTAACGACTTTTTGATCGTGACTAGACTATTTTGATCGTGCCAATTAGCATATTTTCTAGATTTTAATTTTATAATCGTGCCTAAATAATTTTGGTCAAATAGTTGATCGTGCCAAATAATTTCGATTTTTGATCTTTCTTTAACATTTTAGTCGTTGACTAGACCATTTAACTAAAAATTGATCATGCCAAATTATATTTTCTTTTATTATTATTTTGATTATATCCGTGATTATGCCTGACTAATTTGATCATGAATCATATCATTCTCTTAATTATATCATTTATCATGCTTATTCGTATCAATTGAAATTTTGTCTCTAAATTATATTCTTAGTCGTGCCTAGTCGTATCATTTGAAATTTCGAAGACAAAATTTTTCTAAAGTGGGTAGATTTGTAAAGACTAGTTCCCGAATTTTAAAAAAAATCATTAGACTATGATTAAGTTTCATGATCATTGGGAGTCATGCCGAAGCTTGTAGGTGAGCTATGACCATATTATGGTCATATAACCTCTATATAGCTTATATATGTATTATTTAGCTATTTTATATTTTTATAATTTTTGCATATTTTTAGATATTTTATATTTAAGGGTTTATTATATTTATGGATTTTTAAGATTTACTATAAGGTCATTCGGGGGTATTTTAGGACCAAATATTTTATTTGGACTCTATATGACTAGAATTTTTTTTATAATATTACAGTTTTTTTGGATTTTTCAATAATTTTTGGAAATTTTTAGATAAATAAAACCTATAAAATTTATTTTTATAGGTTTTTGAAATTTACTTTGGGGTCATACGATAATATTTTGAGTTAAAATAATTTATGTAAGTTCTAGACATTTCGAAATGTCTTCTAGAAATTTCTAGAAATTTTCTAGATTTTTCTGTAATTTATTTTGATTTATTTTGATTTAAACTGATTTCTAAATAATTTTCTGAATTTAAATTAGCATTTACATAGTCAGCAATCTAGTCAGCCACACCCAGACCCATATGTCAGCGCCAAACCGCTTCTCTCTTCCTAAATATATATATATATATATATATATATATATATATATATATATATATATATATATATATATATATATATATAAACAAACCAATATTATAGGACCACAGGCCAATGAAAGGATAGGGAAGAAGAGGAGTTCTGCACCCCACACAGAAGTGTAGGCGCGAACTCCCCCTCCCTTAGAACGTATACCAATCATTAGTATACTACACAAAATGAATGTTAAACAAAAACGCAAAAAAGATAAGGGGGACGGGAAGGCAAAACGAACGGGGGGGAAGCCCGACCCCAAAGTTGCAAAAATTAGCTCGGATCATCCCGTTGAACGCGACACCGGGTTCTCCTCGCCATCGATCATTGGATCTCCATCACCAGAAATAACACCGAAAAAGTGCGACTTCGAATCTATATATATATATATATATATATATATATATATATATATATATATATATATATATATATATATATATATATATATATATATATATATATATATACTCCCCTCTCCAGAGCTCCCCCTCCGTCCCTCCCAGGGAAGCCTCTAGGGCTTCCCTTCTCTCCAGTGTTTGGTGGTCGCTCATGGCCAAGCCTTGGCCAGCCGAGTGCGTGGAGCTGATTCGTCTCATCTACGCCTCCCTCCCTCCCCCTCTCTCCGCTCCCCCCCCTCCGTTCCCTCTCCCCCCCCCCCCTCCCGCTCCATCCTCATATCTCTGTCCCAGCTCCCGCCCCCTTCTTCCGAGTTCCCAATTCTTTCCCTCCCCAGACCCCTCTCCCTCGGGCTCTCTCCCAGCCCCCTCCTTCGCTCTTGGACACGCCGACCCCGCGTCCGCCGTGACGGACCTTCCAGCCCGCACGCTCGCCAGCTACCCCCCCATCTTCTTTCCCTGTCCGCCCTTGCCCCTCCTCCCACTTCGGTCCAGTCAGCGAACGTAGCAGCCCCTTCCCCGGGGGTTCTCCCACCTGCTGTGCAGGATTAGGGAGCTTTCCCGCCCTCCAGTCGTCTGTTCAAATTTCGAACGTAGCTGGAGTGCATCCCTCCTACGGTACAGGATTAGGAAGCCTCGATTCTTGGCACCACATGGGCGGATCTTCCGTTCCCAATGTGGCTAGCCCCCTATCTTTTACGCAACCGCGCGTGATCCCTCTTCGCCAGCGTTGTCCTCGGGTGGGACCCACCAGATTCTGCCAATTTATGCTCCCAGCAGCGTTGGTCCTTCCCAGGGTGGGGCCCTCCCAGCTCATGATTCCTTTACGCTCCCCCCGAGTGGCCTTTACGCAGCTGGCCAGCAGCGCACGTACTTCAGCTTTTTCCCCCCTCTCTACTTCCGGGCCCACTACGGACAAGTCTCCCGGTTTTTACGCAGCTGCCCCCCCAGCGTATTCCCAATCCCTTTTCCCCCTTATCATCAACTCCCCCTTTACGCTCACCCTCCCCTCGTCATTTTCGCTGAGCGCTACGCCATCCAACCCTACTCCCATCCATCCTCGCTCGCGGACCCCTCCCTCACCTTCCCCCTAGTCATCCCTCCCCTGCAGAGGCTCCCCGGCCCCTGTCGCTCCCTCTAAGGCTCCCAGCCAACCTCCTGGTCCCCCTCCTGTCCACCCCCCTCCTCGTCTCCGCCCCCGGAGGCCCGTACCCTATCCTCCGTCATCCTACCCCCCAGCTCGTTCCAGTCGGATGACCCCGCTGTGGTTGCCCCGGACGCAACTACCGTTGATCTGGCGGTGGCGCCACCCCAGGAAGCGAGTCAAGCCATGGGCTATACCTTCGTCACACCCCCTTCCTCCGAACATCCCCCAGGCAGCCTCATCTGTCATCTCCATCCGCCCCGAGTGGACCCCCCTTGGCTGCCCTCACTCCTTCCGGTGGTCCTTCTTCGCCCCCGCCACCGAGCGCTCATTCTATGCCGTCCTTCGCGGACAAGCTGTGCACGGATCTGGCGCAGACCAAGACCTCCCTCATCCCCGACATCACCCTCTCGGACATTGAGTACTTCCAGGAATCAACGTTGCCTTCAGTTCCATTCTCCGAAAAGGAGATGTCGGCGCTGTCGAACTCCTTTCTCCACACATTTATTCTTAAATTTTCTACCGGATGTCCCAAGCTCTCATGGGTGCAGGAGACGATAGCCAGCTGGAGGCTCTGTCAGGATTACCGTGTGGCTCCCCTTGACCCCAAACACATCCTTCTTCACCTCTCATCCGAACTAGACCATAAGACTGTCTGGTCCAAGGGTACGTGTCGAATTGATTCCTACCAGATAAAGATCATGAAGTGGTCTACTACCTTCAGTACTAAAGAAGAATCAGCGACAGTCATCGCCTGGATCACTCTGCCCAACCTGCCCCTCATCTGCTTCGTCCCAGCAGCTCTCAGGCGTATTGACAACTCCTTCGGCACGTATGTGGCCTCAGCCCTAGAGACCAGCAACCTCACCAAAGCCCAATACGCTAAAATTTGCATGGAACTCGACCTCACCACCGAACCACCCAACTTCATCAACATCGAACTGGGCAACCGGACCCACATCCAACAAATTATCTACGATAACCACATCATGTTCTGCAACCACTGCCACTTAAGAGGTCATCTCCCCAAGCACTGCCACCGACTTCATCCAAAACTAAAGAAGAAACCACCCCAAAAGGAAAGCAAGCCTAACGAAGGGAGGACCCCCATGCCACCTATCCTTCCCCGCCCAAACTCGCACACTCGATTCGGCTCCGGAGAAGACTCGTCTGACATTAGCGAATCTCCTTGTAAAGCCCTGATTCCCTACAGCTCCCAAGCCATCACTCTATCCAATCAGTTCGATGCTCTTGATCCAGAGGACGAGAAAGACCAGGAGGCGATAGCCACTCCCCCAGCAGACGGCGCTCTCACCGCTATCCCCTCCATCCAGGTAGGTGTAGAGCTGTCCACTGACGTTATTGAAGCCAATCTACCGATCAACTCCGAAGACCCCGTGGTCGAGGCCTTAGCTATTCTAGGTCCCGACCAAGTCCGGAGAGGACTACAAGTTTATGCCACAGGATTTCCTCTTCTTCAATCCAACCTCCTGACAGAGAGTACCAGGGACTCCATTATCATCCCACCAGAGAATCCGATCCTAGACTCAGCCGAAGAATTGGTCAGACAACAACCAGCCTCGAAGGAGCAACCAGATAACGAACACCCCCTCATCTGAGGCAGGACCGTCCACCTCGTGTAAGGCAAAAGCCAACAATGGCCCCACCGAAGCCACCATCCAAACCAGATCCGCCGCCAAGCGGAACAAAAAACCTTCCCCCAAAAAACTCTATTAATGCTTAATATCCTATCCTAGAATATCCGCGGTTTGGCAAACAAACCGACGCTCAGGAGAATAATAAGCCTGCAGAAAATCAACAAGATCGACATCCTTATTATCATCGAACCCAAAATCCCCCCCAAAAGACTAAAGTCTATTCAACTGCAACTTGGCTTTCCCATGGCCACAGCTGGCAGACACGACATTTGGATCCTCTGATCGAAGGATGTCAAACTTGGAGCCATCCAGGACTCCCGGCAGGCCCTCACCTGTTGGCTTGATCACCCAAGACTTCCTAAGCGAGCAATCCTTTCTGCGATCCATGGCAGCTGCGATGTTATGAAGAGGAAACAACTCTGGAACGACCTCCTCGACATCCATCACCTTCACACCAATTCCCCTTGGCTTTGCATCGGGGACTTTAATGCGATTACCTGCAGAGCAGAGAAAATCGAAGGTTGTCCCACTCCCGTCCCGGCCATGCTTGATTTTAACAACTTCATCTTCAACGCCCACTTGACCTCTCTCCGGTTCACAGGCAATGCCTTCACCTGGTGCAACATGCAGGATGGCGACCGTCGACAATACTCCAGGCTTGACAGGGCCCTCACGAATGCCCTCTGGCACGACATGGGGATCTACACCAACCGGTCACACCTTAATTCCACAGAATCAGACCACAATCCCCTGTTAGTTGAGATCAAAAATAAGACCACTTTGCCCAAAAAGAATTTCCAATTCCTCGACTTCTGGACCGGGCACCCCCAGTTCCTGGACATAGTCACAGAAGCATGGACCCGCGAGGACTCCCCCAACCCCCTTATCCGGGTGAGCAACAAGCTAAAGGCCACCAGAAAAGCTTTGTCTGCCTGGAGCAAGCTCGCCTACGGGGACATCTTTCAAGCCGTTCGAGTAGCCGAGGACGACGTCATCCGCGCCAAAGCCCTGGTCATCACAGACCGCTCGTCAGAGGCTAGAAGAGCCCTCAACCTCACCAAGGCTATCCTTAAATTCAGAATCAAAGTGGAGACCAATTTCTGGAAGCAGAAAGCGAGATTGAAATGGGACAGCGAGGGGGACAAAAACTCGAAGTTCTTTCACACCTGCGTTAATGGGCGCAGACAGAAGCTCTCGACTCACAGGACCACCGATGACAATGGGAACATCATCACCGACCAAAAGAGGATCCAAGAGGCGGCTACAGAATTTTACTCCAATCTTTTTTCTAAAGATATTGTCCACAAAAATATATCATTTCTGGATTAAATCCCCCTCCTCATTAATGACACAGACAACGCCCAGTTGAACCATCCTCCCTCAGACCAGGAAGTTAAAGATGCAGTGTGGGCCCTGAATGAGCATAATGTACCTAGCCCGGACGGGTTCTCGGGAGTATTCTTTCGCACAAGCTGGGATATCATCAAGCAAGACATCATCGAAGCGGCTATCGCCTTCTTCGAAGGAGCTATATACCCCAAAGCCATCTCGAGCGCCAACCTGATCCTTATCCCGAAAAAAGACAACCCGGAGACTTTCCGCGACTATCATCCCATTAGTCTCTGCAATTTCACCAACAAGATCATATCCAAGGTCATTGCAACCAGAATGGCTGGCATTCTCCCCAAGATCATCTCGGAGGAACAAAGCGGGTTCGTTCGCGGGAGGAACATCTAGGATAATATTATGCTGGTCCAAGAGTTAATAACCTGTATAAAATTTCCAGTGAGGGGAGGCAACATTGCCGTGAAAATCGACATGGAAAAAGCTTATGACAGACTGGATTAGCAATTTATGATCTTGGTTTTTAGAGCTTTCAGATTCTCGGAAACCTGGACCAATACCGTCTGGAGATCTATCAGCAACTCGTGGTTCTCCACGGTGATTAACGGCCATAAAAAGGGATTTTTTAAATCACACCGCGGAGTGAGACAGGGCGACCCACTTTCCTCTACTGTCTTCATCATAGCTGTTGACGCCCGGAGCAAGAACCTTAATAAGATGATCAACACCCCCAACTTCCAACACTATCACACATCCAGTGGATGCCCTATCATCACCCACCTGGCCTTCGCAGATGATTTACTTATCTTCTCATCCGGGGACGAAGGATCAGTGCAGGTGGTTCATAACACCCTCACGAGGTACTCCAGATGCTCCGACCAGAAAATCAACCACTCCAAGAGCGTTATCTACGCCCACCACAACACTAACAGGGAGCACGCCAACAAACTCTCCGAATTAACTTCCTTAGGGTTGCCAAGCCCCCGTTCACCTATCTCGGATGCCCTTTAGTTTACGGGAAGTCCAACACCAGCATTTTCCAGGACTTGACCACCAGAATCAGAAAGAAACTAAAAGGGTGGCATAATGCCACTTTATCTCCGGGTGGCAAGATGATCCTTATCAATCACGTACTTTCCTCCATCTCCATCCACTCCTTGGCCGCGTGTTTGCCACCCATTAAAGTTCTTTCTCGATCGAACAAATCTTCTGCAATTTCTTCTGGGGCATAGCAACGGCCAGGATAAGCATCACTGGGCCAGCTGGGATTCTATGGCTCTCCCGACCGGTGAGGGGGGTCTGGGCTTCACCAACCTCACTCACATTGTCAAAGCTTTCTCGATGAAACTGTGGTGGAACCTTCGCACGAGCAATAACTTATGGAGCAGGTTCATGAAAGCTAGATACTTCAAAC
>JANAVB010027000.1:1548494-1550994 GCA_029216955.1 Iris pallida | reverse complement strand
TGACATTTTGTCTATTAACCATCTTTCAAATATTTACAATAATTTTAATATCATTTTCCAAGTATATCCAATTTTTACGTTAATTTTAATATCATTTATCGAAAATTTAAGCAAATATCATAATTTTGACTTTTAATGAATATCATGAACCCCTATCCTATTAAGAAAATTTTAAAGCATGGTCCATCTAATCCCAATATCATTTATTATTTAATATTAAAGAATGTTCAAGAAAATCTGAATTCATTTAATCAGGCTTCCACTACTTTTCTTTTTTTATTTAAACGCATGCTGCCAACATATGTTGTTGTTCAGTAATTGAATTTTTTTTGGATTTTAATCGTATGTTGCTTACTAATTTATTATTTATTTTTGGTATTTTGCATGTTGCGCACTAATTTATTTATTTTTTAATGCATATTTCACTCATTAAATATTTTTTTGGTTTTAAGTTGTATTGAACGCCTACGGCTCAGTTATTTAAAATAAATTGTTTTGGTTTTTTAATGATAATATTTTTTACTTTCTAATGAATATTTGTTAGTGCCGAGGCACAATTTTTGATGGAAAATTCTGAAACTGAAACAATTGTACAGACAACGTTTAAATGCAACACCTTAAAGAAGATGGCAACAGAAATCCTGGAGGATTCTGAATTACGAGGATCTAAAAATTCTACGTAATACACAAAAAATCTAAAGTGACTTTGTGCAAGCAACTATCGGCAGTAGAGCTTCTAAAAAGAGTTACTGTAAAAGACAACAGCAGCGATGACAGGCGAGAATGAGATGCTGGGGTGAATGAACCACCGTTGCTCAAAGCTTTATTTCGCCCTACACGAGCACGAACAGCTTCCAGGAACCAGCAAGTTCACGAAGAACTTCTGGAACGCTCGTAAGTCAATATTTGAGACTTGAACGGCTTCCTGGACTTAACAACTCCCTCAACTCTCTTCTTAGTGCATCTTTCAAAGGAGGCCAAGGGGCTCTATTATAGAGTGGAGTTGAGACTTCACTTTTTTCCTATCCGATGTGGGACTAAAATACCAATACTCAAATAGAGTTTGATATTTTAGATCATCCCACATCAGCATAGAAGTGTGCCAGTCCACGCCTACCCCCCGAACACTCCCGTGCATGCACGAGATATCCTGGAGTCCGTGTCCGAGTCTGAGTCCGCACAACAAAATTAACTTGCATCCTTGTGGATTTAATCTTTTTCCTTCTAGAAAAATCTTCCATATGCACAAACTTGTGCCCCACTACACCTCGGTGCACACCCAACACAAGCATGCATTATATTGAGATACTCACCATTTGGTGTAGCCGATGTGGGACTATCTTTTCTAGTCCAAAGGCAAAAACACCAACAATCCCCCACATATCTCAATATATGGGTTGAGCGTTCCCTACAGTGACTGCCCATCATCATTAGGAGAGATGTCGCTAGGACTTGAATCTTCCCCGCATAGGTTAATAACAGCATGATACAAGAATGGACTAAGCCTTGAATTCTGCACCATAACTGCAATTCTTCCTACTCACATAATACATCACTGTGCTTCTGGCTGCACATTGAAGCCTTGTGCCAGCCTGGTTTCAGTGTATAATTTTTGGGCGTCTACAAGTTTACCCTCAGAGACGGCCTGATATCTCTGTCCATACACTATAGGTGAGTTCTTTATAAAGAGTCATGGCATGAAGCATTGCGCTTCTTTGCGGTGCTACGCCACTATGACATGGCTTAAAGCCGAGGCTTTACCCCACCTGGTACCTCATCGTAGTGTCATACTACTGTAGTATGAGGTCACAGGCCTCTTTGTAGTGCCAACTACCCAGCATGAAGCCTTGCCTTCCGTGCAGTGTTACGCCGCTATGATGACATGGCTCACAAAGCCGAGGCTTTACCCTACCTGGTACCTCTTCGTGTGTCATGCCACTGTAACATGAGGACATCGTCCTCTTTGTAGTGCTGTCTACTTCTCTTTATTATAACGATTATCATACAACATTAGGCTACCTGCCTATTGTTGTACTACTACTCCGCTGTGACTTGGCTTGCAAAGCCGAGGCATTACCCCTACCTGGGAACCTCATGGTGGAGTCACCCCACTATAGCATGGAGTTACACTCCTTGTAGTGCTGCGCTACCGTGCTTCCTATAAAGCATCCAGGCATTCACTCTGCTTGAGAACTCATTAAGGCATTTAAGCCAACCTTCCTACAGGATCCGTTTTTCACAGAAAACACAGTAGACAACAGTGGTTGTAGGTCCGTAACCTCTCCATGTCACAGAGGACAAGTACCCACCGTTCCTGATATTCTTCTGGTTAATAGTCTCTCCCTTGAACCAAAAGCTAGATGCCTAGTAGATTTCTCTTTGAACTAATAGCATAAAATTTCATGGTAGGATTGTAATAAACCATATCAGAATGCTTCAAGCCTATTTTACAAGCTGTCATCGACCAGCTGGCGCTTGAGGCCCTTGTGAACGGATCCCC